>JACYXH010000410.1:2845000-3157500 GCA_026745465.1 Lota lota | reverse complement strand
CACCAGACACAGCCCAGGCTTCATCTGGAGGCCTCACCGGCAGGCAGACACCAGACACAGCCCAGGCTTCATCTGGAAGCCTCACCGGCAGGCAGACACCAGACACAGCCCAGGCTTCATCTGGAAGCCTCACCGGGAGACAGCACCCAGCCCAGGCTTCATCTGGAGGCCTCACCGGGAGACAGCACCCAGCCCAGGCTTCACCTGGAGGCCTCACCGGGAGACAGCACCCAGCCCAGGCTTCATCTGGAGGCCTCACCGGGAGACAGCACCCAGCCCAGGCTTCATCTGGAGGCCTTACCGGGAGACAGCACCCAGCCCAGGCTTCATCTGGAGGCCTCACCGGGAGACAGCACCCAGCCCAGGCTTCATCTGGAGGCCTCACCGGGAGACAGACACTCCCTGATGACAAGGTACCAAACCCACTGACGCTCTCCTTTCCTAGTGTCCTATTTTTATTGTCATCTCCTTCTCTTGCCGTATGCTCTCCTTCTCTCTTCGTGTCCTCTCCTTCTCTCCTTCTCTCTTACTTTCTTCTCCTTCTCTCCTTCTCTCTTAGTGTCCTCCCCTTCTCTTCAACTGTCCTCCCCTTCTCTCCAACCGTCCTCTGCTATTGTTCTCTCGTTCTCTCCTGTTTTCCTCTCCTAGTATCCTATCCTAGTCTCCTCTCCTCCTCTTCTGTCCTAGTGGCCTCTTCTCTCCTTGTGTACTCTCCAAGTGGTCTCTTCTTCTCTCCTAGTGTCCTCTTCTTGTTGTGTTCTCCTAGGGTTGTGGAGTGAGGCCTTGTGTTGGTCTGGACTGGGAGCAGAGCAGCAAATCCCAGGCCCAGGTTTCTGTCTCGCCCCCCAGTGGGGCCTACCTGCAGAAGCTGGAGCGCAGCAGGCGAACCTGGGTAATGTCCTCAGGAAAGGCACAGGCTTCAGATGAGGCCTCCCGAGTGGAGTCCTCCAGAGAGCAGGTGGAGAGAGGAAGCATCTGGTACAACCCCATTCCAGAGGAGGAGGAGGAGGTGCTCTGGAGGAGGAGAGAGGAAGAGGTGGTGCTCTGGAGGAGGAGAGGAGAGGAGGTGGCGGGAGGAATAGGGCATTCAACCCTCACACAACCTACCGAAGACCTCACACACATTTCAAACGATGTCGCACACCCCATCGATGACATCGCAAACCAAATGAATGACATCCCAGCAGAACACTTAGGTAAGTGTTTACTTGTGTAATGTTGTGTTGTCACATATAAGAGATGATATAACCGCATACATCATCGTCAACCATTATAATATGTATATATGTATATATATATATATATATATATATACACTCTCTCCCCCTATGCCTCTACCTCTCTCCCCTCTCTCCCCTCTCTCTTTCTCTCTTTCTCTCTTTCTCTCTTTCTCTCTTTCTCTCTCCAGACCTGCCTAGCAGTGTGGCTCCACCCACCGAATCAAGCCCTTCCTCTCAGAAGAAAGTGGGCATGTCCTCCAGCATGATTGACAGGCTGAAGTCTCCCGGGACTGTCCGGAAGCTGTCCATGAAGATGAAGAAACTTCCAGAACTCCGACGCAAACTCAGCCTCCGCTCCTCCCGCTCTAATCGCCACGGAAACAAAGCAGAGGGAGGGGAGGAGAGTGCCTCCTGGACCAATAAGGAAACACCATCCTTTTCATCCAATCAGAATGTGCTCAGCAGATATCACCTTGATAGCTCCGCCCCCCCAGCCAGGCCGGTCCGCCGCTCCTCCAGGGGGCGCTCTAGTAAAGGAGGTATTCACTCAATGCTATCACAAAAAAAACATTTATTACTAAATACTATAATACTACAAATATTATTATGATACAATACTACTACGCTCTAGTAAAAGAGGTATTAATTATATACTAAAAGTAAAGTAGTATTTATTACTAAATACTCCTATATAACACTGTAGTGATTCTCTAGATTTTTGGCCTATGACCAAATATTTCGGTCTGATAAGTCTCGCAACCCAAACTGAATTGTTTTAATGCTCTCAACATACTGATACTATATTACAATACTAATAATACACTGTATCTCTTAGGTTACCTTAGTGATGGGGATTCCCCTGAACTGCTGCCAAGGCAACCGGCCGCTCCCCAGACGGCCCCTGAGGGAGGTTATGATGTCACATCCTTCCAGCTGTACGTTGGCTCCGAGCAGCCCCACGGCCCTCAGAGGGTCTCCGGGCTGCTGACGGTTCACCTGTTGGGGCTGGACGAGATGAGCAAAACCAGGTAGCTCCAGCTAACCCCATCACTATCTAACACTACCCCCATCACCATCCTACCCCATCACTTCCTAACACTAACCCCATCACTATCTAACACTAACCCCTTCACTGTCTAACATTAACATCATCACCATCCAAGCTCATCACCGTCTAACAATAATCCTGTCACCCTCTAACATTAACCCCATCACCATCTAACCCCATCACTATCTAACACGTACCCCATCACCATCTAACCCCATCACTATCTACCACTAGCCCCATCACTATCTAATATTAACCCCCTCCCGATCTAACCCCATCAATGTTTAACACTTACCCCATCACTATTTTACACTAACCCCATCACCATCTAACCCCCTCACTGTCTAACACAAACCCATCCCTGTCTAACACTAACCTTATCATCATCTAACCCTATCACTATCTAACACCCTCTAACCCCATTTAACCCCCTCTTACCTCATCACCATTTAAAACCATCTAACACCATCTAAAACCATCGAACCCCATCGAACCTCAACACCATCTACAACATGTCCCTTTTCTGCAGATGTGACAGCGGTGGGAAGGAGGTGTTCTTGGCCATTCAGGTGGATGGAGTGACCAGGGCTCGCACCGCGCTGCTGACCCTGAGGGGAGCTGCCCTCCCTCTCAACCACACCTTCCACCTGCAGCTGGAGAGAGCCAGGCAGCTACGGCTAGTGGTGCTAACACCACAGGCTAACACAGGTAAATACTACCTAGGGGTGGTAACACAGCTATATACTACGGCTAGTGGAGGTAGCACCACACGCTAAGCTAGCATACTCACCAGGGGATCATCCAGTCGGTCTACGTGGATACCAGGTAGCTGGGCCAGGTCCTGACCTCTCACTCTCTCACTCCCTTCAGATCCGTTGACCAATGAAACACAGACTTCCTCCTCCAGCGGACCAATCAGAAACCGAGTCTGTTGTCTTGGAGGGCTCTCCATCCCTCTGCTCTTCAAAGGTCTGTCTGAATGCCTGTCAGTCTACACGTATGTCTGTCTGTTGTAACATATGACTGTAACCCGGGAGCTACACTGAGCATGGAAGCGTTGCGTCACATCGCGTTGCGTCACATCGCGTTGCGTCACATCGCGTTGCGTCACATCGCGTTGCGTCACAACTGACTATATTTCTCTTCATTGTATATGATATGGAGGTGCATCATGATCCCAACGGTGAGATCATGGTGCACCCTATAGGCGGACATCAATGCAATTTTATGCAGGAATGCTAAATATGACTTCTAATAAAGATATTTATTAATACGTTTGAGAAGAGGTCACTTTCCCCCTGCAATATGCCACTATAACTACTAATCTATACATAATTTTATTAATTCATATGTAGTGAAAGCGTTTCATTACACCCAGTCTAGCGAGGGGGTAAGTAGTCAGAATGACAGATTTATTAGAGTTTAATATCAAACTTTTGTCCCTGTGTTTTTCCCTATACTGTCTGTCTGTCTCTACCTGTGTGTCTACCTTTCTGTCTCTACCTGTCTGTCTACCTGTCTGTCTACCTGTCTGTCTACCTGTCTGCCAGCCTGCCGTTCTCAGCAGCTGTGTGTTAAGTTGGATCCGAGGGGTCTGCTGTACGTCAAACTGTCTCTTCAGGAGCACTGGAGTGTGCCGTCAACTACACCACAGGTACAACATAGTACTCCTACATAGTACTACAACATAGGACTGCTACAGTACTACTAGATAGTACTACGGTATGGTAATGTAGTACTATCTAGTAGTTCTGTAGTAGTATTATGTAGTACCATACAGTACTACATAGTACTATAGTATAGTACTACTAGATAGTACTATAGAACAGTATGGTAATGTAATGATGTTTCTCACTGCAGGAGGGCAGTGAGAGAGTGTTTGGAGTGGAACTACACCATCTGGTGGACAGAGAGAGGACTGCTGCTCCCATTCCTCTCCTCATTCAGAAAACAGTGAAGGAGATAGAGAGGAGAGGGATACAGGTACCTATTTTCCTACCCTTCTCCCTGCCTGTTTACCTGTCTGTCTGTCTGTCTGACGTGTATCTGTCTGTTTGTCTGTCAGTCAGGTGTTGGGTATGAACAGGCTACGTCTGTCTGTCTATCTGTCTGTTTACGTGTCTGTCTAACTGTCTGTCTGTCTGTCTATCTGTCTGTTCATCTGTCTGTCTGTCTGTTTGTCTGACTGTCTACATCTCTGTCTGTCTGTCTGTCTACCCCTCTGTCTTTCTAACAGTCTGCTAACATGTCTGTCTGTCTGTCTGTCTGTCCTTCTCTCTGTCTGGCTGTACCTGTCTGTCTGTCAGGTGGTGGGTCTATACAGGTTGTGTGGATCTGCGGCAGTGAAGAAGGAACTGCGAGACAGTTTTGAGAAAGACAGTTCAGCCGTGTGTCTCTCTGAGGAGCAGTACCCCGACATCAATGTACTCACAGGTACCACTGTAGTACTACCACTAGTACTACCGCAAGTACTACCACTAGTTCAATCACTAGTACTGTCACTATTACTACTGCATACTGTAGTACTACCACTAGTGTTACCACTAGTGCTACCACTAGTACTCCCGGATATTGTAGAGCAGAACCCCGACATCAACATACTCACAGGTACTACTGTAGTACCACTAGTACTGCACATATAGGGTTGTGTTTTTCACTTATACACTGAAGTTCAAGTTAAAAGCAGAAAGCGTGCAATATGAGTTATATACAAGTACTATGTGAGTACTGCATGAGTACTGTGTATTAATTGTATTTAATATTCCTGTGTATTTAATAGTACTGTGTATTTCAGGTATATTAAAGGACTACCTCAGAGCACTGCCGTCCCCCCTCATCACCAGCCGTCTCTATGACGATGTGCTGACCGCCATGAGACTGCGCCCGCTGCAGACTGGCCCTGCCCCCTCGAGCCCCGCCCCCCCTGGCTCTGCCAACAGCCCGGTGGAGTTGCTGGACTGCCTGCCCCCCCCAGAGAAGGTAGGGGGCACTAGAGAGCTGAGCCTCTCAACCTCTACCGCTCCATCTCGTGCTCTCGCCCACTCTATATATCCGTCGGTCTCCCCTTCTCCATCTCCCCCGCTCTGTACCTGTATCACCTGCTCTATATCTTTTTCTCTCTCTGCTAATCTTCTCGCTTAATCAATCCAAGTCAAAGCTTTATCCGCATTGGAAAGATAGAAATAATGTGTAGTAAAATATAAAGTCTACTGAAAGTGGATACACCTGTGTGTAAATACATTAATGTCGAAATACTTGCATGTATACTATTGTGTGTGCATATAAAGTATAAATACATGAATGTGTACTACTCATATGTAAATATAACTACTTCAATGTGTGTCACCTTCTACTCTCCAGGCCACTCTGTCTCTGCTGCTGGATCATCTGAGTCTGGTGGCCTCCTTCCGGTCCTCCAACAGGATGACCCCTCAGAACCTGGCGGTGTGCTTCGGCCCAGTCCTCCTCGCCTCCACCGATGGGGTGCCTGCAGTCCGGGAGGGAGGGAGAGAGGGAGGGAGAGAGGGAGGGAGGGACGCCCGCTGCAGAGGAGAGACGGTCACTGCGGTGGATTTTAAGCGCCACATCGAGGTGCTGCACTACCTGCTGGCGCTGTGGCCCGGTAAGACAAAACAACACCTCCAGGTGACGGTTGGTCACCCGTAGAGTAGACCTACTTACCAGACACTTTGACTATTTTACTAGACCAAAGAAGATGTGGAGAACGGGACCTCCAAAAGGTGGTTTGTTACCTGAATGTAAATGAAATGAAAATGTAACTGGTCTATGTTTTGCTGCAGTTCCGTCGGGCCGAGTGCCGGTAGAGGATGAAGTCGATGCACCTCCTCTCTACTGCTCCCACCCATCTCCTCCTCCATCACCTCCCTCCCCTGCCCTGACCCACAACCCCCTAGGCCAGCAGCCAAGCCGTGCTGCCCTACGATTGGCTCTGCCACAGAACCCCAATCAGCAAGTGGTTGTTTCTCGCCGGGGGCGTGGTCTAGCCCGATTGGACAGCCCTCCACCAATCAACCGCTATGCTGGTGACTGGAGTGTCTGTGGGAGGGACTTCCTGTCTGGACAGGATGCAGATTATGATGAAGTTGCTGGAAGTGAGAGTGAAGAAGGTGTGTTTTTCTGATTAGAGCCTGGAGTAATCTGAAAAACGTATCTGGAATAATAAAAAAAATCGAGTGGTAGTGGCTTCTCCTCTCCTATCAATCTCTTCTTACTGTGTTACAGGGAGCGATGAGGAGGAGAAGAAAGAGGGAGAGGAGGAGTGGTCTTCAGGACGGATGTTCATGGAGGAGTTTGATGCTCCGTTCAGCTGCAGACTGAGCCTGAAGGACTTCGACCGCCTCATCCTGGACCTGGACCGCGAGCTGGCCAAGCAGATCAACATATGTCTGTAGTGTTTGTGTGTGTGAATGTGTAACCCAGACATAACCAGCAGAATGCAGAGTTGGCTGGTAATGTTGACCCAGACGTGACCAGCAGAGCTCAGAGACAGCTCAGAGACAGCTGGTAATAGAGACTGGTGGTAATGTGTTGAGGCTGTTTGACAGCTGCCTGCTTCACCGTTTAAAACACCATGCAGTGCCTTTATGTTTGTATTTTTGTATTTATGTGGCACGTCAGGGTAGATGTATATGAAGTATGATTGGAAGGTCAGTTTGCACTGTTTAAGCCTTATTCTAAACAAATACGAGTAGTACTATTCCTAAGAACCAAACAACTCAAATATACCAAATAATATTAAATAAGCTATCAGCTATGCTTCACTTTAAAGTTCTTAACATCACATGTGTGACCCATTCATATATGGCTGCATCGCTGGTATCCATGGTAACCACCTGCTGGTTACTACCTGCTGGTTACTGATGTTAACCAACCGCAACCGACCAACCTGGTTGTCATGGTAACACTGAACACTTTTTGCAAACTATGAAGTGCACATTATTAGCTGTATCTGTTGCTGTATATTTTGCCCTTTATTGGTGGGTGTATTCATATTATAACCAAAACGATCTGATTGGACAGCTGTGCTGCTAGATAGGTTGCCATGGTGATGCCAATAGTAAACTAATGGAGAATGTTATTGATCTACGTTTTGTTCTGTTTTGCATTATGAATATTACCAGGTGGATCCAAACAGTATTACTTTTAATAATGTTTTAATGCTAATGTGTTGCAATTAAGCCATACGATTTTGTCAGTGTTAGGGCTGGTAGTTAAATAGTGCCCCATTGTGTTGTATTGCAGTATTACACACTCCTTTCAGGAACCATGTTGGGTAGCTGACTGTAGCATGACGGGATGTTATTCCCAAGGTACGGAGAATTCAGAGTTCTAACACATCTGTAATTTAGTGTTGTTACCCATCTGTAGTTTAGAGTTCCATCTGTAGTTTAGAGCTCCTTCAGTTAAGTGTTTCATCTGTAGTTTAGTGTTCTAACTCCTGTTATTTAGAGTTTGTATCCATCTGTGGTTTAGAGTTCCATCAGTAGTTTAGAGTTCTAACCCATTTGTAGTTTAGTGTTCTTACACATCTGTAGTGTAGTGTTCCTATCTAGTTTAGAGCTACATCTGTAGTTCTGAGCTCCATCTGTATCAGTAGTTGAGAGTTCCATATGTAGCTTAGTGTTCTTTCCCATTTGTAGTTGACAGTTCTATCTGTAGTTTATAGTTCCATCTGTAGTTTAGAGTTCTTACCCATCTGTAGTTGAGGGTTATAACCCATCTGTGGTTTGGAGTGCCATCTGTAGTTTAGAATTCCATCTGTAGTTTAGAGTTGTCACCCATCTGCAGTTTGGAGCTCCATCTGTAGTTTAGAGTTGGTACTCTTTTGTAAAGCAACACAAGGAATTCCAAGGCCATATCTCATGTTCAGTAAAGTGTACATTTTCAGATGTCATGTATAGTATGGAATATTTTACATGTTCTAAGCACAACAAATAACCATTTCCAGTTTGTTTATCAAATGTTTTATTATACATGATGTAATGGTGTGTGTATTTTATTTTACGTGTTGCACAACTTCAGTATGCACTTATGTTTTACTGTTGGTGATGAAGATGATGGTGAGGACAAAGATGTAACCAAAGTATTAAAGCACAGTTGCTAAGGCAACCTGACCGTCTGTCTCTTATCAGACAAGTTAATAAAAGCCTTTTTATTGTAATCTATGTGTTCGTAGTATATAGACTGTTCTTGTGTTAAGTAGTATTTTGCAGTTTATCTATAATGGTTTCTATAGATTGACTTTGACTCTAAGACATTGATATGTTTGTGATTAAAGTAGGCCTATATTCTTGTAGTAAATTGAACTCTTTGAGAGTGTGATATGGGCTACTGTAAGCTAGATATGATTATATTTCCACTTTGAGCCAGTCTAAATCTTCAATCTGGATGTGTGAGGCTGTTCAATTAGTATATTTAACTATTAGTGAGTGTGATGTGGACTACTATAGGCTGTGATTATATTTTAGTAGTATGTTGACATGAGTTAATTATATTTATACTTTGTTAGAAGTAGTGCATATATACTCATTGAATATATATGATTATATTTTAGCAGTGAGACATTTTCACATTGTTAAACGATAATATTATAATCAAACAATAAAAGGGAACATTATAACCCATATAAATAGGTCTATCTATGAAAAGTTAAATGTATTAAATCTAAAAGATAAAATAGCTATAAACATGATCATTGCCATGGGCAATGTTGAGCAGTGAATTAACCGTGCAATTTGAAGCGTCCTACAACCATATTAGAAAAAAAATAAAAGCTCACAGTCATACACTAAACGGGAGCTTGGTGTACGTGGTGATCAATGTGTCTCCTCTGTGGTTTCGTCATGTCCGGGTAACAGCGAGCCAACCGTAGCGAACAGCGGAGGTTCCATTCGGCTGTCAAGTGGACGGGGGCGTGTGGTGGAATGAAAGCCACATACACGAACCAAGTTCTGGACGCTATTCCTCACGTTTGTTGAGCAAACATTTAAGGATTCATTGAATTGTATTAGGTGCAACCGTGTCTCCGATGCATTGTACCAGGTGAGAGTTGTATTGATTATTAAGATATGAGAGCGAGATGATTGAAACGAAGTCGAAACTGCGCAACTTCAGATTAGGCGCTATTCAGCGATCCAGGTCGGGATGTCGTTGGTTAGATCGACATCGTTTTAAAATATAGTATTCGCTGTTGTTAGACTTTTCAAATTAAGTGGAAAGATGGTGGAAGGCCTCTGAAACTGACGAAGCTGAAGTTAGCTCCTGGTTCACAGCTCCCTATTCGCAGCTAGTGTTGTGCGACCAGGAAACGAGTCGGTTTTTCTGAACATTGTTTAAAAAAATATTTGTAATTTGTAATCTATTCTGTTATGCTATATATCCCCCAGTATAGGATTCAGTCTGGCCCAAAGAACCGATGTCGAAAACACTCCCGTTAAATGCTAAACAGGACATAGACTATCTTACTGTGCGATTTAGAGCCTGGCCCAAAGGCGTTTTCATGGTCTAATAGACAGCTCCTTACTCGCATTTTAACACTTAGAAAATGTACGGACATTTTTGGGTGGCCCACGGTGATTCAACCCGTGGAAAGTTGGCCTGAAATAGGCCGTACAGCCATTTTTTTAATAAGTTCTGAGTGTGAAAACCCATTCAGGCCAGACGGAGTCCTATACTGGGGGACACTACGTGAGGTGGTCAATATGGGTGAAGATTGGCATGGGTGGCCCAAAGTGAATACGGGCTCTAAATCATGCTGTGAACTTTTTCATGTCATTTTTCTAAGTGTTTAAATGTGAACAAGGAGCTGGCTTTTCAGCTGTCTATTAGACCATGAAAACGACTTTGGGCCAGGCTCTAAACAGATAGTCGATGTCCTGTTTAACATATAACGGGCGTGTCTTGGGTGGCCCAAGGTGATTTAACCCGTGGAAAGCTGGCCTGAAATAGGCTGTACAACAATTTCTGACATCGGTTCTGAGTGGGGAAAAAACATTTGGGCCTGACAGAATCCTATACTGGGGGATATAGGACATAACACCAAATACATTACTGATTACAAATACATTGTTTTTGATCAATAAACATGTCACAGTACCAGTGGTAACCAGTCATTAAAAAACGATGTTCGGAAAAATCGAATTGTTTCGTGGTTGCACATCACTAGCTGCGAATAGGAAGCTGTGAATCAGGAGCTAATTTAAGCTTCGTCTGACACGGGCAGTATGGGAATAGGTAAGCAAATGCTTAGCCACCAAATATATTAACGTAGAGTTTGGTTCCATTGAAAACAATGTAGCTGTTACGATAGTAATGTTAAATATCACATAATATTGTTGTACATCTACTATGTTATCGGTGTTTGGTCAACGCTGAACCAGGTAGACAGAGCGACATGGGACAGTATCACCAATATATATAGAAACAAGGAAGTCATAAGGCCAAACAAGTCAACAGGTTTCGTAACAAAGCATGTTCAATAATCTCTCTCTCTCTCTCTCTCTCTCTCTCTCTCTCTCTCTCTCTCTCTCTCTCTCTCTCTCTCTCTCTCTCTCTCTCTCTCTCTTCCCACCCCCTTTTTTATTTTCTTCTTATCCTTCTGTAGGGTTCTTCATCAGTCGAACCCTCGCCCTCTGGGTCCATCTCCCATGATGCCCGTCGACATGGCAATGAGAATCTGCCTGGCTAGCTCTCCGCCACTGCGCTCCTTTCTTGGTAACTATGACAACTGCTGCCTGGCAACCTCACTTTACCCACGTTGCCATGCTCTGCGGCCCTGTCTAGCCCCTGGGCACGCAAACGGTAACCATGGTTATGAGGTCTCTGGACCGCCCGTGAGCAGCGCCAGCAGGTTGACCTCTAGCAAGGCCTCGCCCACTAGGAAGAAGCAGGTGGTGTTTGCAGATGCTCATGGCCTGGCCCTCGCTGACATCATCTTCTTCAAGGAGGAAGATCCCCTGGCCGAGCTGCAGTTCCATCTCTCAGACATAGAGGGCGCCCTGGCCAGACTGAGGCTAGGAGAAAACACAGGTAGTTCAGTATTCTTTCAGCCAATCAACGGCAGGATGAGGGGCACCTGATATGCAGGGAGGAGGTCATTCGTAGTTTTGGATAGAATGCTATCATTTGGTGACCATGGCAATAATCTCCTAACAGATTATCTGGAGTGTCTTCAGCTGTCCAAACCACAGCTAAAGGAAAGGATGAAATATTTTGACAAAGAACAAGACAAAGCAGACTGAATTAGAAAGAGCAGTAAGACTGTAATAGTTAGGGAATATAGGGGAACTTAACATGCTGATATTTCCCAAATATAATTCAACATGAATAGTTGTTTCTCATGTTAGTTGTTAATGTCCAGTACTTTCCAAATATTTTATTTTCGGACAGGTTCAGACACCGGGGACTCTGGTGGTCTGGTCCTGGACTTCACTCCACCCTTTGAAGACTACCTGGACCTCCGACAGCGCCTGAAAGCCCAGCAGGTCTCCCTGGAGAACTGTTCCATCCAGGATGGTTCTCTCTCCGGTACCATCAAGGTCCAAAATGTTAGCTTTGAAAAGTCAGTGTCGGTCCGGATCACCTTTGACTCATGGATTTCCTTCCAGGATGTTCCGTGTCGGTACCTGAACAACGTATATAGTTGTCCTGATACTGACACCTTCTCCTTCAGCATCCCTCTACCAGAGGTGGTGGGGGTGGGATCCTCCAAACAGGTGGAGTTCTGTGTCTGCTACAAGGCTCAGGAGCAGATTTTCTGGGACAATAACCATGGCAACAACTACTGTCTGGTCCCTTCTGAGCCGGAGCCCAACCCAAGCCCCAAGACCAGAGGGGTGGAAGAGATGGAGGAGAAGCTTGGAGGAGGGAGGTACGCAGAGTGTGATCGATTTGGAAGTCCCAGGACTTCGGCTGGAATCTTCCCAGAGTGGCAGAGTTGGGGCTGCATAGAGAACAGCGCCACCTATTGGTGACCGCAGAACCCCTTCAACGCACACTGGTCCTCGTGAAGGTCACACAGGTTTTGATGAAGAACTTTCTGATACTCTCACCTATTGCACCACAGCAATTAAGACTTAACATGAGTTAATTTAGGATTCACCTGCACATCAGTAACAGAAATGAAAACCGGGATTACCTGCAGGAAACAATAAGCCCTCCCGAATGCACCTTACTTCTAATGCTAACTACTGACCTTCTGCACCTTACTTTCTATTGCTAACTACTGACCTTCTGCCCCTTACATCTAATGCCCAGCGATATGCACAGGTTTACCCACAAGTGTTCCTCAAGCTCTCTGTGAAGATCAATGCCTTGATATTCCAAATATATTCTAAAGTATTCTAAAGGACGGTTGGGTTTAGACAAGACAATGTCTTGGTTTCACCAAGCGGTGGTTTCACCAATGGAATAGTCTCACTAACCAGGAATGTTCCAAACTGTTCAGATTCCAACCTTCAAACCTGACGATGTGAGTGCCTTAACATATGCTGTAATCTACAAGCCCAAATCCTTGCAAAGTTAGTGCCTTACCCTCCATCAAGATGTGCAGAAATGTACACACTAGGCCAGGCCAAAAGAAGGTCTGGCTGGAAAATATTGATTAATGTAGCAAGGTTTCTTCACCAGATCAGAACAGTGTTTTGGTGATGTATTGTATTTGTTTTTCAGGTAATTTACATTTAGCCACTGAGCACAATGGTATAGTGTTGAAGCCTTGTAATGCCAGCCCTCTAAAAACTATCAACATCATTCAAAGACAAAACGTGACATTGCCCATTAATCCTTTGCACTTTATTCTAAACATGCCGTAGTTACCGTTGAGTGGGACTCTGAACTTGAATGTGCTATGCTAGTTTTGGTTATAGCCTAGAACATGTTAGTAGTGATTGTGTCCTAGAGAATGCTAGTGTTAGTTGTAGCCTTCATTATGCTGTGATCATAGCCTTGAACATGCTAGTTTTGGTTGTAGCCTAAAACATGATAGGGGTGATTGTAGCCTAGAGCATGCTAGTGGTGAATGTAGTCTACAATGTGCTACCAATGGTTGTAGCCTAGAGCATGGTGACCGTAGCCTGAGCTGTGTTAATCTTAATGACATCGGCTTCCATTTAGCGGCTAGTGGAATAGGATATCAGTCTGTATTTGTTTGTGAAGAGGAGCATAGTCTCAATGGCAATTAGCTAGCCTGTAAGCCAGTTAGCTAGGTTGTAGGCCAGTTAGCTAAGACTGAAAGTCAGTTAGCTAGCCTGTAACAGTCAACTAGCCTGCAGTTAGCTCCACTTTTAGCCAGTAAGCTTGCTTATATGCCAGTTAGCTAGTCTGTAGTCAGTTATCTCCACTGTTAGCCAGTTAACAAGTATCCTTAACGTGGAGTGATTTAATATCTTCTTTTATTTAATGATTTACTACATGTTAAAGGATTAACCCTTTAAATAAGTGTTGTTTTAAGCTGTAAAGGCACTGAGAATAAATGGAGGCTGTGCTCCACATAAATTAGGTTATGTGGCGTTTGGATGCTGTTTTAAGATTAAATGATCCCTAAGGCTGAATAGTAAGGTTCTGCATGTTTCTCAAAAGCATGTAGAAGCTGTTGTCACTTTTAGCTGAATAAGCATAAATATTTCACATCTGACCTCCATTGCACTTAATGTTATAATTTTTTTGTTGATAATGCTAAAATAGGAAAAATAAAATGTGTCACTTGTTAAGGTGAGAGATTGAGTTGAGAGAAAAGACAGCTGTACAGTTTAACAGACTGATTGAAAGAGAGGGAGATTGAAAGAGAGAGCGATTGAAAGACATGGTGAGGTTGTTTGGAGATGTCAATTTCCTGTAGTGACCCAGACTTTGGTTCTAGAACTTTGACATTGACATAACTGTTTGTGAATTGTATCACTGTGGCAGTTCGCAAGATGCATCCATTTTTGGTTAACGTCTGGATGGCCAGAGTGGGTTGCTCAGCAATGTCTTATGGCAAAGGAACATTGTTATGGCTGGCCGGTAGCCACTGAGCTAAAAGCCAACATGGCTAATGTGTATTATGTGTTCATAGGAAGGTGATGTACCAATGGTTTCAGATATTTTTGTATTGCAATGAAAGACTGCGTGCTCCTTTTTATCTTCCCTAAATAAACTCTAATATTTCTATTGTTCACGTTTCTTTAGCCTTGCATTCTCCAAATTACTTAATATAAAACTAGGTTGGTTTCTTTGAGATAAAAATATTTTTTGCAAAAGAAACCTGGCAAAGATAGCAGCATACAAATGTGAAGACCGTGACAACATATAATAGAAACTTGAAAGGAAAATAGTAAAAACATTTCACATCAGTTGACAATTGAAAGCAGGGAAGCTGTAAGAACTAGGGGTAATACAATTTTCTTCCCTTTCCATAACTCTTGCTTTATGAAACACCATGTTCCGCTTCAAGCAGACGTAGCAACTGACCCATGACTCCTTCAGCCTACAGACACATAAAGACAAAACATTTGAACGGAGCAAAGCACACAATGTGAATGTAGCATGGCTGTATTTATTCCCTCGCTTCAAATATAAACATTATTTTGTGTCTGGCCTGACATGACAGATATAACAGACCACTGACAGATAGAACCATAGACACATTTACCCACAGACAGAAAACAGACAGAAGTAGAGAACAGAAAAGGAAAACAGATAGAGATGGAGAGACCGATAGATGGACAGATGGCTTGGTAGAGGGATAAGTTTGAGGAATTATGTTTAACAGCAGATGATTTGTCCAAAGAGATCACATGACAACAAATATCCAAAACACATTTCCAATTCCAGCAGAGAGAGAAACTAGTCCAAGTCTGTCGTTCTGTAAGCCTGTGTGGGTGTGTGAGAGTGTGGTTTATGTAATGAATAGCCAGCTGTTACATAACATCCTGTTCTCTTTAATGCTCTGTCTGTCTGTCTGTTTCTGCAAGTCTGTCTGTCTGTAGAGTGGTTCTCTGCAGGTTCAACTTTCAACCAGCAGAGGATGCTGAAGACTGGCAGCTAATTATAGCCTAGGCCTACAATCCTGAACCAAAATCTCTCTATTGGACAGGTCTGTCTGTTTATCTGTTATTCTGTCCATTAGAGTGGTTAAATATATGTATCTATACGGCAGGTCCGTCTGTTTATCTGTTATTCTGTCCATTAGAGTGGTTAAATATATGTATCTATACGGCAGGTCTGTCTGTTTATCTGTTAAAATATATAAAATATATATATATGTATCATGAATTGCAGCATATCCCGGTCTACTGCAACACAATTCCCGGTGTCTTACTCCCTATGAGCTGTATACACCAGTTAACAGTCCCCGGAGCAAGAAGAATAAGAGCAACAAGGAGCATAATCTGTATTTATTTATATATTCAAAAGTTTAAATTTTCCATGTCGACATTCTAATTTCCCTTTGCTTAGGCCTCGTTTTTAAACTGCTTTGGTCAAGTAAATGTTTATTTTCCCTGCCAATAAAGCAATTTTAAATTGAATTGAGAAAGACAGAGAGAGAGAGAGATAGAGGTGGGGAGGTTAAGAGAGAGCGATAGAGGGAGGAAGAGAGCAGTTAAGAGAGAGGGTCAGCGGAAGGGAGAGAGGTTAACAGGGTAAGAGGGAGGGACAGAGGTCTTCCATTCAGATTATTTTTCTCAGTCTCAGGATGGACACACAAAGGTAAGATCTCTTGTCTTTTGAAATGTGTATTACTAATACTATTATTCATATTATTAAAATGCTTTTCCATCCTTATCCTAGTAGGGTATTTAAGCCAATTCATCCACTATTGGAATGGAAAAATATTAACAAAGTGTGTCTTGAAGAGATCTGGAAGTCTGAAATGGTTAACACAATTTGGACATATTTTACATATTTGTAATTCAGACAGAATGTAACAATGTCAACTTTAATTATGTTTAGATTTTCTATCTGGTTTAATCTAGTTGAATGTGGTGTGATGTAATGGTGTGATTGGGTATAATCTGGTGTGATCTCGTGTGATCTGGATGTATCTAATTTAATCTGCTGTGATCATGTTTATTCTGATGTAATCGTGTGTGTTCTGGTTTAAAGTAGTTGCATCAAGTGTGATCTGGTTGGCAGGTCAGATCTTGGCTTGACATGGGAGACATTGGAGGAGGAGATAGAGGACGAAGTGGAGGATGAGGAGGGCAGATGTGATGAAGATGGGGTGTTTTCGGTAAGCAGAGGAGTGTGTTTAAGGTAGTTCTATTTGTGTTTAACTGAGGTCACATTGGCAGCTGCCTGCTGACACTAAAGAGAGAGAGAGAGTGTGTGTACATGTGTGTGAAGGTGACTCAGTGTCTGGGTGCTGCTAGGGTCCTTTAAGCAAACTACCTGACCTCCCACCTCTTTGAAACCTGATTGGTCAGCAATAAAGTTACATAAGACACATCCACCTGTTGCTATCTGTTTACCTATATCTATCTATCTATCTATCTATCTATCTATCTATCTATCTATCTATCTGTCTATCTGTCTATCTGTCTGTCTGTCTCTCCATCTGTCCATCTATCTATCTGCCTTTCAGTCAGTGTGTTTGTGTTTTGCTGTTGTGGTGACAGTGTAACTTTTTTTAATCTAGCTGCTAAATAAATACTAAATACTTAATAAATACTTGACAGTAGAACTGCTGCTCCCAGACACACACACACACACACACACACACACACACACACACACACACACACACACACGCACACACATGCACACACAAACACAGGTCCACATTCTTGTGTAGGAGGAGGTGTCATCTTTCTGGGGCAGGAGCCAGTCATAAAAAGTGTAGACATCTGTCATTATTCTGTCATTCCCTGGCACCCCTCAATAATTCTGTCCGTTTCCTATCATCCCTCCATTATTATGTAACTTCTCTATCATCCCTACATCATTCTATCTCCATCTCTCGCTACCTCTCTCTCTGCAGTACGGGGGTTATGAGCTATCAGTGGCCCAGGAGAAAGGAGAGACGACGACCAGGAGCAGCGAGACAGATGCAGACACTGTCATCAACCTGAAGGTGAGACAGGTTGGCTACTCTGTCCGCCATGGTGGCCCCTCTGTCCGCCATGGTGGCCCCTCTGTCCGCCATGGTGGCCCCTCTGTCTGCCATGGTGGCCCCTCTGTCCGCCATGGTGGCCCCTCTGTCCGCCATGGTGGCCCCTCTGTCCGCCATGGTGGCCCCTCTGTCCGCCATGGTGGCCCCTCTGTCTGCCATGGTGGCCCCTCTGTCGGACAGTTAGTCACATGACAAGATATCTTCCTCCACTAGTCAAATGTCTTCCAGCAGTAGTCACATGACTACTATATCTTTCTCCAGTTGTCACATGACAACTATATCTTCATCCAGTAGTTAGGACTACTATATCCTTCTCCAGGTTCAGAATCATGATTCATTACTGGTTTAAATGTAAAGTAAATGAGCTGATGTCAAAGAAAGACGATCATCATGTAGACTGTTCTCCTCCAGACCGACAAGGCAGGGAAGCTGGTCTTGGAGACTCTGGAAGACCTCAACAACATCATGCTGCTGAGGAAGAGGAAGAGAGAGAGGAAGACTCCTGTCTGGAAGCCCACCCCCACTCCTCCACCACAATTGGTAGGTCATCTGACATACCCTACTGTAGTAGGCTCTGAAGGAAGTCATGTCAATTTTATTTGTACAGCCCTTAATCACAGTTACAGCCTCGTAGGGCTTAACTACAGTTAGCAGCTCTGAAGGTTATCCCTCTCTTCCCAGCCCTACTATGTGGATGAGGGTGACTACTTCAAGGCCTGTGAGCATAACCAGCTGCCTGTGATTGACAAGTTCCTCAATGACGGAGGTGACGTCAATGCCCAGGACAACGTGGGTTACCAGGCAACACCGACAAAGCTCCCCACCCTACTAGTTACACATCGCTATTAACACCAGCCGCACAATGCTAGCAAGGGTGGCCATTGAGGGTTAGCAACATTAGCCATGCACAGATAGCTAGGCTAGTCACAAAGGGCTAGTAACATTAGCCACACACTGCTAGCAAGGCTAGCTGCACATGCTAGGATATTAGCCACACACTGCAAGCAACATTAGCCACACACTTATAGCAAGGCTAGCTTTTCAATGCTAGCAACATCAGCCACACACTGCTAGCCAGGGCTAGCAATATTAGCCATACACTGCTGACCACATAAAAGTGTATGCTAGCAATGGCGTTGATAAGGATAAAAACCATAGCCACAGAGGACTAGCATCATGGCCCATACAGCGCAAGCAAGCCTAGCCACAGAGGCAGGGTTCAAAATGAACACATGCCACCAGCCAATGGCAGATAGCGTTGACACTTTGGCAGGTACAATTCAGAAAAGAATCAGTATCAGTGAGCGCTAGCCATGGAGTTGTTAAGGGTAACAAGGCAGTGATCTCCTGTAGTTCCAGAGGACCGGTCTCCACAAAGCGTGCTTGATGGGTCACATAGAGGTCGTCAGGAGACTGCTGGAGGCTAAAGCGGACGTCCACATGAAGGACAAGGTACTATTGCTCTTACAATTACTAGTACATTTCATTACATTATTAGATTCTTTTTACTTAGATCATTAAGCTAAATGACCTCTCCACTCCTCCTCGTCCTCCTCTCTTATTCCGTCCCCTCCTCTCCCCTCCCCTCCTCTGCGCTCCTCTTGTCTCCTTTCTCCTCTGCTGGGGAAGCTGGGCTCGTCATGTGTCCATGCTGCCTGTAGGGGGGGCTGCCTGTCCGTCCTGGAGCTCCTCCTGGGTAATGGAGCCACTGCCTCCGATAAAGACAAGGTGAACACTCCTAGATTAGATTAACACAGATTTGATTCATAGATTAAATTAACAAGGATTTAATTCATAGATCAATTAAACTCTTATATTAGATTAAAACGGATTAAACTCTAAGATTACATGAAATTAATGTGTTAAGTGCTCTTTCTCTATCTGTCGTCTGATGTGGCGGAGTTCTCTGGTTCTGGATCGTGTCTGTTAGCAAAAGCAGGCCTGGGAACCACAAGGCTGTTTCACCCTGAGAGAGTCAAAGTTTATTCAGATACACAATGCATATATACAGTTTGTACAGGCGTGAAGAGTCTGTACATTTATCTATTATTTATGCATGACACAACTGAATACATCACATAGATGAAACATGAATGACACAACAGCTAAACAGAGACAATATATGTGAATGACACATGCATGACAGTGTCTGATACAAAAGTAGAGAATGTTCATACAAGGACATTGATGATGATACATGGCACAAATCCCAACAGAATATATAAAATGACAAATTAAACTCATAGATTTGATTACTGTATATGCAACTCATAGATTAGATAAAGATAATGAAACTCATGGATTGAAATGGATTAAACTCATCGCTCAGTCATCGGTGTGTGTGTGTGTGTGTGTGTGTGTGTGTGTGTGTGTGTGTGTGTGTGTGTGTGTGTGTGTGTGTGTGTGTGTGTGTGTGTGTGTGTGTGTGTGTGTGTGTGTGCGTAGATGGACAGTACACCTCTTCACGTGTCAGTGAGAACTGGTCATTACGACGTTGTTGAGTATTTAATTCACTGTGGAGCCGAGATAAACGCTGTAGACAAGGTACACACACTTACACACACCCACCCACACACACACACACATATATATACACACACATGTAGAAATGTTTTTGTATATATATACTGTTCGCTTGGCCACTTTGACAATGCGGTCGTCATTTACTTAATAAGCTATCTATAAATATGAATAAACAGCTATTTATACATATACCTTAGTTCACCTCCACCCAAAAGTAAATTTCTTCGTTAAAACGCAAGCATGTCGACACACACACACACACACACACACACACACACACACACACACACACACACACACACACACACACTTAAACAGACACACACAAGCACAAGCACAATAAAGTGTATTTTATTTCAGGAAGGAGACAGTCCTCTTCATGATGCTGTGAGGGTCAACAGATTTAAAATGATAGAGCTGCTGGTGGTACATGGAGCAGATCAGAAGCTCCTAAACAAGGTAGGCCTTACCACAACCCTCCTACAATCTATTACCTCAACCTACCTATAACCTCACTACCTAGGTTTCCAGCACATTATAAAGTGTCCAAATTCCCCATATTCCATGCCTTACTTGTTCCTAGGGTTGCCAACTGTCCCATATTAGCCGGGACATCCCCTTCATTGGGCTAAATTGGTTTGTCCCATACGAGACCTCCCTTGTACCGTATGTGGCCTGCTACTCTACTCTGATCAAAGAGATGGAACTCTTACAGATACTAATACTGATACAACAGGAGTAGATCATGTGCTTGTCACGTCATGGGTGACGTCACTTGACAATCAAAGGCCCCCCCTCATGTGCATCAATTGTACGTAAAGTGTAAATGCGCTATACCTGCAAAGAAAAGTTGTGGTAATTTCTGGTGTTTTGTCGGTTTGGCATGTGTAAATAAGGATAAACCTGTGAATATGGATAACATAAAAAAATAAGAATATGAATGTACTGTGTATATTCACACAACACCATACCCCCACCGCCGTGGCACCACGCAGGCCAAAAGGCGGTGTGCCACTGCTACGCAACCTTTTTTCCCGTATTTGATGTAGTTGGCAACCCTACTTGTTCCCAAATAGTGTACTATATAGTCAATGTTGACTATATAGGGAATAAGGGAACAAGTGAACCAATTGAACACAGGTTTTATCTTCTCGGTTATGTCTGCTACATCTTATCTCTGCCCTCTGACAGAAAGGACAGTGTCCATTGGACAGCGTTCTGGAGTGGCAGAATGGAGCCAAGACTCTACTCGGCGAGCCGGGAGCTACGAGCTAATCTAGCAACTCCCCTTCAAATATTATATATATAGGCCTATAATAATATGGAAAGCTATTACTTTACTATGTTGATCAATGACAATATATATCACTGTCACTGGCAACTAACTTACAAAATGTAGTTAAATAAGTAGCTTGTTCTGTCAAGTAGTTCTGTCAGTTAGTATTTTAGTAGTATACATGATTTTGTAAGATGTAGGCCTACATGTAAGTGTGACATCACAATAAAGAGTTGGATGATGGGTATTTCCATTCTTTTTAGTAGCAGAAAGTGCTAATGCATGTATTTAGAACTTTTATTTTGAAGTGTCATCAGTCTGCAAGATAAAAGAGCCTGTTAGTTTAGATCGGTACAAAGCACAATGTTTATTCAGTCGATTAGTTCAGCCAATAGTAAATCATTGACTCAAAGTTAAACGTATGTCTATTTTAACACGACCAATTGTTCTGAATTCAATTATGCGAATATTAAGTTTATTTCCCTGACACTGGTCGGTTTTGACCATAATATTTAAATCTCGCGATACCGGGGTTTGATCTGTGAATTTAGTTTCGTATTTGAAGGACAAAGTGAGCGCGGTTTGCACGAGCCAGAAAGCTTACAAGCTCGCGTCAGTTAGGGCCCCTTTGTTCGTGTGATACTTTCAAAGTTAAAGTTTACCGATCTTTAAAGTTAAAGAAACGGAAACCTAATTTAAATTACGTTTAAATTTCTGGTTACCCATGTTTAAAACCTCGTCTGCTGACTATAGACATCGAGGTAGAGGCTAATAGGAGCATATACTTGAAACCAATCAATCGTTATTACGAATAGCCACTCAACAGGCATGCTTTACTTTGATGGTTTTACAGGAAGTGGTGTTTTCACAGCAGGTGGCTTGAAAGTGATCAACAACAGAAGGACGTTTGAAAGAACAACAGACCGTGGTTGATAAGTAAAGTAATACTATACATATTATAGTAGTATTTAAAAAAAAACGGTTGAAAGAACGTCTTCTTCCTCGTTGTGGACAACAGACCCAGAGTATTATTTATTATTTGGAGACTGGGAGGTAGTATTTAGAAGCCGTGTTGATGCTACTGCTTGACCGGGTTCACCAAATCAGAAGCTAGCTGTTATACAGCGGACCACCCCGGAGCCATGCTGCGTCCCGTACCCCAGAAGAGACACTGCGAGACGGCGGCCAACTGGACCAGCTGCCTGGCAGTAAGACCCCGCTGTCTGCCTCTTCGTTGGGTGCTCACTCTGTCTGTATCTGTCTGTCGCACGTCCTGGTTCACCTTTTTTCCTCACTGTGTATATCGCTGAATACCCTGTCTCTATATCTTGGTCAGTCTCACCCTGTTTGTATCTGTCACATTTTCCGTCACTCTTCCTCTTTATTGTTTGTATGGGACTGTTTTAATGGACAATTGTTGTATATTTGATGTTGTGATCCAATGTTGTGTATTAATGTTGTCAAGTGTCTTCATGCTACACAACAACCAATAAACATTTAGAAGAGTAGGTCTATCTATGAAACTGTATGCATTTAATACCTTGTACAAAATACCTTCACGTTGTGTACCTAGGTATGTATTTAATGTTGTGCATCTGTTGTTTTTTTAACGTTGTGTATCTAATGTTATGTATTGTTGTGTGTTCCAGAAGCGTGTGTGTGTTGGACCGGCAGTGTGTCCCCAGATGATAGACGTTGCCATGGAAACTTCCTGGACGCCCCCACCCACCCCCCCACAACCTGAACATCAACGAACGCACTCCACCAGCATGGTGAGACACACCCTCACTCACACAGCTGACCAGCTAGTGAACTAGGATGGTTTGGTGTGAGTTCCCTAATGTGATGCTCTGTTTCAGACTGCTCACTGCTGCCTCCGCTGCCTGGCTGGGGAACCGGTGAGTAGAGATCTTTCTCACACTCACACCGCTGTAGCCTAACATGCCATAATGACCAACACACACCACTTTAGCCTATAGACCAACCGACTTGTGTCTTGATCTGTTAGTATTTGCTAGTGCTAACTTAACCTATTAACTTGACCTATTAAAGGTAATTGTTCAACTCTGTGTTAAAGATATTTAAAGGTAGGGTCTGTTTCTCTCAGGGTCATATCAGCCATATCCTGGGACTGACCGACTGAACAGGATCTTCAGCAGAGGAAGAAGAATCTACCATCTCGTCCTCCAGTGTGTGGGGGGGCAATTCACAGCAAGCCATATGGTTAATACCCAAACAAATCATCAAAATGTACTTTAAAAGGGATTGTTAATATGTAGATCTGTATAATAGACATAACTAGTACCATGCTAACCCTCAGCTAGCTAGCAGAAGAGGTTGTAAAGCATGCTAATTAGCTGGCAGGCTTCTTCTATTTAGTGTAGTTCCATGCTGGTATGTGATGTCACATACCTGACACAAATTGCATTCAATCAATGTTATTTTAATCTATTTTATTCCACTGGGCATCAAAAAGTGTTTCTAGTTTTTGTAATTTTATAATTGTAAATAAGGCTCTTACTGCAGACTTTATTTCAGATTTTCAATTGAAGAATTTATTTTTCCAGATTTAGTCTTGATGATCAAATATATCCTTCACACTTTGATGCAGATGTTGAACCAGTAAACTGTTAACGCATCCAGATGTCAAACCATTTTGCTGATCCAGATGTTGAACCATTTTACTGATCCAGATGTTGAACCAGTTCACTGTGTAAGCACATCCAGATGTTGAACCAGTGCACTGATCCAGATTTGAACCTGGTTCAGTGTTGAAACCCATCCAAATGGTAAACCAGTTTAAAGGTATCTAGGATAGACTGTGATCACCTCCTCAGATGTGAAGGGATGTAAAACCAACCCTTCTAAATTACCATCAGACTGTTCTCGTGTTTTTGTAACCAATCAAACCAAAGAACATGTTTTATAATTAGTTAGACATGCTGAACCGAAGGACCAGTTGAAGATCCTTACCATGTGGTTGCGTTGTCGAGATCTGTATATTTTTCTATGTTTAGAATGACCAGAATGTAAAATGAGTGCGATATCATATAATAATTGATCAATTGTTATTTGTGTGTTTTGGAAGAAAGGAGCATTCAATAAACTCTTTGATGTACATTATTCTGTGTTGGGCAGTACTTAATAAAATAGTTAATTAGGACAGTACTAGATAGATCCATTGTGATAAAATATCTACAGCCATTGTGGAGGAATGTTTGAACTGTTCTGGCCTGTTAATCAAACAAAGTTGAGCTACAAAACCTGTCTGATGTTTAATGTTAATACAGATTGCAGACCAGCACTGACCAGGTTACCACCAGAGTAGCTGCTGTAACGTTATGCCTTGCCTCGTTGACCAGGAGGTGGCACTGTGGTCTCATTCTGCCGTCTATCTGTTGTCTCTGCATCTGTCGCCCTCACCCTGTCTTTCTTAAGTCCCTTCCCCTCTTGCTCACCCTCTCGCTATAGTCTGGCTGCCTCTCTCGCTCTCACAGCATATCTCTGTCATCTCTCTGCCTCTCGCCCTCTCTTTCTCATCTCGCCCTCACCTCATCTCTCTCTTTGTAATTCTCTGACTTCTCTCACCACCTCTTTCTCTCTGTTGTCTCTGCCTCTTGTGCCCTCACCCTCTCTCTTTCTCTGTAGTCTCTCTGCTCCTGTTACCTTTCATGTCGTGCATGTGTGTTTTTGTCAAAAGATGGATGTTTCCAATTACTGGCTACACACACACACACACACACACACACACACACACACACACACACACACACACACACACACACACACACACACACACACACACACACACTGGTTTTATAGACACTACATACTGACACAGTATTGTTTCACTTCTCTCCTCTTGTCTTTTCTCTGTCTTTCTTTCTCATTATCTGTCTCTGACTCTTAAAGTTTGAATTTAATTTCCTTTATTGGCATGGATGATGAAACACTATTACCAAAGCATTTGACAAACAACAAAACAACAACACATAGTTACAAATACACTAATGATAATATAAAATAAACAACATTGACAATGAATACATTATGACTATTAAATGAGTTGCTAGTCAAATGGATTCTCATGGTATGAATCTTAACAATGTTTATAATGTATCAATGCATCTTACAGCAGGGAAGTATTCTGTATATATATATATATATATGTATAATTTATCTGAATAAAGTAATGATCTCTTATTTTATCTTATCTCTTGCATTGCAGGAGGAAGTGAGGCTCTGTCTTAATGGCGACCTGGCTTCTCTGGGTAGCCGTGTGTGTCTGTGAAGGCCTTTTTCTATGGCCAGGCTGTGTCCACTGAGCCTGCACATTGTCAGGGATTTCTAATGATTACAGTGGACAGATATTTTACCACTGTTGATTTAGTGTTAGATAGGATTCTTATTAACTTTGAAATTGTGTTGTTGCTTTACAGTGTTTGATTACTTTTGTTTAGGGATAATTTGGTTGGGCTGAATTGTCTGAGGATGGTCCCAAAGCCCTGAGGGTGCTGGGCAGAGCTTCTGAATCAGCGGGCAGAGGGGACACGTACCCTGGTTCACCTCCTGTCTTGCAGGGCTTTATACTGATAGGATTGGGGGTCCCTGGATTGGAGATGTGCGGAAAGCCGCACTGGAAAAAGCATCTAGTCACTGCAATTTTAATAACCATGTGTGGAAACAAACAAAACAGTTAGTTTCTAACTTTGTTTGCAAAGCGCAGTTTGTTCATGGTTTGGTAATTCATTTTTATGTTTTTCTTTTTAAGGAGCAACTATATTACTGTTCTTATTCCATTGTTTTGTTCTTATATTTTTATACATCAGTTCACTAGTTTGCGTTCCAGTTCGAATACCAGTAGATACGTTGAGTCAAAGTTTGTTTGATTAGCAGACACTTTTAAGCACCTTGCAGAAATGACATTCATTTTGCCCACCCCAAATGTCGAATTACCCACTCAATCTGAGCAGCCTGTTGCAGCATGTCACGTATCTAAATCAGCAGACTAAATTGTAACATGATACCTATTCTTTGCATTTAAGTGGCATTGCGTGGCTTTGTTTTTGCGCGTCTACCAGTCAAATGGACTGTCTCACTGTTACCAAGGCAACCCGAGGGGCCCCACCTGCATGTCGTTTTACTAATTAGGTCCCCGCTTGGTGGTAATGAGGTCACCTGTTGCGGCTCGCCCAGTGTTCCGTTCAGTTAACCCAACAGGTTGGTTTCCCCAACCGTCTAATGTCTCCAACATGCGGTAAGCTTGATATTATTTGACTAATTCATCCAGAACGTGCTTGGCGTTTTCCGGCCGGCTAAAGGTCCATGTGTCACTAATGCCAAATCTGGCCCTGTGTTTCCCAGGTTAACCGGAGGTTAACGAACACTTTTCGAAGTAAAACGGACTTCTATATCTGGACCTGCTGTGAGTAGAACATTTATTTTTCTACTGGGCTTATTGATATGTAAAGTAACGTGAGTTCTGGGTGTAATTGGACGTGAACCGTTTTAAAAGGGTATGTTTGCGGGGTCATAGGCCCATTGTATTTATGTATTCAGGTGGTGTGATTGAACGTTGGGTTTCTGTCCATGTGCTGGCTGATTTTAGATGTCTTCAGAGGCTGATGCCCTGGCAAAATCATGTTTTTAATTAAACCCTTGATCGTTTTATTAGCAGTTTCTTTGCCTTTTTTTTTTTTTTTAGTATTTTAATTAACATATTTGAATCTGTTAGTCTTCTAGTCTTGAAGCAATTGATTAAAAAAAGTATATATGTAGGGCCTACATTATTGGCAAATTGATTTGGATGCCTGCTAGCATGCAAATTATTGCATTGAAATACATCTGTTAGTATTTTAACATCCCCGATCTGACTCTGCCATGGTTAGCAGCGCTCTTTAGCAGTGGTTGTAGAAACTCATGGAAGTGAAGCGTGGGCCCTTTATACGGCAAACACTGCCTGCATCTGTAAACGGCGGAGCGACAGAATTGTATTGACTTGTATGCGAAACATAACTCGCTGAGTCTATTAATATGGAAGTAAAATTGGGGATTGTGACACAGTAATTGTTGTAGTTAAATTGGAAAGAATAACTTTTTTTACACACCGATTCTTTTCATTGGATGATACACTAATTAAAATACGTATGAACATCATATATTTCTGCCCAGTCTGTTCCGCTAGGTCTGCAGTGTTTCATTTGAGCTGTAAAACTGATCTGCTCGTTGCACTCCTTCACAGGTCAAGAAGAAGAAACTGCTATTCTGTGAGTATCACAATTGAACCTTGAAGAAGAAACTGCGAACTGTAAGTTCCGAGTTTTCCTTTTTATGCTGGGACATTATTTTGGCCCCCTGGTTGGTTGAGGTGGATAGGTGTAGGTTGATTTTAAATAAGGATTTTTGTTGGTAGATGTGCTAATTCAGAGTTTAGTTTGAACAAGTTGTGAATGCTGTGTCGTTAAGTGATGCAGTATAGGTTCCAAGTCAATTTTGAAGAATAGTTGTACAGCCAAAACATACTCCAGTGTCCCACTTTCCCACTACTTTCCTGAACTTTGCATCTATATCACATTAGTTTTGTCTTACTAATGGGGGTGTGGTTTGAGTGATCAGAGATGCATGCTAGGGTACTGTGCGGTCTGAAGTCAAAAGTTCTGTGGACTGCCCCTTCAGGAGAAACAGTGTTTAAGAGGCCGTTGCAATGTCAGTTACATGAATTGGAATGTCCTTCAAGATAGTGAAAGAGACTCCCCTAAGAAGAAATGCCAAGGGCAAGATGTGAGGTGCTCCCTTCTCAGCAACTAGAACACAACCTTGGTCTTGCATCAGAGAACCATGGAGCACATTTCAACGTTCCCCTACATATATCTTGAAGCCGTAGCGACGGTTTCTCTATCTCCTCAGCTGGAGGAGAGCACAATTGCAGTTCAGAAAGGGTCCTTGTTGAGATCTTATCAGGATGGTTTCTGATTTTGAGGGAACCCATCTGCCAGTGCCAGCTGGCCTCGCCCATTACTCTGCAGTTAAGCCTGAGAAAGGCTTGCATCTGAGCCAGCAGGGGGCTCATCGGCCTGCTGCTCAGATGGGATGAAGAGGATCCTGATGTTCAAGACCAACCAACCCACCACTGGGTTGTCCTTCTCATCAGATTACCTTCTCACCACTTCCATCAAATCCTGTCCCTGTCCTCAGGCTCATCAAAGCGGCTCAGTTTGCATCTGAAGGACACTTATTCAGGAAACCACTGGACAGCCATGACATCACAGGGATTTGAGTCAACCTTGTATATATTTTGGAGACACCCTGCGCAATCAATTACCAATGTTGGACAGTACTAAATGTTCAAGAATGTTGCACAAAATTGTAATCTGATGCCTAAGGTATTATGGTAACAATAACTAATTGGTAACAATTAGTCTACCATTTGATTTGTCACTTTTCTTTTCGATGTTTCACTAACTTAAATATTTGGTTCAAAAGATCATTATAAATGTAATCAGTTTTTATTTGGTGCTTGTCAGATGAAGCAAGCACATTTACGATATCACTTTGGTAACTTCTGACTGTATCTGCTATTTATGACATTTTTATTGATTTGAAATAAATATTTAATGTTTTCGATTAATTTCTGCAGTCTTCCATTGCAAAGCTTGTGACAAGGTTCCTACTTTCTGTTAGCTTGTTTGGCTTGGTTTTTCTGAGTAGGGTAATCCAGCATTTGACCTGGCATAGAGTACTACATGCGAGTGTGGCTGGCTTCAACCTGGTATAGGGTTCTTCATGTGAGCGTGGCCAGCCTTCGACCTGGCATAAGGGTACTTCATGTGAGCGTGGCCATGGTTCGATCTGGCATAGGGTATTTCATGTGAGCGTGGCCAGTGTTTGAGCCTGGCATAAGGGTACTTCATGTGAGCGTGGCCATGGTTCGATCTGGCATAGGGTATTTCATGTGAGCGTGGCCAGTGTTTGAGCTGGCATAAGGGTACTTCATGTGAGCGTGGCCATGGTTCGATCTGGCATAGGGTATTTCATGTGAGCGTGGCCAGTGTTTGACCTGGCATAGGGTACTTCATGTGAGCGTGGCCAGTGTTTGACCTGGCATAGGGTACTTCATGTGAGCGTGGCCGGCCTTTGACCTGGCATAGGGTATTTCATGTGAGTGTGACCAGCCTTTGACCTGGCATAGGGTATTTCATGTGAGCGTGGCCAGCCTTCAACCTGGCATAGGGTACTTCATGTGAGTGTGGCCAGTCTTTGACCTGGCATAGGGTATTTCATGTGAGTGTGGCCACCATTTGACCTGGCATAGGGTATTTCATGTGAGTGTGGCCAGCATTTGACCTGGCATAGGGTATTTCATGTGAGCGTGGCCAGTGTTTGACCTGGCATAGGGTATTTCATGTGAGCGTGGCCAGCGTTTGACCTGGCATAGGGTATTTCATGTGAGCGTGGCCAGTGTTTGACCTGGCATAGGGTACTTCATGTGAGCGTGGCCAGTGTTTGACCTGGCATAGGGTACTTCATGTGAGCGTGGCCAGGGTTCGACCTGGCATAGGGTACTTCATGTGAGCGTGGCCAGTGTTCGATCTGGCATAGGGTACTCATGTGAGCATGGCCAGTGTTTGACGATGTGGGATGACCCCTCAAGGTTTTAACTGGTTTGTTTAATATGGTCCATTTTATCTTTTGAATTTTCAGCTACAGTATGATGCTACTGCATTTGAAACATCCTGGAGTATTTTTTGGGCGGACGAAGTCTGTGGCCTCGCTCAACTACGGTAACAAAGTGGGTGGCACAGGCAAACGCTATGCCTTTGCAATCCAGTATACAGCAAGAGCCTGCCATGATCTGGCATTTAATTCCATCTCCTTCACACTGGGCAGGATGACTTGAGTGTCATGCAGATTGGATTGCTGCATGACTGAAATATGCAAACAATGGGAAGGAACAATGGATACTTGGAACAGTGGATGATGGACTAATGGCATACCGAATGGACAGAATCTGTTGGAAAATGAACCAGAAAATATTTGTAAAGTTATTTAAGCTCGACAGTCTGCGACGTGGCTGCCCTTCCTACCCCCCAACATGGATCGATGGCTGGCAAGCCCTGTGGATTATGTCTTCTGTACTCCTGTGCTGAGATGCATTGTAATGTATTGGAAAAGGCTAGCTGGACCTGGGGGGATAGGTCCCCTTGAATCAGAAACCATCTTGGAAACATCCAAACCAGGGTCCTCTTCAAGCTGCAGTTATACTCTTCTTCAGATGAGGAGGTAAAGAAACACTCACTGGGGCTTCAAGATCTATGAAGAGGAACATTGAAATGGGCTCAACGGTTCTCCTCCCGTAAGAGCTAGGTTGTATTCTAGCGGCTGAGGAAGAAGAGCCCTCACATCCTACCATTGGCAGTTCTCCTTGGGAGTCCCTGTCAGTCTTGACGGATGTTCCAGTTCATGTAACCGATGTTACGACAGCCATTTGAACACTTGGTTTCTTCCGAGGGGGCACGTCTACAGAACTGTAGACTTCAGACCGCACCGTATCTTAGCACGCATCTCTGGTCACTCAGACCACACCCAAAGTAATAAGGCAATACTCATGCAATGTGTAGGCAATGTTTTTGATAGTAGCAAGGAAGTGGACAAAAGGCATCAGAACACAACAGAGCATGTTAAGTCTGTAGCTCTGTAAATCAGGAAGATTGTTTGGTTCTGGTTTTGGTTTAGTTCTAGAATTATGGGTTTATAAAATATTTTTTATCAACGCACTTCCCTCACACTAAATTCTCCTAAACTCTGAAGATGTATAGATCTGTTGATGGTTAATTTGGGGTACCGTTGCAGGTTATGGTTGGCTTTCTGTGAGCTTTTGGATATGTATTCTTTATATCAGGAAATGTATAGATAATTTATAAATGTGGGCAATTTACTGAGATGAAGGATTTCAGTTTTTGGTACAGTTGTGAGGCTTGTTTATTGGTTGTAATTTGTTGGAAGAACTGCAATGTTTAGTAAAAAATGTTAGTACAAAAACCAACAGCAACAAACTACTAGACTGCCTCAAGGTAAGTCTGTTGGATGTGTTTTGAGAAGAGGATCAAAGGACTACAAGATCTTCCGTCGTTCAGCTCAAGGTGAGGTGCTGGTTATGTTTCTTATTGCTGGTTCGTACTGGAACGTTAGGATTCCAGTCGGAAGGTTTTGAGGCCACTATAGCCACTTGATTTGGTCTCATTATGGTTTGTGATTTGATAAAGCATTCTAGCGCTGGACATCCATCGTTGGCTGGATGTTGAGTCACTTGCGAGGGCAGCTGGTAGTACGATCAGGATTGGCATGTGCGAAACCTCATCACTAACGAGCGTACCCTATTAGGTCATCTGGTAGTACCCTATTTCTCAGTAACATCTGGAATATTTGACCAATTTCTTATGCTTTAGGTAGGGCATTAATAATAAAACATAACATTACCAGTTATCCAAAAATCCCCCCCAAAAAATCCCAGAAATCTAAAAAATCCCGCAAAACGACTTTGATTATTGCTCTCTACAACTGACTCACTGCGTTCTTGCGTACAACGTTTTGAGTAGTGTATAAGATGCAGAGAACGTTGAAGGCTGCAACATTTTAATTCGAGGCAATTAGGCATTTCCGTACGATGGCTCCTTAGATCTACAACAACCCAGCAGCTGAATATGGCAAGTATCCTTTTACTATTGTATATTATTATTGATAATGCTAGTGTTCTAAATATCTGGGCTGTGATTGTCAGTTAAAAGAGCTGAAATTGTAACTGTTTGTGTCACAAGGTGTCTGCCTCCACACCCAGCTCCACACCGCCATGCTGTGTCACCACTGGTCTAAGAAGTAGTCCGTAACAGTGAGGTCAGTGCACTTTCAGTTTCAGTTTTTGGCCTGAATAACTTCGGTCTTCTCTATGCAGTCTCTACTGGAATTCAGAAATAAAAGGAAGTGTTCAATGTAAGCATGCTTATTTGCGTTAAAACAAAAAGCAAAGCAGTTTAGAAGCGTGAAATAGCTTGACTGTTGCGCAAATGCACTATGAAACTGTGGCTGTAGATAAAATCCCACATACCACAAGGTAACTAAGGACAGTTGTTCCTAAGCACCCTGTGATTATTGTATTTTATTTATTTTATTCTTGCATGATGTAAAGCACAATGAAGAGTAGTGACAGATTCAGACATATATCCCAGCTTCTCATTTTCGTACACTCGTTGCCTTGGAAAATGAGGCAGGACAGCTTTTCACAGGAAAGCATTTAAAAATGGCTGCATCACTTCGTGTTTCTGGTAATTGTTGTTACCATGTCATTCCAGCATGCGATTATCTTGGTGTTGTGATATCTTTTTTAAATCAATGAATGTTGTGTTAACAGCGGGGGCAACTCCAGTACTTGCTATCTTGAACCTGTATGATGCACAAGATGTCAATCCAACCATACAGGTCAGCTTTTGATATGGACGGTTTCACATTGATACCTACCGTATTTACCTATCATTTTCTATAACATTATATGACCTTCTCAAAGTGATCTATGCAGAGTGATCGGGGAGGTAGCTGTGGAGGAGGAAGTGTTGAACCAGGTCCACCAGTGTAAGTGGCATTCAATATCGTAATTTAACTTGGTGTTGTAATATAGATAATTTGTTGTGTTAACATCAATGTTAATGATTTGAGTTACAATTTCCATTGGATGTAAATATACTTGATTGTGATTCAGTACCTTGATTCAGTGTGTGGTAGTTTGCCAACCTGTGTCTCTAGTTAATAAATAAAGCTACTATGTTAGAGATTTAATTACATATTGATACACTGTACATATTGTACAAAATAAGACAGCTGTGTGAACTTGTTTATAAAGATGCTGTCTGACTCTACAGGATCCCCTGGACCAGGCATGAGGCACCAGGGTGGACCGGAGGATGGGGAGCGGGTAACCATCACCTAGCTGTTCTAAAACGCTAAACGCCAGGAGGTTCTTTTTAGTTCTTGTAAACTATTGTAGAGGGTGATTTATTAGTTTTTCATTCTGTGAAATATTGCCAAAGCTGTGATTTGGGGTAATATTTTGGGTCATGTGAGCTATTATTATTACTACTACTACTACTACTACAGTTTGTACATTTCTCAAGTCAACTTGTAAACTTAAGGAAGTTGGATATTTGCTCCCCCTTTACAAATGCAAGGGTGTGCAGGTTTTACATCCCCAGGTTTGTTACCAGATGTTAGTTTGATAGCAGACCGTGACGTAGGGGAGCTGATGGAGCCGTGCTGGAGGTCCTGCCTGACGAAGGATGTCCCTGTTGGGGCGAATGAAGCCCAACTTTAAAGTGATTATCATGCTCACTACTATGTTTATTTTTTTCTTAAAGCTGTTACTGCAGCCATCACTTATGATGGCTGATTTAGAGAAAACAGTCCTTGGGTTAATGGAGCCATTGGTGAATAAGATTTATTTAGACTCAATAACCCCTAAATGAGAAGGCTACTGGTACCCAAGTTCTATAAGTTGTATCATTTATTTTAACAAATGATAGTAAGTCTGTCGACTGAGGAGTTTCATTTGTATACTGATTTAAAGTGTATTTGTATTGTGAATAGATTAAGCTGATGACCCACCAGGAACGTTACGAGGACTACGACGTGACTGCTGAAGTCGTCAAATGACCTCTGGTCAGAGGTATGCTGTTGAATTCACAGCATGTTTTACCATTTTCCTGAGTAACAAATTGCCAAGAGTGTGCATGTTTGTTAGAGAAATAGAAGATACATTTTATATTTTAAACTTGCACTATAATTTACACTCAGGCCAACCCTTTGGTTTGGAATGATTTAAACGAGCCGTCCAAAGAATAAACCCACCCACCCCTGGCTTAACTACTACCATTGTTTATTACCAGACCAGGAATCCTTGGCTGAGGAGAGCTGACGGAGGAGTCGTGCATCTGGAGGAAGACCATGGATCTGCCTGCCAACAAGTGTTACTGGTAAGTTTGCTAAAACTGTATTGTTTACTATCTGATAGGACCGCAAACGACCAATGTTGCCACACCAGACAAACCACTGCTGTGTGTTACCAGGCCAGACTAAATAATGCTGTTTGTTACCAGACTAAATAATGCTGTTGTTACCAGACCAAACTACCACGGTTCGCAACCAGACAGGACTAAATAAAGCTGTTGTTACCAGACTAAGTGAAGGCTGCAGCGTCTGCGCGTTCTCAAGTTCTAGTGCGAGAGGGTTTTTGTTCATATCCTGATTTTATTGTGACTAGATGACGCAGATGACCCACCAGGAGCCGCTTGGAAGACTACGATGTGACTGCTAATGTCTTTGGAAGGTAAATGCCAGCTGTTAGTCAACATTGTGTTATGTCATGTGACGACCAGAGGTATGCTCTTGAATTCACATACTTGAATTTTTGAAGTTTTCTGACCAACCGATAATTGAAGATGCTTAGCATTTGCCACAGTTTCTATGTAAGGGAAAGTTATAATGAATAAAAAAAAGTTAATCCTCTCTGTAGCACTCCAGCCAGCACTTTGGTTTAAACAGGGCGTCCAAAGAATAAACCATCCATGGCTCAACTACTACCACTGTTACCAGACTAGGAATCCTTGGCTGAGGAGAGCTGATGGAGAAGCATTGTATCTGGAGGAAGATAAAGATTCTACCTGCCAACAAGTATTACTGGCAAGTTTGCATTAACTGTATTGTTTACTGTCAGACATGACCGCAAACGACCAATGTTGCCACACCATTCAAACCACTGCTGTTACCAGATCATCAAACTACCACTGATACCAGACCACACAAACCACTGCTGTGTGTTACCTGACCATCACACTACCACTGTGATTGTGACCAGACTGAGGCCAAACTAGCACTGTTTTTTACCACCAGGAATGTGTGGCAGAGGGAGATTGCTGGAGGACCTGCCTGGTGAAGGATGTCCTGGTGGGACGAGTGACACCCGACTCGAACGGGATTACCACTGAGAGGGAGCCGTGCATGTGTAAGGTGAATCTGGGTTCCACCCCAAGTTGTCTGTCCACAAATGACGTTCATCTGAATTCACTGCAAGGCTCTTTGGCTAGGAGTATCTGCTAAATAACTGAATGTGGTATGATTTTGAATGAGAATAATCCATGTCATCCATTTTTGTAAGGCGCGGGTGAAATGCTGTTCAGTCTGGGGCAGACACACCTGAGCTGTATCACACCTGCATCTCTAAACAGCTGAAGTCCTTCAGGTCAGTAGTCCACAGCTGAAGATAACATGAGCTAGAACTAAAAAAAAATCTAGGATATTGTTAATTTACTACAGTTGTTATAACTATTGATTACCTGACACTACTCAAGACATTCATTGTTTGAGTTGTCATGAAGTGAATAATTTGCATTTTTCCTCTAGCAAACAAACAGCGCCTCATCACAGCTAAAGTCATCGCTGGACTGTGGCTGCATCTCCTACACACTCGACAAGTCACAGCTTGACTTTGTCACAATATGTTGCACATTAGGATCCCTCCTAATGTGTTCCATCAAGGTTTTCTTCCTTCCCACCGCGGAAGTTTTTCCTTGTCCTTCAAGGAGTGAGGGTTCAGTGTTAGGGACAGAGTTAGGGAGAGTTGGTTGACGCATGGGCTGGTTTCACGATATAAGTGTTGGGTTTGGACATCGGACTCAACACTTCTCCAAAATGTTTCAATGTGCAAACGCTTTTTAAAATGTATACTAATGGTGTTTTTATAATAAAACATCATATAAAAAATTCCTGCCTGGTTGTGTGGCTTTCTCAGCATGTTGTGCAGTAAGTCTCCTCTACCTTAACCTCCCCCTCCCCTCTATGTAACCGCCCTTCTCCCCCTTACCTTAACCTCTCTCCTCCCCTCTACCTTAACCTCCCCTCTAACCTTAACCTCCCCATTACCCTAACCTTAACCCTTCTCAAACCTAACCCCAACCTCGCTCTACCCTACCCCCCTCTATCCTAACCCTCCCCCTCTACCCTAACCCTAACCCTCCCCCTCTACCCTAACCCTAACCCTCCCCCTCTACCCTAACCTTAACCTCCCCTCTACCCTAACCTTAACCGCCCCTCCACTTTAACCTCCCCCTCTAGCCTAACCTTAACCTCCCCTCTACCCTAACCTCCCATTGATCGCGGCCGTGGTTGTAATACTCAGCAAAACTAGATGCATGCTTCTGCATCCCCTGTCGTCCGTTTGCTGGTGTGACTGACAGATGTGGTCTTTACCAAGACTGGAGACAAATTGGAAAGCTGCACTGGAAATGGCAGGGGATTCCAAAAGCATGCATCTATTCACTGCCATTTAAATAACCATATGTGAAAACAAAACGTTGAACTTTGTTTGCAAAGCAGTTTATTCATGGTTTGGTATTTTTTTTTCTCTTGAAGGAGCCACTATAGTACTGTTCATATTCCATTGTTCTGTTCTTATATTTATCAGTTCACTAGTTCGAGTACCAGTTGATACGTTTTTAAGTCAGTTTGTTTGATTAGCAGACACTTTTTAGCACCTTGCAGAAATCACAACTGTTATTATTAATGTTCATAATATTTGCCCACCCTAAATTTCTAATTGCCCCCCACACTACCATAAAGTCTTGGTTAGATGATGGACCCCACACTACCGTAAAGTCTGGGTTAGATGATGGACCCCACACTACCATAAAGTCTGGGTTAGATGATGGACCCCACACTACCGTAAAGTCTGGGTTAGATGATGGACCCCACACTACCGTAAAGTCTTGGTTAGATGATGGACCCCACACTACCGTAAAGTCTTGGTTAGATGATGGACCCCACACTACCGTAAAGTCTTGGTTAGATGATGGACCCCACACTACCGTAAAGTCTAGGTTAGATGATGGACCCCACACTACCGTAAAGTCTTGGTTAGATGATGGACCCCACACTTCACTACCATTCGGGTGGTGATACTGCAAAGCACCTTTCTCATAGTGCTAGTGACACGGATACCTCTGTTGTTTTTGGGATCAAATTTGTTTACACTTTTTGAATATAGGTGTCATCAACCCATTCTTCCACATTTGAGGAAAATATCCCACACTCAGAATTAAATTAAACATTGGAATTTTTCGGAACTATTTTCAACATTTCATTTAGTTTCCCGTCATGGTGACAGGATTTCTTCATTTGAAGGTCCCAATTCCATATTATTTTTTGTTTCATAGCTCAACCCCTATTGGTGTTGGTCCGAGCAGAGTTTAAAAGTTTATTCTTCAGTGCTTCCTTGTGTCCATCTGTATGGTCCTAGTATACTGAACAGCGTATTGGGCTAAGGGTGTGAGAGGTTTGTCTTGTTGGGGAAGAGAGTGATTTGTCTGGTCTGATAAGGAGGTTAGGGGCTTGACTGTGAACATGCTGAAAGAGTATGGGTCTATGTCTGTGATCATGTCATCTACAAGGCTGTTGCCAAGGGTTGAACAATACGTGTATCTTCCCAAATAGTGCTCTCTAATATGACCATTAACAATGCAGCGACTTAGGCTTCAACACAGTTGTAATAGATCTTGCCCATTTCTGTTGAAAGTTGTATCATGGTTATTTCTAGGAGACAGCTTTAGATGACCAGTAGGAGTTCCATTGGTGATTAATCTATGTCCTTCAGTACTGGACACATCAGGTTGCATAACAGTCCCCAGTGATGTTGAAGGGACCCTTACCTTGGTATTCACATATATCTCTGACTCAAGGCAAGGGAATATTTCATCACAAATGAAAGGGGATTCACAGGGGGGGATGTAGACTGCAAATAAGTATATAACCTTTTCTGAATAAACACTTTATTTTCAGCCAAGTATATTTTCTTCCTATTTTAAAGATTTTTTTTCATTCTGATTTATACCAAATAATGAGTACGCCAGAGTCTCTCCCCTGTCTTATATTATGTTTTTTCAGTGACGGAACAAGAATTTATCTGTAATTTGGAGGATAGTGGGTGGACACATCTGCTCAAGACCATGTTTCTGATAAGATTAAAATGTCAATGTTTCTTAAACTAGGTACAAAATCAGTGTTTCTACTCGTCAGACCCAATGCTGAGGAGAAAATACCCTGGATATTCCAAGAAATTATTTGTATTGAACTCATTTTTGTTTAAAGTAGATATAGCAAAGTGAGACAAATTAACAAATAAACAAATGAGTAAATAAAGTAAAAGTCAGTTCAATTAAGATATTTGGAGAAGTCTTCAGATCAACCATTTCATCTCAAAATGTCTCCAACTATCGTATTGCACCGAAATACTTGAGTTTGTGTTTACGTAAATAAAATATCTTTATGTTGATACATACAAAACAACCTGTAGTGGATGACCCATAGTTAACTCATTCAAATAATCTGACTTATCTCTCCCAGCTGTGAGGGGGGCAGGTAGAGGAGCTGGTCTGGGCAGAGCTGCAGCATAGGTTAGCTGCTGTTGAGGAATGGGGGCTCTCTGGGTGTGTGATGCAGGAGGCTGTTGATGGAGCAGTGAGAATGAGTAGGGTGGCAAGCACTTGGCTGGGGCCGGATATTTCCTGGTTGTCTTGGGGACCTATACTAGCCTGTACTATGTTTGAGTTGGGGTTTTGTCCAAGTGCGATATCTTTTAAGAGTTGTTGCAAAACATTCTGACTACATTTTTAATCTACTCCGTCGTACATGTTCCATGTTCCAATGTTGGCATGGCAGGTAGATGTTGTGGAGGGTAGAGCAGCTCCGAGCAATCTCCATGTTGATGTCATGTATAACACGCTTGGTGACCGCCTGGGTAGTGCCTTGCTAAGGAAAAAGGCAAGGGCGTTAGTGCCAGTGTAGACAATAATGCTGTTGGGAGTGCAGAGGGACTGTAGCCTCAGCAGCTTTAAGGCATGGTCAGTGTCTACAGCGCTTATACACAACATGTTGGCCAGGGATGAGGCGCTTAGAGTCCAAATACTTTCCATTGGACTCCATCAGCATCACTGTCTGTGACTCTGGCCTAACTGGCGTTTGTGGTGAAGATGGAGGGTCGGGGTCAGCATGCGTGTCCCATGGTCTAACGGGGGTGGGGTCTGTGTCAAGCAGAGGAGGTGGGGGGGCTATCTGGTGGATCAAGTATAGCAGGCTGTCAGTGGGTCAAGAGCTGTGGAGTGACCGTCTGGAGGCGTAGAGGGACTCGTGATCTTTTCCGGGTTCCTTATCGTTCCAACTGCCTCACAAAGCTTTGTTCCCTGCGTTCTGATTTTTGTTTGATGTTGTCCATCTGGCCCATTGAGAGCTTTATTTTCCTCCTGGATGGAGTATGTAAATAGCCTGACATTGCCAGACCAATTCACAAATGCGTATTATTCTAGAAACCTCTGTTCATTTTTTCGATTTACAAGGGGTGTAATCAACAGACCAAGAGCAGACCAAAATGCCTCTGACACAATTGGATTGACCAGCAACCAATCAGAGCAACGAAATGTGTGACCCATCAGTGGCAGCAATCTCAGTTGTTTATGAAAATGCCTTAATGCATCCGATAGGGCTCTCATCGTATCAAACCGGCGCCATATTAGATCAACAATGATTCGATGATATTAGATAAACAATGAATTATTGTTCATCTAATATCTAAGACCGGGCCCGGGTCGGGCCCGGTCTCCTCAGCTGCTCAATTTCTTCTTTGTGCCTTTAGTCACCTGTTTTTCAAATAATTAAATGCTTTGGGTTGCGTTCTTCATCAAAAAATCAATTTACTGTTGTCATTTGTATACACAAATGTTTTCAATTGGTTGGTCTCTCTCTCTCTCTCTCTCTCTCTCTCTCTCTCTCTCTCTCTCTCTCTCTCTCTCTCTCTCTCTCTCTCTCTCTCTCTCTCTCTCTCTCTCTCTCTCTCTCTCTCTCTCTCTCTCTCTCTCTCTCTCTCTCTCTGCATTAGTCAGAGTTGACAGGTTGCAGCCAATCGTCTCTCTTCTCTAATTACAGCTGACATGAATTACCAGCTTGTGATTAAGAATGCCCTGAACCATGTAACACACACAGCTAGAGGAATAAACATTGTCTCTTCAATCCCATCATTATCACTTCAACTCCTTTAGGTCGGTCTGTCTGTCTGTCTGTCTGTATGGAGATTTGACTCCTCAATCCTCTCTAGATCTCCAATCTTTCCTCTTCCTCCTCATCGTCCTCATCACTCCTCCTCTCCTCACTCTCCTCTCCTCACTCTCCTCTCCTCCCTCCCTCCCTCTGAACAAGGAGACAAACAGTACAATAATATTTTGACAGAATAGATGAGCACTTCCGCTGGTGGAGTAGATTTCATTAATATTCATGTTTGACTGCTGTGTGTTTACCGTATGGTTTGAACTCATTAGCTGTTTAAGGGCTTAAGGGTTTGCTAGTTGAAAGGGTTAGGGAGTTTAAGAGTTGGCTAGTTTAGAGGGTTAGCTAGTTTAAAAGGGTTTGGTAGTACAAACGTTGTTTGTGTTGTTTGTACAGATGTCCTACTAGGAGCTCAGATGTGGACGAATCAGACAGTTGTTTTTTATGTCAGGAGCGCAACGAAGTGTTATTACAGCGCTACGAAGCGTGATGAATCTTTCACCCTAAAGCACACACGCTTCTCAATAACCGCTAACTGCAGGCTGATTGGTCTAAATAACGCTTGTTAGTGATGGACCAATGGGCAGACCTGAGGCTCAGAGAGAGAGAGAGAGATGGAGACAGACATTGTTATTTTATTTTCCTCTAATGTCTCTGTTAAGAGTAGAGAAATATGTCTAAAGTCTGTCTCTATGAGAGAAGTACAGATAGAGATCTATAGTCTGTCCTTGTTTTGAGGTCATGGGTCTTTAGTTAAATGAGGATAAGTCAACAGGAGAATATCTCCAATAGAACTATCATATCTATATAAATACATATTTTTTACAACAAAACCAACCTCTATGATAAAACAAGTCTGAGGATGTGTTTGTTTGTGTGTGTGTGTGTGTGTGTTTGTGAGTGTGTGTGCGCAAGTGAGTTACCGTGTGAGTGAGTATGTGTAGGAGTGTGTGTGTGTGTGTGTGTGTGTGTGTGTGTGTGTGTGTGTGTGTGTGTGTGTGTGTGTGTGTGTGTGTGTGTGTGTGTGTGTGTGTGTGTGTGTGTGTGTGTGTGTGAGATACAGAGTATGTGTGTGTATGTGTGAGTGGAGGGTAATGGGTCTACTTTAGTGTTGGCAGCTGGGAGACGTTAGAATGCTTTTATCATCTGATAGAAAACACAGGAGAGGAGGAAAGGACAAGAAGGAAGGAGAGGAAAGGAGGAATGAGAGGACTAGAGGAGGAGGACTATAGGAGCTTATTCATGTCTGTATTAATTAGACTTATTGACATTTCAGACATTTAACTCCAAAGGATTTTCATCATATTTAAAACTAGCAATATAAAACAGTGCTGTTCCATCGCTGTCTCTCCCATCCTCTCTCCTTCCCTTTCTTTCTCTTTCTGTCTCCCTCTCTCTCGCTCTGTGTCTCTCTGTCCAACGTAACAGAATATTTTCCCAAAGCATTGAAACTGGAACAACTCAATTTCACCCCTCACTGCGACTGACCGTGTGTGCGTGACTGTGTGTGTGTGTGTGTGTGTGTGTGTGTGTGTGTGTGTGTGTGTGTGTGTGTGTGTGTGTGTGGAGAGATTGATACAGATTGAGCGATAATATGCTGGTGTTTTCAATAAAGCTTGTCTGGGTTTGAAAGGTTTGACAGAGTTATGACCTAGGTCTACTTGTGACATCACATCTAATCTCCACTAGGTCTGATTTGCATGGCAACAGAGTTAACTGTGTAAGTAGCGCTAATTCATATAATTAATCAATATAACGGGCTTTGTCACAGAAACAAGACAATGGCCTGATCACACTGCAAGTTGCGTTACCATGGAAATGGCTGTTTGAACCACTGTCACTGTGCCAGAACTGTTGTCATGGTTGCAAAGTTCTTGTCATGGTGAACTTGAGACTTAATGCAAACAATCTCTTCAGCACTCTCTTCTCTTTTCCCCTCTATCCTCCTCTGTCTCACTCTCTCCTCCTCTGTCCCCCTCTCCTATCCTACTTTGTTCTCTCCTCCCCTCTCACCCCATTTCCTCTTCTCTCATTTCCTTCTCTCCTCCTTCATAGATCCGAAACATCAAAGTGAGGATTTAACAGCAAGTTCATTCTGAGAGACCGAGAGAGTATGCAGGTTAAAGGAGAGGAAAGATATTTAGGGGTATTGAACTCTTGATGTGTGTATTGTGACTATGGAGATAGATGGGTACCATGGGAACACACAGTGTTGACATTAGTATTGTATAGTATTGGCGAGAGGAGAGGGGATATATCAATATTTGTGTTTGAAGATAAATCCGAAAGTCAACAAAACACCTTATTAATATTCTAATATCCATGCATAACAGACACATGCATGCGCGCACACGTAAGACCTTTCAATGATTTACACACATTTAAATCACACACAAACACACACACTCAAATATCTGTGCAATACATATCTCATGGGAGACAGAGGTTTAAGTAGAAAGCGAGAGAGAGTAATCCAGGGAAACGGCACTTTAGATCTCTCTACGAGCGCCATTTACCGGAGCTTAATAGGTGTGCACCTGGGAGGGAGATGAGAGGCGCGTGACGTATCCCCAGTGGGGAACGCGAGAGAGATTGAAGGATGGCGGCAGTCTCCGTGACCGTAAACACCGCGTGAAGGCTCGCTTTGAATGTTGTACAGTGCGCGCACACACGCCGCGTCTGTCACGCGCTGCCGCGGTGACACGCCGTGAGGTCGTTTGCCAGCTGTCGGTATTTACCGACTCCACGCGCAGCTAAACCCCGGGAAGAGCAAACTCTGCGGTCGGAGGGTAGGTGGTGTTTTGATGTAATACATGATTAATGTTATGATATGTAATGACGCTGTACTGTTGGCCAACATTATTAATGGGATGTCATGACGCCGTTAATCCTACTGGGTGCTTGCGAGCTCACACTTCATGTTCCCGGGTTACCGGGTCTCCGGTACCGATGCCCGGCGGTGGCTGATGTCGAACCGAACCCCTTGTCTGCGGTGTTTGTTGTTATTAAAATAAAGGAACAAATTATGAAAGACAACATGTTGTCTAATGATAGACAACAGCTTAACGAGGCTGTGAATTAAGTTTCATGCTGCCGTCGCTAAAACTCTTTACCGACGGTCATCACCGGAGAAATGAACCAGAGATGTGTCTATAGAGTCCCGCGGACCGGACCAGATCACGGTCTGAACTTCTGACTACACTGTAGAACTCTGTCTACCTGTAGCTGTCTGTCTACCTGTCTGTCTGTCTGTCTGTAGCTGTCTGTCTGTCTGTAGCTGCTGTCTGTCTACCTGTAGCTGTCTGTCTACCTGTAGCTGTCTGATTGACTACCTGTCTGTCTGTCTACCTCCCTGTCTGTCTACCTGTATGTATGTCTGTCTGTCTTTCTGTCTGTCTGTCTGTCTGTCTGTCTGTCTGTCTGTCTGTCTGTCTGTCTGTAGCTGTCTGACTGACTACCTGACTCCCTCCCTCACTGTCTGTCTGTCTGTCTGTCTGTCTGCCTGCCTGTTTGTCTGCCACCTGTCTACCCCATGTCTGTCTTTCTGACACATATCTGTCTGTCTGTTATGTTACTATGGTAACACTATTGTGGCAGTTTTATTGATTCTACAGCCGGAATCAGTCTGCATGGCAGCCTTTATTTCTGTCACCATGTGACAACGTAATAACTTGCAATACATGTTTGCTTTCTGGGATTAAATGTGTACCATTTCAGATCTGTTTATTTTTTTACTTGTAATAATAGGCCTACATAAGTAGGCCTATTTGTGGAAATCAGTGAGAAGGCGCCTCCTACAGGTGGACTGCAGAGCTGCAGTTCATTAGTGGTACTGAATATTTATCAGTAGGCCTGCCATTAGCACTCATTACCACCAGCTGTTCGTTCTCCGGCGAATGGTGAAACAGTTTGACGCTTCATTGGTTTCTCAATAATCCTTAGTTTGATTGTTTAGTTCCACAAATTAATGTTGACAGATTATCATTTAGTTTGACGTGTGCATTTATCCATCATTCAAATAAACTTTAATGTGCGTGTCGATGTACACACACACTCACAAGCTAATGCTCTTCCAAACATTATGGATTAGTACAGCTTCTATGAACTTCTACAAACATTGAGTTTATACCAAGCCTGTCGGACTAGAGTCTTAATGTAAATAATGACACAATACTGACAGATCCGAGCATGAGTGTTGTTGAGCATATCTGTTTAAGGAACATAAAGTGTAAATCATGTAATCATGTCTTTGAAAGATTGCAGTGAATATAGAATTTTTTTGAGATGCATTGTGTGGGTTTGCTTCAAAGCTGTCATTCATAGGCCTTACAATTGTTGTCTGGACACACACACACACACACACACACACACACACACACACACACACACACACACACACACACACACACACACACACACACACACACACACACACACACACACACACACACACACACACAGTGTTCCTGATTTTCACAGGAGCAGCTACACGAAGAGAGATGATTTCATGTGTGTGTCTCTGTGAGTTGTCTGAGGATTAACGTGTATGTTGACAGACTGATCCATACTGTGGATTCATGTGATATTTATAATCTAAAACCTCCACAGCTTTATTTGTATGTACGATTTATTTAGCGTACAAGAAATATTATCTGAATGTTCGTCCCCTCATCTCTTGTTCATAATGCATACACTCAGATATGGAGAATTTAACATGAGGCACAGAACAGAGAGAGATGGACAGTGTCAGTCGGTCTCATGTCTGTCAGTCTGTCTTTAGAAGAGATGAAGTCTGTCAGTGTTAAGTCCAACTTTTCCCCCTAAATGGCATGTCAACCAAACCAGGCGAGTGTGACTGGAAGGTTTAGGTGTGAAGTGCTACATGTTAGTCAGGTGTGTGACTAGAAGGTTGAGGTATGAAGTGCTACAGGTTAGTTAGTCAGCTGTGTGACTAACTAGACAGGCAGTAGCTGGACCGCAAGGGACAAACAGCCGACTGGACATGGAGAGTCTGTAATTTGATTGATAAACTTCTGTTTGTGCCACAATAAAGGTTTCCCTGCTGTCTCCAACCCAATGTGCTTAATCCTTTACATTAACCAGCAAATTATCTACACAACTTTTGTACCATAGACACAGATTGCAAAAAGGTTTGTACTTATTACAAAGAACAACAAATAGGAAAGTGTGTACACACACACACACACACAAACCCCTAGTTGAGAGTAGTTTGACAATGAGAGATTGAAGCTCTTCTGGAGACATCTCTCTCCATTCTGTCTGTCATGATACATTCTCCACATCTCTGAGTGCATGTATTATAAATGAGAGGGATGAGAGGAATGAACATTCAGAGAATATTTTTTATACCTAAAATAAACCGTCGATACAAATAAACCTGTGGAGAATTTAGATTAAAGATATCACATGAATCATTCTCTCTCTCTCAGGTGATGATGTCATAATGCTTCCGGTCTCCAGGTTGAAAGGTCACCGGCCGGTTGCAATGGTAACCGGCCCCTGGCCCTCTCTGGCACTGCCCTCCGAGGCCCCACCCCCTTGTCTGTGGTTTTCCAGCCACAGTGGGGGGTGGTACAACCTCCGGCCCCACCCACTTTACTACCCAGCTCCTTACTGGACCCCCCAGGAAGTGTCCGTCGTCAGGGTAACAAACACACACAGATGCGCACACAACATGCACTATTATTGCTCAAAAGCACTAGGCGCTATGAGTGGCCACAGGCCAAAGAAGCGCTATATAAATGCAGTCCATTCACAATATTAAATATGAAACATTAGAAATGGACGATAAAGTTGTTTTCTTCCTTAATTACATCATCAACATTTGCTTAACTGTGCCTCCTATTGGTTGATGTCTAATTTCCTGTTTCCTATCAGTGGGAGTTTCCTGGCTTAGAGATGATTCCTCTCCTCCCTCCGCTCTACCACTCCTCTCTCCTCCTTCCTCCTGCACCTCCCCCTGCACCTCCTCCTCTCCCCAAGATCCGCTGGAGGAGCAGCGAACCGAAGGTACAGACAGACATAGACCATCCTGTCTGAATGAAGCTAAACATCCTTGATATTTGTATTGTGTTACTATTAATGCAATCTCTCTAGTTTAAAATGTTTTGTTGTTCTGGTATACCGTGCCACATTCTATGATGTTTTTTAACACATGCAAACATCGGTCCAGCTGGTGGACGGTTGGATTTACCCAGAGGACCTAGCGGTGTTTCCCCGGCCGACCAATCAGATCTCTCCCCGGAGACACACCCCCAGGACACACCCTCTTCTGTCACCAGCAGCTGCGTTGCAAGGTAACACCATATAGGAAGAAGATACAAGGTATCAGATCAGTCACAACTCGGTTACATTCGATTAGGTTTAAGGTTAGAGATTGTCAGGTATAGGTAAAGTTAGACATCTTTAATTTAAGGAATAAGGTTAAAGATGGTTAAGTTTAGATATTAGGTAATAGATGGTTAAACGTCGGTATTAGGTAAGATGGTTAAGCTTAGGTATATGGTTAAAGATCATTATGTTTAGGTATAAGGCGAATAAGTGTATTCTTCTGTGTGCTGCTTGTCTGCAATGGTAACCATGACAACGGGGGTATCCACAGAAAGTTGCTTAGTTCTGTAACTAAAATGTAGTTGTGTCAGTGTGTATGTGTGTGTGTGTGTGTGTGTGTGTGTGTGTAACCATACTGCCCGTCATGTTGAATTGAGCGAGAGAGAGAGAGGGAGCTATATTGAAAAGAGAGCGAGAGTGTCATCAGCCCAGTGTTAGCGCGTGGGCGCTAAGCTGCTAATCCGCCATGTTGTACGTTGAATGAATGTCAGCTTGTTATTTGTGATCTCAATGTGCTACAGAATGTCCGTAACTCCAGCTCACACCGTGAGGAGAACTGGACCCTTTTTAAGTGCTATTATGTTAATTTAATATAATGTGATGCAACCAAGCCAACACTTCACCATGGTACCTTTGAAATGTATCTCTTATGATAGTTAAATAAAGTAGACTGCGTAGGACACATTGACATATACTCCTTGATTAGCTACAAAGTCTGAGGGTAGTGATTGGCTCAGATCGTCAATAGTGGCAACAGGCTCAGCCTTCCCAATTCCACGCATCTCCTTTCCCCGTGCTCCAGACTACTGCTTGAAGGTGGAGTGATCAAGCCTTAGCTCGAGCATTAGGAAAAAGATTTGAGTCATGGTATTCGCGGACTAGTGACTCTATGAGATAGTTATATTGTTCATACCATGTTGATTAAAATTGTCTACATGTCTGTCTTCTGTCTGTAGGAGGGGCATTCAGGGAATGGGTGGCTCCACTCCAGTGGTATAAAGGGGCGTGGTCTGATAGGAGGGTGGGGCCTGAGCGGGAGGCGTGGCCTGTGATGAAGGTGTGTTCTGAGAGGCAGGTGTGGCCTGTGAAGAAGGTGTGGTCGGAGAGGGAGGCATGGCCTATAAAGCAGATTGTATTCCCCGCCCATCTCCACAAAGAGGCAGGACTTAGACGTTTCATCAGCCAGGACAGATGGCCCCTCCCACTGTTCCAGGTAACCTACCTATCAGTCCGTCTGCCTGCCTGCGCGCCCTGTCTGTCTGTCTGATGGATTGTGAGGTTATGAGGTCTATGATGATGTAACAGGTAATGAGGTATGTGTGATGATGTAACAGACTATGAGGTAACGACATCTATATAATGATGTAACAGACTGTGTTCTGGTCACCAGGTGATGTCATCACTTCCTGTTTCTCTGCTCTCCAGGAAGTCCTCCACTTTCACTCTTCTAACCAACTTCTCCCAGCAAAGTAAGGCCCGCCCACTGCACACACTCAGCTTGTCAGCAAACAAGACAAACCGTAATCGGTTGTGTGTTGATGTGAAATCATTCATTAGATGACTTAAAAAAAAAATCCACCCCTCTATCTCTTCTCCCCTCAATCTCCTCCCCTACACCTCCACATCCTTCCATCTATCCTCCCCTCCAACTCCCCCCCCCCCCCCCCCCCCTCCATCCAGCTAAAAGCATACTCCAAAGCAAAATCCTGTTTTTCTACGTTGAAATTAGCGGAAAAATACAGCCACGCTAAATGAGTGCTCTGTGTGCTTCGCTCCATTAAAGCAATACGATTCCAGTTCTTCTTTGTGTCGCACAACAAATATGCTTTGACCTTTAGACTCAGTAGGGATGGCTAGATGGACGGATTAGACCAGTTAGAAGCAAATGTAACAGTACAGATGTGTGTCTGGTCCTAACTGAGATGAACTGGATACAAATGCCGTCATGATGAAACCAGAGGGGTTCTGATGTCAACACTGCTAGTCAACGAAAACACAGCTTTACACCAGTACTTTATACCTTAAGTATACATTTCAACATCTATTACCCAACTGCACTACATTAAACATGGCAACAACTGATTAGAAATGCTTTGTATCTCTGTCCAAGTCTTTAGTGTCTGGAGAATTTGAAGCATTCATCACATGTACATTATACATCAACTACTACACACACACACGCACACAGAATGTCCACGACTATAAACAAGCTGGTTGGATGCCAGGCGACCAGAAAGATGGTTGCTAGGTGACCAGGTGGAGTGGAGACGGTCTGATTTGGTTTCCAGCGAGCTGTTTAATGGCTGCTGTCTAAAAGTTAATTAGTGATAAACGCAACCTTTGTCACACAGACCCACTCACTCCACAAAAACTGTCCCTTGAGCGTTGGTGTTTGTGTGTGTGTGTGTGTGTGTGTGTATGTGTGTGTCAGGAGTGTGCGTGTTGGAATGTGTGTTGGGTAATGTGTGTGTATGTGTTAAAGCGTGTCTGTTAGGAGTGTGCGTGTTGGTAGTGTGTGTGTTTATGTGTGTGAGTGTTGTGGTATGTGTGTTAAGAGTGTGAGTGTGTTGCTGTGTGTAACTAACTGAATTCCCATAATGCTCGTGGTTCACCCTGGGTTCCCATGGTAACCCTTAATTGCTGTGGCGTTAAATTATGAATGTCAACTTTAGACGTTAATGTTGTGCTTCCATTGAAGAACTAATGATCTCTCTCTCTCTCTATCGGTCTGTCTGTGTCTATGTGTGTGTGTGTGTGTCTCTCTCTCTCTCTTTTTCTCTCTCTCTCTCTTAGAGAAGCGAGGGAGTGCTGGTGCAGGAGGGTGTGGTCGGGGCACGGTGATGACCAACGAGAGAGAGACTGATGAAGAGGTATGACATCACATAATGACATCACAACATCGGTGATGTCAGAGCATCATTATGACTTTTAAAGTCTCTGTTCCACTGTAGTTTGTGTTAAATTCAGTGTGTATTTGTGCGCATGTTTGTGTGCATAGGGTGTATCTGAGGACAGGTTAGGTGGGGAAGAGACAGACAGACGACCTGTTGCCACGACTCCTGTCCCAGGGTCGCCATGGTAACAGACACACATGTATTATACAAGACAAAATAACATATTATTACCTCAAAATATTGCATTCTTAAATTTTTTATACGATATTGTATCATTACTATAGTAACAGTGTTTATCTACTATGTAGTAGTAATGTGTATATATTATATGTTAATACTGTATTAATATATATTAATGATAATGTGTGTGTGTGTGTGTGTGCGTCTGATATGTTAGGTGTGTAGTCTGGACTGGAGACGATCGTGTGTTTTTCTTCAATCCAACAATGCATCTGTCTGTATGGGAAAGACCCTGCGATTTGATTGGTCAGGACATCGGCCGTATCATCATGGACCCGCCCCACAAGAGGAAGAAGAACTCAGGTTAGTCTCTCTCCTTACTCTCTCTTTTTCTCTCTCTCTCCCTGTTTAAGAGATGCTCTCTCTCGCCTCCTGCAGAGCGAGGTTCTTCTTGTGATGATGATGATGAAGATGGACATGACTCAAAGAGAAGCAGGTGAGTGTGCAATTTGAGACAGACTGACAGGTAGAGAGGGAGAAAGACAAAGACAGGCAGAGAAGGAGAGATCCAGGTAGAGAGATTGACGGAGAGAAAGACAGGGAGACAGGTAGAAGGATAGACAGATAGTTAGGGAGACAGCAGGTAGAGAGGGAGACAGGATGAAAGACAGACAGGTAGAGAGACAGACAGATGGAGATACAGACAGGTAGATAGACAGACATGTAGAGAGGGATTCAGATAGGTAGGGAGACAGCAGATTACAGAGACAGAAAGGTAGAGAGACAGGCAAGTAGAGAGGGAGACAGGTAGAGAGGCAGACTGATTTTAAAGTCTGTTTTCTAGCTTCCTATTGGACCAGCAGGTAAAATGGAGCCGGAGGACATCTGGAGATTTAGGCGGTGTTTCAGACAGCCCTTATTTATATGGGCTGGGATATATTCTCTCTCTCTCTCTCTCTCTCTCTCTCTCTCTCTCTAGGCTAGAGGAACCATTGTCTCTCGTTAAGGGAGGCCAGGAAGACAAGCTCCTCCCACTTGAGCTGCGCGTCTCTAAGTTTAGAGACATGATGCTGGAGAGAGGGGTAACACACACGCACACACACACTCACACTCAGTCTGTATATCTGTCTGTCTGACTATGTGTGTGTGTTTAGGTGTCTGCCTTCTCTTCGTGGGAGAAGGATCTTCATAAGATGGTTTTTGATCCCAGATATCTGCTGCTCAGCCCAGACCAGAGGAAACAGGTACTCTATATATATTACTTCCTGGTTCTAAATGTTACTTCCAGTTATTTCTGTTACAAGGGAAACAAAATTGACATGTGAGGGCTGGTTCTTTTTGTGTGTGTGTGTGCCTGCGTGTGTGTAGGTGTATGATCAGTTTGTGAAGAGCAGGATCAAGGAAGAGTATAAGGAGAAGAAGACAAAACTCCTGAAGGCCAAAGACCAGTTTAAACTGCTACTGGAGGAGGCTAAGATAACCAGCAGGTAAGTACCCACTAACTAACGAACTCCTTTAATGAGTGTTTTAACTGTACATGTGTTAAATCTCTTCCTCTCTCCAGATCCACCTTCAAGCAGTTCTGTGTGCGTTACCGGGGAGACCACCGCTTCCATGCCTTTAACAGAAAGAAGGAACAGGAAGTTCTCTTTAACCATTATATCACTTCCTTAAAGAGGAGAGATAAAGAGAACCGAGTGCGACTGAGCAGAATGCGATGAGGAGAGAAGAGAAAGGATGGTAAAGACCACTCCCTTTAACTCCCCACCCTCCTGACTTCTCCTTTAACCCAAGCCTCCTGTCCTCTCCCTTAACACAAGCCTCCTGTCCTCTCCCTTTACCCCAGCTTCCTGTCCTCTCACTTAACCGAAGCCTCCTGTCCTCTCCTTTAACACAAGCCTCCTGTCCTCTCCCTTTACCCCAGCTTCCTGTCCTCTCACTTAACCCAAGCCTCCTGTCCTCTCCCTTTACCCCAGCTTCCTGTCCTCTCACTTAACCGAAGCCTCCTGTCCTCTCCTTTAACCCAGCTTCCTGTCCTCTCACTTAACACAAGCCTCCTGTCCTCTCCCTTTACCCCAGCTTCCTGTCCTCTCACTTAACACAAGCCTCCTGTCCTCTCCCTTTACCCCAGCTTCCTGTCCTCTCACTTAACCCAAGCCTCCTGTCCTCTCCCTTTACCCCAGCTTCCTGTCCTCTCACTTAACCCAAGCCTCCTGTCCTCTCCTTTAACCCAGCTTCCTGTCCTCTCCTTAATTGGACTATTACAACTGCTAGACTGGACTACAACTATATTAAGGCTGGACGATGACGACTTTAAGAATGGACTACAATACTAGACTACAGCCTCCTTCCCTCTCCCCAAACGCTGCTGAAGACTGGAAGAATAGACTACACCATGACAACTGGACTACAACATGACAACTGAGCCAAGAACCTGTCTGCACTGAACTGGGCCAGAGACTGAAAGCTAACTTCAATGTTAGCTGAAATCAGTCCAGTTGATAATAGAGCACAACATACATGTCTGTCTGTCTGTAGTGATGGGTTAATAGAGACTAGAGATACTTCTTCATGTTATTCTATATTACTGAGATAATACTAGTAATAGTACGCATAGAACAGACTGTGGTTGTACTGGGTAGGTCCCAGTGTCCACCATTAGTAGACTGTGGTTGTACTGGGCAGTTCCAAGTGTCTACCAGTAGATGACTGGTTGCCCGTTATAGCCAGTAGTAGACTGTGTTCTGCTACTCTATCTGTAGCATCTTTATTTAAAGTAAATAAACTGCTGGCTGTGAATACCTTTAACATGAACATATTTCCAAGTTTTGTTTTTATAATATTGTCTGTTTTTAATACTCTAAATCCAGAACATATTGCCTAGAATGTTTATTAGGCATTATGTGGCCCCACCTCTTCCTGTGATGTAATTTGGTAAATCAACCAATCCAAACCCCCCCATGAAGCGCAAGTGTCATGGAGCATCATGGAGCAAACTTTATTTACCTGTGGTGTCATGTCCTGCCATGTCATTGGTTGGTTTTGATTGTACACATGTTCCTAGTGGCCATCTTGTCTTGGTGGTGATGTTGTGTTTCAAGTGGTCTTGTTCTTAGTCTGCCTCATTTTTAATTAAACGGATTTGTCAAACAAAGACATGTCAATGTTGGTTAATGTGCACTGTTAACTTAACAATGTGTTTTAGGTTTGTCAATATGCAGCTAAAATAAAACACACACACACACACACACAGAACCACATGTCGGTCACACTCTGTTGCCAAGACAACCAGAGATCATTTAACAGGAATTGCAATTCCCAGCTGGAGTCAACACACACATTCCTCTCTCCTCTCATCTCTCACCTCCTTTCCCCTCTCATCTCTCCTCATCTCTACTGTTTTGTGACAGCGAAAACTGAGCCAACTCTTCTGTCCTCCTCCCCCCTCTCTCCTCTTCCCCTTTCCTTTCTTCCCCTTCTCCTGCTCACCCCCCTTTCTCCCCTCGTTCCTCTCACTCCCCTCGCCTCTCCTCTCTCCTCCATGTGACAGGCTGTTTTAGTAAACAGAGTTAAGTGCTCCATCAGTCTCAAGATTACCTAAAGGGTAATGTGTGTGTGTGTGATTGCCAGTAAATTGCTATCAAAGTATACTTAAGATGTCCAGCTGAGAGAGGGGGAGGGTGGAGGGGAAAGAACATGATGGGAGAGAAAAAATAAAAAAAGGTTCCTGGCAGCATATGAGGAAGAACAGGATGAAGACATCTGTAGGTCAGTAGGATAGTCAGTTGGTAGGAAAGTCGGTAAGAAAATCAGGATACATTCAGTCAGTAAGATAGTTAGTCAGTAGGATAGTCAAGTCAGTAAGATAGAGTAAGTCAGTGGGATATATAGTTAGTCCGTAGGATAGAGTTAGACAAGATACAGCCAGTAGGATGGATTCAGTAGGATAGGCAGTTAGTAGAGTCAGTAGGATAGTAAGTCAGTAGAGTTAGTAGGCTACAGTAGGTGATGCTGTACTGAGAAGTTGACTACATTCTCCTAGACGTCCTTTAACTGTAGTAGTTAGCTGGCAACAGAATATAACACAATGAAACCTGATATAACAAAACACCATATCACATAATATAACACATAATATAACAGAACATACACACACATTATGTTTCATTGTGTTATTTGTTGCGATTCACATAAAGAAACAAATCAATATCAAATAATATCAAACATAATATAACCTGAACAACACATCACATAACATGACAACATAACCCAAGCTAATATAAAAAGTCTGCAGTCGTTTGCACTTGCTCCCCCCCCCCCCCTTCTATTTCGTGTCTCACATGTTAAACAGTTTTTATTGCTGATGATAAACTGTTGAATTTGCAGCTTCCTATAATTTCTCATTGATGCGTGTGGAGTTGGTGATTGTTTTTATGCTAATATAAAAATATCTTGACACTGCAGTTTGTATGTGTGTGAGAGAGAGAGAGAGAGAGAGAGAGAGAGAGAGAGAGAGAGAGCATGGCTGTGTTAATTGTGTGTGCATGTTAATCATATTGTCTGAATAAGTGTGCGACAGAGCATGAGTAAAAGATGTCTACATGTGCAAAAACAGAATATATGCTGTGTGAGATTGTGTGTATATATATATATATATATATATATATATATATATATATATATATATATACACACACATACACCAGTGTGTACATGTGTATTTTGTCTGTGCATGTGTATCCATGTCTATGTGTGAGTGTATGTGTGTGTGTGTGTGTGTGGTTTCATCACTATCGTAAATAAGGAAGATGTTGGCTCCCTAACTACCTAGGCTCCTAGTTACCCCTAGCTCCCTCACTAGCTCCCTATGGTCTGCAGAACCAGGGTGCGAATTATGGGGGGCCGGGGGGAGATTCAATGAGATTTAAAATATGTATTCAACATTTATAAATATGAATGCCTTGTTCTATGTCTGCATATTTTATAATAAACGACATATGTGTGTTACAAATGTAACAACACCTCTATGGTGGATTATATAATTTTTCCCTGAGATGTCGCAGTTTTCATTTGTCAACCCCTTGGAGGCCCACAAGCGGGTGCACGTCATTTGATTCATCCTTCTCGTTGTAAATTATTGGTGCAGGCACACATCGCAAGAAAATGTAAAATATTACATTTTCTTTGCTGCGACCCATGCATTGGGTCTCAGTAGGATATACAATAGCCTGCTATGACAAGACGTGAAAAAGACAATTAACTCAAACTCTTCCATTCTTTGGGAAACGATAGTAAGAGACTTGATACTTTTAACAGTTATGCTTAAGACACGTTAGGCTACTACATTTCTTTAAAAGTAAAGTTTATTGTGTTACCTGTGACGTGCGTGGTACATTCGTGAGAAAACAACATTTGAAGACTCCACTGAATGTCAGTATAACATACCCCCAACAATTGTTAACACTTTATTGACATAACGAACACAAAACAAATTTCTGATAATAAATCACCTAAACCAGTGTAGTCCATCAATTTGTAAAAAAGTATAAAAAGCAAGATATGACAATATTCAAAAGACTGAACGGATAATGTCGAGGTAGTGAAATATTGTCAATTTTCCTTTAGATCCTCCCATGGCCTCTTTTTCTGTTAAATAATCTTTAAACGGTATATTAAAGATGCTAGGTAAAATCGAGAGTGAGAGCAGAAACAAGAGCAACATTTAAAAAAATAACCCAAACAAGTCCCCTCCCTCTTTGCTCACCCCCTCCCATACATTTCCATGCCATTAATAGGTGTTGTATTTCACGCGCCTGTGATTGACATGCCCAAACTATTCACTGATTGGTCAGAAATGAGCCAGGAGCGATCTCAAATCTAAATTGGCTCATACAGAACCAAGCAATTAAAAAATATCAGTAATCCCCTCCCTCCTGGATTGAAAAAGACGAACGTGCAGACTCTTCACGATTCATCTTCGCCCCTAAGCAGCAAGGAAGCACATTAAAACATTTATCACTAATCAAGATATCACTGTGAGGATGTAATGTTAAAATATGACTATTACTGTAATGATATTATCACCCTCCCACCCATCCTCTAAAATGTTGTCATGTCACAAATACTGACTTTGTCGTCTGAGGTTGGGCCTCAAGAGGTCGATTCAGTTCCTCAGTGTTCTCAGAGCTGTTGTCAGAACCTGGTAAGTAGCAGCAGAATGTGAGGGGATGAATTCATGACTATTTAGATCAACATTACATGAGTTGTTTTGTCCAGTGACTGAGCTAGATGTATCTAGCTCAACAGAGGATGAGTTGTACAGTCCAGTGACTGAGCTAGATGTATCTACATCAACATAGCTGTATAGTCCAGTGACTGAGCTAGATGTATTTAGATCAACAGATGAGTTGAGTAGATCTACTGTGTTGGAAGTTGTGTTAATCATATGAGCAGAACTGCAGTAAAACCACATTTTATTCACCAGCTGGTAGGCGCTTGGCTGAATCTAAGGAGCAAGAGAAATGATTAGCGTTGAAACAGTGGTAAATATCCTAATGTTATTATACTTTATACAACCAATCAGATTCTAGGAAGGGACGCAACGAGGGGGAAAGCAGTAGGAGCAGGTGGAGTTCAGGTGGGAGTCATCCTAAAGAGTGTGATTCACTCACCGCTCCTCTTCTTGTACAGAAAGACTCCAACAACAGCGAGGATGAGAACCCCAACAACAGACCCAATGATTTCACCCATCAGCGTTTCTAGTTGAATAAAGAAAAGAAAATCAGGTCTGTAATACATTCAGATGTATCACAGACCTGCCGCTGAGACTGATCTTGGCCTAGCCCTATTAGTAGTACAAATTTACAGTAGCTGAAGTGAGCTATTCCTGAGCGCTACCGTGTTTACCAAGTAGCTTCAGCTGTGTACAGTTAGACTGTACGTGTACACATCTGTACAGTCCCCATTTGGTCCTGATGAGGGCTGGATCTTGTGGGGTGGGGAGGTCCTCTACGCCTTTCGGCTGGACCACACACTCGTACCTCCGCCAGTCCTCCCGTGGAGCTGACGCAAGGTTCAGGTCCACACTGACCCGGAACGTCCCATCGTGGTTGGGCCGCAGCTCCCCCGTGTCCATAAGCTGCTCATGGAGCTCCTGGCCGTCTCTCCTCCAGAACACCAGTACCCTGTCAGGGTAGATGCCTGGACCATCGCACACCAATGGGAAAGAGGGGCTCCTCTGGGGCAGACTCACCGGCAGACGCTCTGGACACAGACAGGGCACGGACAGACAGAGAGAGAGAGAGAGAGAGATATTCTCTGCACTCATGTAGTGATGCATTTAAAACACATGTTTCTGTTAATGCCCACCTGGTAATGTCGTGACTCTACCTGTTCTCTGCAGATTGGCTAGGTGATTCTTCAGCCAATGAACACACTCCTTGGTCTGGTAGTTCTTGCTGTATTCATTATAAACTCTATTCGGATCCAATTTCAGTTTGGTGGGGAAAGCCTGTCGTATTGGAACAATCCATGTCAGGGACTTCAGGTCCAACACTATGAAGTCCTCGCCATCATAACCATACTGGCTATAACCATTAGTGGTACCATCCTCATCATCCCACTCACAGCCACCCATCCACTGAATGTGGGCACCTGAGAGAGAGAGAGAGAGAGAGATGAAGAACCCACATGCACTCTCTGTCTGTGTCTGAAGGACAACTGCTGTTGAATATCCCATAATATCTCTGTGTAATAAACCACCACATGTACTAGAGAATCCTGAAGCTGCTCTATAACCTGCTGCTAATCTATCCCATAATATCTCTGAGGTGTCCCAGCTGGTTACTACAGCTGCTCACCAGAGTCCAACTATACGTCTTCATCAGACCAATCACTACAACTGGCTGATGTGTGATTGCTGCTCTATATATATTGATTTCATATTGGGATTGTCGACACTCTCAAGATACCACACGACAGGGCTTGGTCTCTTGTCCTATTCATACACAAATACGTATACACTGAGTTCCTCTACACTGACCGCTACTATACTGAGTACTGCTACAGTGAATACCGCTACATTTGGCATTTTTCCATTGGCACTTTTTCAAGTAACGAACCGTATCGTGTCGCGCTGATTTGCTTTTCCACTACCCGTTTAAGCGTGCCGTGCCATACCATACCGTGCCCAGGATGGACCTCCGAGGTTGGGCTAAAGTGAGCCAGCCCCGCCTCCAAGTGGGCTGCGTAGACGTCAGCGCTGTTTGCCGTTCGGAGTGAGAAGTTGTCTCTCAAATTGTAGGAATACAGACCTATAACAATACAATAAACTGCGTTCTTGTGTATGACACGCATCGCCATGCACGAAGAGTATGGCTAGAGTTCTAAACAGCTTGATTATTTTATTATTTGTTTGTTGCTACAACTACACAAGCCTAATTAAAAAGGGTAATGAAGGTTTAAGAGATGTGCACCGCGGTGATGTTAGTTTGACGGTTTTCTCTTGCAAAACAAAATAGCTCGTTAAAATAGGACAGATTTCGTTCAGATTATTCTTGGTGTAAAGACATTGGACAATATTTCCCACTATTCAATCGCTGATATCGATATTCCTGACGTTTTTTTCCTCATATCAAGGACATTGTGTGGCACTCTGGAAATATCTGTGAAACATTTTCCAATGTGTAAACAGGACTAATATGAAATAAATTGGCTCTCGATGAGCTATTGATATTAGGAAGCAAAAAGGGGGAATATTGAACTTCAAACTGAATTCATCATCGCGGATATCGTGTGTCGCCTTCCATCTGAAACAACCTAAATATATTAAATGCATCTTGAACTAATCAATCCGATTTTATGATAGGCTATAATATAAAACTAGTGTTGTTGTGTCATCGACACAAGACAAGCACGTCATCAGTTAAAGACACGCCTTCAAGCGTGACGCCTGGTTGTAATGGAAATGCAAATCCCAGCCGTGCTAGGCTATCACGCCGTACCGAACCGTACCGAGCTGGGCCAGTATAGTGGAAAAATGCCAATTGAGTACCTCTACACTGAGTACTTCTACACTCACAGAGCACTGCCACACTGATTACTTCTACACTGAGTATGAATACATTGAGTCCTGCTACACAGAGTACTTCTACACTGAGTGAGTGAGAAGTAAGACATCAGATAGAAGCCTACCTCCTGAATGGTTAAAGCGCTTCTTCAGATTGTCAATGTTGACTTGGAAAGACTGCTGGGCACCTAAAAAGTTTCCAGTTAGTTCCAGGTAGTTTGGGTCATCTCTAGTGACCTGCTCCATCCAGGCCTGTTTGGGTACTACTCTCTGGCTGTTGCTGTCATAGTGAACCATCTGAACTTCATCCACCAGCCCAACAACCACAAACTCTGGGAAGGTTGACACTCCAGATGACGCAGTGTAGAAATACTTCAGAGTGTGAATCACTGTAAACAGACAGACAGACAGCTTAATATTATACATCACTGCAGACAAACAGAGAGACAGACAGATTAAAACTGTACATCACTGCAGACAGACAGAGGTTAATACAGTACATCCCTGCAGACAAAAAGACTAAGTCTGTAGATCACAACAAACAGGTCATATTGATACTGATCAACAACATCCTACTGTAGCTACCTAACTGTCCAAACACTTCAACTAATACACGGCCTGCTTCATTTGACTCATTCGTGCTAACAAGGAATGTTGAAATACAACAAAATACATATATTTTTTACTCTAAGCATATCATTATATTTCTTAGTTCAACAGGGGCATTTGAATTAGATTTACATTTACAGGAATTATATATTATTTATTTAGGATACAGTGAGATTTAATGTATTTTCTTGACAACATGAACATATCAACACAATAGGATAGTTTTATTTAGTAGCTATTATCAAATATATTAATTTAACTATCATATTTATTATGTAGGACCTATTACTTTTTATCTTTGATGTAATTCACAACCCGATTTATTCACTATTTTCCTGTTGAAACACTTTGTAGGCTTTGTAGGTATTGTATTGAAAGGTGCCAGGAAGAATCGACATAAAACAAAAACTGTGTGTGTGTGTGTGTGTGTGTGTGTGTGTGTGTGTGTGTGTGTGTGTGTGTGTGTGTGTGTGTGTGTGTGTGTGTGTGTGTGTGTGTGTGTGTGAGGATCCAACAACAAGAATGCTGAAAAGGCTAATAACATATCTCTGAGTCTTAATACAATATTTAGAATTAAAAGTGAACTAACAATATAATGTTTGCAGCTGTACTATTTTATTGAGTTTCCGGGTGCTTTTATTATGAAAGAGACAATCGGGGGAAAGATCTGGTTTGCGCTGGCTTTGTGCAAGGAGTTGAAGAGTAATAAAGTGGCCGTATTGGTTCAGACTATAAAACCTCCGTGTTGTTACTTTGTTATCTCCAGGAGTATGGGCGCAACTCATAACGCTCGGTTACACAGGTATAGGCTACCGATAGGCCAAACAGTTCGAGGCCAAAATAAAGGCAGTGCTATACTACGCAAAGATATTTCTATTTTTTTTAAATCATTTTAAATATTCGAATGGCCTGGATGACAATAAGGCTAATGGTATTGTGTATAAATGGGTCACATTTGAAATGAAAACAAACATGATTTTTCCGATTAACTACGAAATACAACAACTCAAAACACTGGCCATTCAGGGCGATAACGAAACGAACATGCTGCTTTTACCTGAGGACACACCATGACAAAAAAACAACAGCCGGAGCCCCAACAGCGCTGTCGCCTTCATCTCAAACTAACTCTTTGTTCATATCGATGTATTAAGAAGAACAGGCTTTGTTGAAATCAACGAAGTTGTGACTCGAGAATCAGACAGACCGTCCAGGAAGGAAACCTGTGATGAAGAGAGGAAATAAGAGGGAGACGGCCGATTTGGACCAATAGAAATTCAATAAGGCTACATTATTCGTTTCCAGGACAAGTACTGAAAGCGAAACTAATAACGCTCAAGGAAAGTCGTAAACTGCAGCGTAGGCCTACAGCTGCTAGTGGGCCAGCGTGCGAAACTTAAGTGTCATATTATTACACTAGTGGGCAATCGAAACATTGGAGAACCCCCTGGGTGTCACAGTATACTTCGCACACAGTACAGAACAATTACTCATCTTCAATAAATAAACGTGAAGACCCTTTACAGAGAGAACATCTCACCAGAGCTTTTCATTCACAACGTGACCTGATGCTTGAGCTCTCAATTTGAACTTTGACCGCATCTTGTTTCTTGACACGCAAATGTTGTCGGCTGAAATTATTTCCGCGGTACTCTGGCTCCATCTGCTGGCGATGATACTCAACCAACAGACGGCTGGATAAACATTAGAGATCGTCTGTAGAACCAGAGCAGTTTGTGAGCTACAACTTGCTGAATCCCTGGCATGGGTGCTTTTTAAACAGAGCGACAGAAACACAGCGGCTTTTTCTCCTGATGTTTTTTCACGGGTCATGTATAAAAGCTGCCCCAGGGGTTGCGATTGGTTTCTTTGAAATATCTACGATCGGAAGACGCAATCGTACCTGTCACCACTGCAACGACAGAAGGCCGGTTATGGCGTGAATCTTGTGTGTAATAGTCACAAGTGGCCACTGGAGGGCAGTGGGCTGAATAATAGTAAGATAAGATGGACTTTATTAAACATTAAAGTCATAAAGACTGTCCTGTTATAACCACGGAATATGAAACAATCTGGATGTTAAAAGTCCTGATTATATATCGAGGTATAATCTGTTCACAAACCATGTATCATTGATCAAAAAAAGGTGTCAGCTGTGTCAGTGGTGCAACTTTAATCAGGTCCTGTAGTTTCCATGGTAACACAGGTCATCAGGTAGGAGGCTGTGGGGAGGTCGTGGGTAGTTCAGGAATTCAAAACCAGACTTACAGCGTCTCTCTGCCCGAAGTTTATTAGAGTGGACTTCAGCGCTACCGTTATCACAACTGGAAGTGGTTCTACACACACAACAGGAATTAATTTACATTCACAACAGGAAGTGGGCTTACATTCAAAACAGGAAGTAGAGAGAGCAAACCGAGCGTTACACATCATCTCTGTGGCCACCCGATCCGCTGACCTGGCCAAGCCATGGGACAAAAAGCTTTCCAAAGATGATATCCAGTAGTATCCGATTAATTTGAGATTGGTCCCAGAGGATCGGATCACCCCAGTCTTCATGTTGTTCTGATCCAACATGGCTGACCTCTACTGGGTGGCTCTGTGGTGTCTAGCCTAGGATAGAGATGGCTCAAACCCAGGTACTGGCCTAGGTTGTAGCCCAGGCCAGCCCAGCTTGGCAGCTGATTCAACCCTCAAAGAGCCATCTTGGATCAGAGCTGGACTCTGGCTGCGTCCTGAACTGCATACTAGCATAATAAAGAGTAGGCGACAATAATATGCAGTATGTTTGAAACCATTGCCAATAGCCTAGTTGACATGATGTAAAATGGTGAAACCTGCGACATCGTACTTTAGCTACAAAATGCCTTCGGATTCATAAAACTATGTAAAAAATATAAAAAAAATAAAATATAAAATGATTCCTTACAAACAGTCTAAGAAGGGGGGGGGGGGCGTTTATACAACCATAGATTAGTCACGCAAATACTACATTAATGTTTGTATATAAAATGTAAAAATTATTAAAAAAATGCTACCTGACATATTCCTGGCATGGGAACAGTTGTGAGCCTGTGTAACTGTACCACCTGCTGGTCTAGTTGAGGTACCGCAGGCGGGAGACATTGACTAGTTGGTTCAAGTTATTTAATAAAACCTAGCGTTATCGATCCTCCAACGAGATGACAAGCAGAATGAAATATGTGGCAAACACTATGTGGTGATTAAGTTCAACTCAACAAGCCATCTAACTAGTTGGGTAATGCTAGTTCGTGTAGGGCTAGTTAATTACGATTACAGAATGGTTAGTTTCTGAGATGGCTAGTTAGTTTCTTGAGGAACTAGTTAGTTTCAGGAAGGACTAGTTTGTTTCTGAGAGGACTTGTTTGTTTCCGAGAGGACTAGCTAGTTTCTGGAGGGACTAGTTTGTTTTAGGAGAAACTAGTTCGTTTCTGGATGGCCTAGTTTGTTTCTGAGAGGACTAGCTAGTTTCTAAAGGGACTAGCTCGTTTCTGGAGAAACTAGGTAGTTTACAATACGTCTAGTTTGTTTCTGAGAGAGCTAGTTAATTCCAGTTGTCAGTGGCCATGGATGAAGACAAAGGAACCTTCTAAGAAAATGAAATTGAAAGAGACGGGCTTGGTGATCACACAATCATCTAGAGGAAGTGGGCAGTCATCAGACATTTGAATGTAGGCAAAGGTAATCAGCATGTAATTTTAGATTTGGTAGTTAGGGTGCTAGTTAGGGTACTGTTTGCTGTGTGGATTAAGGGTGTTATTAAACAGTAGTGGGGGAATGGTAATTAGGAGATTTCTGTCAGGGAGTCAATATGTCTTGCAAGTCATGTTTAGGGTTGGGGTTAACATGGTGTTTTTAAGCAAAGAGTGTATTTTTTGCAAGGCTGTGTTTAAGGTTAGGGTAAACAGGCTGTTATTACAGAGTTATTAAGCAGGGAGCGCGTATGTTTTCAAAGGCGTGGTTAATTAAGGAGGAGTTGAGCTTCATGGTTTCAGAACGATGGATTCAGAAGAGGATCTTGCCACAGAGAGGATAACTGAATCAAGTTTTAGGACAAGGTGGTGATGTTGGATCGCCCACCGGGTGGCGCTACGATCCTCTGCGTGGCGCGACGTGGGATGTGGTCATCAACTTGGGTTCCTAAAGAGAAAAGGATTTAGTTTGATTGTGGGGAGTAGGTTGTGCTGGTAATGATATCACAGAGATGACCGGCATCATCAATACCTGCAAGAGTGAAACCTGATTGGTGGAGGTTTCGGGGGGCAATCATTGTTTTGGGGCAGGGGGCACCTCTAGTGGTAGGAGTGGGTGGGACAGATTTGGTCATGCTGGTTACATCATGGACCGGACCATCATAGTTCCCACGGGGTACACCACGAGCCTCGGCCATCTGGACAGAAAAGAGACGAGTTTGAGATTGGTCTTTAGTTTACAATAAATACACAACACTAAAACAATTTCCAAAAACCTACCAAATCCTTACTAAAAACATACAAAACATAAGCTTGCTCAGTACCGTTAGCTAGTCGGTAGCATTAGCTAGCTCAGTACCTTTCTCCTCACTCAGTACCGATAGCTAGTCAAGTACAGTTGGCTAGCTCAGTTCTGTTCACTCATATGTACAATTAGCTAGCTCAGTTGCGTTAGCTAGCTCAGTACCATTAGCGCATCAGTACCGTGAGCTAGTGCAGTACCTTGCTCCTTGCTCGGATCCGTTTGTAGACAAAGTCAGGGAAAGCCTTCCTGGGAACGAAGCGCCCAGTTCCCTCAGTAACGTTGAGTTTTCCGTCCTCCATAACGATCCGTCCGCCACTGATGACGATGGTTGGGCCGCCGCGCACCTCCAAGCCCTCAAAAACGTTGACCTCCACAGTCTATAGACACAGCAAGACACTGGTTTAGCACTACGACTACACACTATCTTAGTGCAGAAAGTCACTCGTTCAGTACAACAACACACTAGCTTAGCGCAGCAAGACAATGGTTTAGAAACTCCACAACACACTACCTTAGCACCGCAATACACTAGCTTAAGACGCAGTTAGGTAGTTACGGTTAGTTAGTTACCAGATTGTGAGTTTTGGCTGAAAAGGTCTGCATTTCTTTAGGGTTCCAGATCACAATGTCTGCATCAGAGCCCACAGCAATACGACCTGCATGCACACACACACACACACACACACACACACACACACACACACACACACACACACACACACACACACACACACACACACACACACACTTCTTTTTAACCTTTAAGTGTACTAATAATATGTGTACATTAGTACTATTAGTAGTATTATGTTACCTTTAGTAGAATTAGTAAGTAGTAATATTAGTAGTATTGTGTTACCTTTGCGTGGGTAGACATTGAAGAGTTTAGCAGCGTTTGTACTCGTCACGGCAACAAACTCATTCTCATCCATCTTCCCTGTGGACTAGAGTCAGAGAGAAAGACAGACACAGACAGAGAGATATGAGATGGCAGCGTTTATGTTTGAAACTTTAAACACTTAACACCATCAAGTTCATAGCTTTTATAGTGTATAAGGCTGTATGATACCACCAGCATGCAAAACATCTACAGTCTGGCGTTTGAGGTCAAAGGTCAGGTCAGAGGTAACTCACCACGGCTGCATCCCAGACAACGGCCATCCTCTCCTCCACCCCATTGGTTCCCTCTGGGATCAGAGAGAAGTCGTCCTTCCCCACCGCCTTCTGAGCAGTAGAGAAGCTAGCATGGGCGCTAGCCGTCACCTGCAGATCCCCACTAAAACACAGCAGAAGTTAGCATTAGCGATTGCATAACCCACTGAAATACAGCAGATGTTAGCATGCTAAGCTACATGGTGGTGTCGCTGACCAGGCTAGCAGGGAGGTGAGGTACTGGGGGGTGGAAGGGTCAGGGTTGAGGGGCGGGCTCATCACGAAGGCTGCAGCGTGGGCCCAGTCTTTGGACCAATAGTGGCTGCCGTCGGTGGCAAGGCCGGCTGTGATTGGCTCCCCATACACCACCATACCTGGAAGAAAGGTGCGTGACTAGCGTGGGGTGAGACCCGCCACACGTTTTGGTGTCCCAACAGGAGGTAGAGCTTACCCTTCTTCCTGGCTTTGGCGATGATATCGGCAGCTGCCTTGCTCATCACCTTGGTTATGTAAAGTGGACAGTTGGCTTGCTTGGCAATGGTCAGCGCCCGGAACACTGCCTCGGACTCCACCTGTAGACCACAACACACATCTGTACACACCTGCAGACCACAACACACCTGTACACTACAAGGCACCTGTACACCACAACACACACCTGTAGACCACAACACACGTACACACCTGTACACTACAAGGCACCTGTTTACCACAACACACGCCTGTACACACCTGTAAACCACAACACACCCTTATATACCTGTAGACCACAAGACACACCTGTACAGCGCAACAGACCCATACACACCTGTAGACCACAACACACCTGTACTTAACACACAACACACACATACACCTGTATAGCACCTGTATAGCCCAAACCTGTACACACACTGGCACACCTTGACCTGTGTGTGTGTGTGTGTGTGTGTGTGTGTGTGTGTGTGTGTGTGTGTGTACCTCATCAGGGTGGGACAGTGCGTGTCCCTCAGGGCCGGTAATTCCCAGCTCCAGGAGTTTCTTCTGCTCCTGTGAAATAAAATCTCTTAATTTATCTAATTTGTGTCCATGACAACCGTTCTTCCTCCTTCATTAGAGACGTTTATTTCCATACTTCATAAATGTTGTGTTGATTTTTGGTCAGAGAGGCTCTTACTTCACTAATGATGTCGCCATTCTCTGCGTGGACCTGGGCGATGGCTCCGAGATCCCTCAGGGCCTGGAATGCCTCATAGATCTGGAAGAAACCAGAATACTGTCTAACCCTGGTACAGAATATTGCCTAACCCTAGTACAAAATACTGTTTAACCCTGGTAAACAAGACTGTTTAACCCTGGTATATAATACTGTTTAACCCGAGTACAGAATGCGTTTTAACCCTGGTACTGGTACAGAATCCTGTCTAAACCATGTTTAACCTTGGTACAGAATACTGTATAACCCTAGTACAGGAAACTGTCCAACCCTATTACAGAATACTGTATAACCGTGGTACAGAATATCGTCTAACCCTAGTACAGAATACTGTATAACCCTGGTGCAAAAAACGGTGTTTTGTTTTTCCCACCTGAGAGTCAGAGCTCTGATATCGGTCTTTATAGGCCATGAAGAGGAGGAAGGAATTCACCCCTGAGACACAAAATACATAATTAGTAGAATTGAATATACAGTGATGATATATACAAAGGAATACAACTAAAACACACCTTTGTCCTTGACCAGACTCTCCATCTCCTCGTAGAGTCCCTCGTGCCACCGCGTAATATCCATGTGCAGAGAGTAGTCGCAGCACACCCTGCTGTCAGCTATATCCCTCCACTGGTCGTACGCTGCCAATAAACTAGTCCCCGGCTCAGGCAGCACATGGTCGACTGGAGACAAGAGGTGTTGACATTCAGTTGATGTTAGGTGGGTAGGTACGTAGGAGGACAGGTAGGCAGATAAGAGGGCAGGTAGGTAGGTTGGTAGGGGACTGTAGGTATCAGTGGGTGAGTATGTATATGTCAGTAGATGAGTATGTAGGTGTCAGTCGGTAGGTTGTCTTACTGATCATGGTGGTCCCTCCAGCCAGAGCAGCTTTAGTCCCTTGGTAGAAGTCGTCTGCTGGGTGCATGCCTCCCTGGGGTGCGTGGAGGCTGGTGTTAGCATCAAGCCCTCCTGGGATGACGATGAAACCGTACGCATCCACAGTCCTCACGTCGCTGGGAACAATCAACTTCTCTCCAATCTGCCTGCACACAGACACAGCACTCACAACTCACTCACTCACTCACTCACTCACTAACTAATAGCTCACCAACTAACCGATTAACCCATCAACTGCCCAGGTATCTGACTAGTATTTACTAATGCTGCCTTTCCATCAGCGCAGGTACAGCTAGAACCCGTGTTCAGAACGCGGTTTTCAGAACGCGGTCCTGGTTTGCATTTCCATGACTTGGGCCTGGTGGTAGATGATAGAGTGTTGGGAGACTAAAGTATGGATGATTTATAAGAACAAGTTAATACGTTCATTATATCTTAGAAGTTAAATGACACATTCAAGCCGTTGACCTAACAGGACTCTTTTCACAACATTAAAGACAGGCTTGTACCAGAACAGGAGTCTTTTAATGGAGTCGTCTCAAACAATGGATATAGTCGTGATAGGCATGTTCTACCTACTATATCAACATGAGGAGGACCAACATGCGACAGCGTGCACATTTGACGTTGCAGTATTTAGGATGCCAGTTTAATCCAATTGGATGAATTGGCCTTTTAGTATCTTTCTCTGGGTTTGCTCGTGATGCCCCCAGATTTGAATTTGTATGGAAGACCATCGCTAATAGAAAACATTTGGGTTATTGATGATGCAATGCTTGGATTTATCTGGAGTTATTGATATGTAATGCTTGGATCTATCTGGAGTTATTGATGATGTAAAGCTGGTTGTTACCTAATGACTCCATCCTCAATGTAAATGTCTGCGTAGAATGACTGGTCGTCGTTGACAATCTTCCCTCCTTTGATGATCATGCGGTCGCCCTGGATACAAAGAAATGTGAGATCAGCAAAAGTCAGAAAGACAAGTCAGTCAGTACTAAGGAGATCTGAATGAAGACTAGTTAGTGTGATATACTGTGATGGAGGACAGACTAACTGAGATAAAGCACAGACTGTTGCTGGGATTAAGGACATACTTGTATCTGTGATAAAGGATATACTCTTAACTGTGATGAAGGGAATACAACTGTGACAAAGAAGACTGTATGTAATAAAGGACAAACTGAAGCTGTAATAAATGAAAGACTAACTGATAAAGTAAGGATTGTAACTGTGATAAAGGACAAACTGTAACTGTGACAAATGCAGATTGTAGCTGTGATTAAGGAAAGACTGTAACTGTGATAAAGCTCAGACTGTAGCTGTGATAAAACCCAGACTGTAACTTTGGTAAAGGGCAGATGGTAAATGTGATAAAGGACTGAAAAAATCAGAACTGTGTTGGTTAGGTTTGTACACAGAACTTGTATTCATAGGATGGTTGTGTGTTTCAATCTCCAATCTCTGTGATGTAGGTCACAAACCGACACACACACACATACACACACACACACACACACACACACACACACACACACACACACACACACACACACACACACACACACACTATCTAGGCCATGTCAGAGTTATCTTGTCATTACTGTCCTCTAAAAACCAAAAACACACATACACACATAACACACACACACACACACACACACACACACACACACACACACACACACACACACACACACACACACACACACACACACACACACACACACACACACTATAAAAGAGAGAGTGATGCAGACTGACAAGGAGACTGAAGAAAGGTTTCTTAGCCTAAGGACAAAGAGAGACGGAGAGAGAAAGAGCGAGAGGGATGGAGAGAATCAGATAGAGGAACGGAGATGCAGACAGGGATGTTTAAACCGGTGAAGCGACGCTAAATCGCTAAATAGTATTTTCATCGCAGAGTACACCAGCAACATTCCCCCCCCCCTGCACCCCCACGGATCAGCCGGCTACACCCGCTAGTCTGGTGGGCTACCACCGGCCCGGTTCAACCGCACCGAGCCGCTCATTGTATCGCCGCTCGGGTTGGGTGGAAGCGGTTGCTTTGACGTTGTTGCAGTGATTTCGCGGAAAGCGCCAGTCGTTCTGTCTGACCTACCGCTGGTTTGTTGTTGGTCTTCTTGGCGGGGAAAGACATGTTTATAGTCCGGTTAGACAGATAATGAGACGGGGAGTGGAGAGGAAAGGAGGTACTACCGGTGGGATGCTGATTGTTCTCTTTTACCGGAGAGACGCGACGTGATCACGCGAGACAATGTGTTCAGCACTAGGCGCGCACGGCCACGCCCCTTGTGGGCATCTACCCCTGTTTAATATTCTGGAGGAGAGGAGGGGAGAAGAGCGAAAGAGAGAGTGCAGAGAGGGAGTAGAAGTGGAGAGCAGGGCAGACTGCAGGGGAGGAGATGAGTGGAGAGGAAGGGAGAGGAAATGCTTTTGTGTTTGATAAAACATGGGGAGACCATTCGAGATTTTACTATTTATTGTAACACCTTACAATAAGGGTACATTAATTAACCATTAATTAACATAAGTGAATGCAGCATAAGCATCTTTATAGCATTAGCAAGGGGGTTAGGGTTTGGATTAAATAATTTATATGTTAACACCCTAGTAAACATGAACACCATTAGTTAATGATAAGACCATTAGTACTGTTATTTAAATGTAAGTTAATGCTTACTACTGCAAATGTTACCAACAAAATGTAATAACAAGTTACATTTTAAATAATACGAGTATCACAAAATTATGGTTGTGATGTTAGATGGGTAGGGGGTGTGGATAGATGTTAGGGTTTTGGGGTTAGGGTTATGATGTTATGGGTTATGGTTATAATGAGGGGTTAGTTAGGGGTTAGAAGTTACTTCTGTGGTTATGGTTATAATTAGGGGTTAGAAGTTATTTCTGGGGTTAGGGGTATAATGTAAGTGGTTAAAGTTATGGTTGTGATGTTAGGGGGTTAATAGTTAGGGTTTAGTTGTTAGCTTACCTGTCTCTTGACGCGGCTCAAACGAGCTTCACAACCCAACGGCGGCTCTTTTCTCTGGGCATCGCTGGGGGAGGTGAAAGAGGAGCCGGAGGAGGCAGTGTCGCTGCAGTAGTCCGGGTCCCAGCGGGGAGTCCGGGCGGTGGTAGCTCTGCGCTGGCTGGCCGGGCTGAAGGACTCAAAGTTCAGCGTCTTGTTTTCAAACGCTCCCTCCACGCTGCAGAACATCCCCCCGAACTTGACCCGCGGCCGGGGGGAGTCTGAACCCAGCCGGGAGAGGAGGGAGCAGTCATCGTCCTCCCGGGAGAGGATACCCCTGTCAGACATGGGGAGGGATGGAGAGAGTTGGAGTAAGATAGAGAGATAGATGGAGAGATATGGAGAGGTGAGGCAACAGAGTAAGATAAATATAGGAGAGATGAACGGAGAGAGATGGAGAGATTGAGAGAGAGATGGGTAGAGAGAGAGATGGATTATTGAAAGATAGAGAGAGAGATAGAGAAAGATGGAGAGACGGAGAAATGAAGATGAAGAAGGAGATTGTGCGAGTAGCAGAGAGGGGAGTGAGATGGAGAGGTCAGAGTCCTGTGTGGCTGGAAGGCGGAGCAAATTACCATGGGGGGGGGGGAGAGAGTGAGAGAGAGAGAGAATTAAAATCACTGCTTGTATAAGACTGGCTTGTCGAGAGGGTTGTGAGGGAGTGGAGCTGAGGAGAGGAGAAGGGAAGGAAAATGAGGGGATGAGGAGAGAGGAGGACAGGAGAAGCGAGAATGAGGGAGAGTAGAGAGGATTAGAGAGGAAGAGAGGAGGAGAGGAGAGAGAAGTATAGGAGGAGAGGAATGGAGAAAGAGGCTTCAATAGATTTAGTTCTAGAATCAGAAAGACTGTGCACTGTAGATGTCTGTGTGTGTACATGTACTCTGTGTGTGTGTGTGTGTGTTTGTGTGTGTGTGTGTGTGTGTGTGTGTGTGTGTGTGTGAATCTCCTCTTTCCTGTCTGTTTAATAACATGTCCTGGTCTATCAACATCTCACCAGAACCCCCCCCCCCCCCCCCCCCCCCAAACCCCCCCTCCACCACCACCACCACAACCACAAACACACACACAGAGACACACTCTCTCCTTGTCTGGGTGTTGGTTTGATTATTTGACAGTTACGATTAAGATATGTCATTGTTATAAAAGTGTAGATGTTTATAATATTAAAAAATATACAAATATAAACCACTATATCAAGAAGAAACTTGGACCACCAGTCGATCTGTGTTTATTCTCTATACATCCCATAATAAAATACCAGAATCATCTTCATCTATCCCAGACATGATTTCATATCAGACAAAACCAGTCTTCATCACAGGGTCGTCTGGTGTCAACTTCCATTTAAAACAATGCCTTTTCTCACCTCCTTACAGAAGGATAGGAGCACCTTGTTGGAAACCAAACCAAATAAAAAAAACACAAAACCAAAACTAATTTGGCTTTTCCAGGAGTCAAGCACCAATGAGAGAGACGTGAACGGTGTTGTGGACGAAGTGTGCATCGTCAACAGCATAGAAGATAGTAGGACATGGTGGGGAGGGGAAGGGGGGAGGGGGAGAGCTCTGGTCTGAGCTCTGAGAGGTTTCTCCTTCATACTTCGGTTCCTCCTTTTCCAATAGTGCCGGTCTGCCCACCTGTGTCCGCTGGCCTCAATACAAGCTCACATCTGGGGTGGACACGAGTCCACGAGATCCTCTGGTTCCCGGATTGGCATGAACTCAAAAAGAGTCCTTCGCTACCATGCTCCAAATCCTTTCTGAATCACGGGTTCTGAACACAGGATCTGAACATGGGTTCCGAACACAGATTCTGAACACAGGTTCTGAACACAATGATCTGAACGCGGGTTCTGCACACAGGTTCTGAACACGAGTTGGCAGGTCTCAGGTTCCAGATGTACCTGCACTGATGGAAAGGCAGGAGAGGTTCTTCCTTAAGAGACCAGAGGTGAGCTATCAGGACCCTGGACCAGCTGTAACCCAGGTAGCAGCTCTATAGTGGTCTCTGGTGTATGGGTCTCTGGTGGTCCCTTGTTGTCCCAGGTTTGGGAGGATCTTGTGGTTCTTCTGCATGCTGTGTGAAGACCCTGATGACGAAGGACCTGGCGTTCTGCTTCAGATCAGAACTGCCTCCATCAAATGTTGCTCCCATGAACTTTAACCTCAACCAGAGCCTCTGGCAGGTGGAGAGAGGGCTGCCATTTGAAACCAACCAGGAGGAAACCATTCTTGTCTTCCTTCTAAAGTGTACTTAGTCATTCTCAAAACAAAGGTCTTTAATACTATATTAAGTTCTCTCTGTGGCTCTTCTTGTATAGAAGATGGAATATAGTCTTTATAAACCAGGCTTTCTATAAACCGGTGTCTTTATGAACTCAGGTCTTTTTGAACTGCTCCAATGCAGAGTTGGCATGGTAACCGTGTTTTTACCGCCAAACCCCGCCCACCTCTCGGCAGACCAACGTGTCAGAACCAGCTTGGGATTCTGTCTGTGCTCTGATTGTCTGGGAAGTGTCTGGAACAGGAACTGTGTCAGCCACGCTGAGACAGTTTGTGAATGGCCGGTGGTCTTCTGGTCAGGACTAGGGGGACGACAGACCCCTCTCCCAGATTTGGTAGTCGCTGGTTCAAATACACCTCTGGTGGCCTACAGGCAGCAGACACACAGAGACCACGTCAGCCTGGTGTATATGTTTATGAATATACATATACACATATACTATATACAAAGGTTGGGGGTTAGAGGTTGAGGGTTAGAGGTTAGAAGTTGAGGTTTAGGGGTTAGATGTAAGAGGCTTGGGTTATTAGATGTTATGGGTTAAAGGTTAGAGGTTAGGGATAGAGGTTAGAGGTTATGGTTATTAGAGGTTCTGGGTTAGAGGTTGGGGTGTAGGGTTAAAGGTTAGAGGTTAGAGGTCAGGGTTTTCAGGTTTGGAGATAGGGTTCAGGGTTAGAGGTTAGGGGTTAGGTAGCAGTGGGGCTAGGAGTTATGGAAGACTCACCGCTGCTTTAGGACCAGAGGATGAAGGCCAGCGAAAAGAACAAAAATAAAAATAAAAACTGAGAGGGAAAGACAAAAACAGGTATTAGTGTTGTCCCCAGTTACAGACATGTTACTATAATCCCCCTTGACTAGGGTGATGTCAACAGTTATAAGGTAACATCTGGCTAGAATTCATACCTTCTCTTCTAGTTCTTTGATCTGTCGTTTCTGTGCTTCTATCCATTCCTCCAACTCCTTGTTCCTCTGGACACACACACACACACACACACACACACACACACACACACACACACACACACACACACACACACACACACACACACACACACACACACACACACATTTGCAGTATACCATGAGTGTAATGTTACCTGTCATGTTGTTTAGCGTTAGAAGTATAGCATTAGTGTAGCCTACCTGCTGTGTTGCATAGCATTAGCAGTATAGCGTAGCATAGCCTACCTACTGTGTTGTATATTGTATCATTATAGCGTAGCGTAGCCTACCTACTGTGTTGTATAGCATTAGCAGCATATTGTTAGTGTAGCATTAGCTTAGCCTACCTGCTGTGCGTGGTGTAGCATGTCCATCCTTTCCCGCAGGATCAGTACGTCTCTCTCTCGTAGCTCCACCATCAGCGCTCTCTTCCACTGCTCCATTGCTCTCTGAAGCCCCTCTCTCTCCTCATCCGCTAACAACTCTGACAGGCGGCATCCCTCCATCTTCCATCCCTCCCTCCTCCACCCACCCGACCCCGCACCCCCCTCCCTCCATCCGCCCAATCCCGCACCTCCCTCCTGCTGCAGGACATCAAATAGCATAGCCTCCAACTCCATTATCCTCTAGACAGGTGGACAGACAGGTAGAAACACAGAGAGGATGACAGACGGGTAGACAGAGAGGTAGACAGACAGACAATATTAGCTTGTCAGTAGGCCAGTGAATGTTAAGAGCATTAGGACACAACAGCTGAAAACAGGTAAGACAGGTGAATCCAGGTAAAGCCAGGTACAGCCAGGTGAGGACTAACCTTGTGTGCCTGGTCCATAGACTGCTTCCTGTAATCTAGCTCCTCATCCAGATAGCCCTTCTGTTTACTGAAGAGATCCTTTAACACACACACACACAGCATCAGCGATGACTATAAATGTCAGACCGTCAGTCAAATGTCAGTCAAATCGTACTACATATTGAGTACATTACTTTGTATTTATATTTGACAGATCAAGTCTAATCACACAGTATTCATGCAACCATGAAGGCCTTCTACCAGTCTTAACTAACCCTTATTTTATATTTTTTACACTCAATACTGCTAACACAACCAGTGTGCGTACCTTTTCATTCTCGATATCAAACATCTTCTGTTGTAGAGTGGACTTGGTCCCTTCAATGGACTCCAACCACTAAGAATAACAGACAGACCGACTTTAGTCTTTGACTAGCAGTTTTCTAGGTCAACATTTAGAAAGGCTATCTAGCAGTAGTTTGTGTTGGTTTTAGCTTGAGTTGGTTTCGGCTAACAGCAGTTTGTTGGCAGCTTAATGAAGTTGGTTTTAGCAGTCACCTTACCTTCTCAGCCAGCGTGAGAACAGTTCTCGCGTGGATAACAACCACCTGCTCCTCATTGGACAGGTTCTGAAACAAAATGTGACACCACCACAAAACAGACATCGCATCACACATAAAAAACATTACATAATACGTAACATACATAACATAACATAACAAAACAAAACATAAGAGACATTACATCACATGTAACAGACATTATATCACCAAATAACAAACATTACATTACATAGATACAGATATAGATGTATTGTAGAGATATACTATAGATACAGGAGAGATACAGAGTGAGAGATATAGTAGACACCCATACAAAGGAAATGTGACATACACTTACGGCGTTATCCCCAAGAATATCCAACTTCTTCATCAGTTCACTGATCACAATTTCCTACCAAAGACAATATATAATATAATATTATTATATCATAAAACATAATATCATATTATATTATGTTGCCCTCTAGTGGCTCTATGATTTGCTTACGGTGACACCCTCCGCCTCGCAGTAGAGCTGAAGCGGACTGATGCCTTCTGGGAAATGTAGTGGATGGAAGTTGATGCCAGGTGACCGCCGTTCCCGCTCCTTAAACATTGATGGTGTTCATTGTTGTCACGGAAACAGTGACACTAGCATGAAGGCTAGCCAGTAGTGCTAACATGATACTGACCTCCAGTTCCAAAATGCGAAATTCCAGCAGTTCATTTTGATCCCTGGCGTCCTGGATGTCATTTCTTAGCCTAATTTCTTCTCCTTCCATCTGCCTCACCTTCACACAAACAGAGGACAAGAAAATAAAATGTTACTATCTAAATTACAACGTTAAAGGTGTAACTTATACGATTATTAGTTTAAAACATTAAAAAATGAACTACAATTAACAACAGAATGTGAAGGAATAACCGTTTTGACATTATGTCAGAGACATCTTTGTATTGTGTTGCAGAGATATTTACTTAAGTAAGCAGCTACCCCAGCTAGCACTGGCCCGTAACGTCTTGTAATACCACCTTGTACCATAAGAGGTCACCGTCACTGCAGCGTCCAGTTTGGCCTCAGTCCAACATGAGAGGATGAGAGTAGTGCTGCCCAGAGGGCGTATTCTAACCTCTTGTCAATAGCGGCAAAGAAAATTAATGATAGAAATAGAAGCAAAACATGAGTTTACATCATCGTTACTTTCCACCGCTAGAGACTGCTCTTGGCGAGTAAAGGTTGTAAAGTTGGATGCTGAATTTGCAACGTTTCTTGTACACTGGCAAGGATGAAAACTGCTGTTAATGCTAATGTTGGAAATGCGTCAATAGCTTATAAAGGTAGCTACTTGTATACCATAACTGACAGTGTTAATATGTTTCTTAAGTTAACTGTCGGTAAGCGGTTCAGATAGGTTAGAATACAATAGCGGTGGACACCACAACTTTATGGTACTATTTTGTAATATTTTGCTGTTAGGAGTCAGTATTGTGTGTTTGTTCCTTTTGTTTTTCTTTTCATTTTTTTTTACTCCATCTAATGCAGCCCTCAGGTAGCAGGAAGGGGTTCTGCTCTGCCTGGGGACTATCAAGAGATGAAGGCTGCTTTCCAATTGTCAATCTATCACGATTCACATAATGCTCCATGCCTAAATCTCCAGATATTTTCCTCGATCACCAGTTCACCCGCTATTCCAATTGTAAATTTGCTTAAAGGGGTACTATCACGCTCCATTGTTTTAAAATATAATAAGTTGCAGAAACAGAGTTGATGCTGCAGACCGCAAAGATCAAGTGATTAAGCCATAGCTTGAGCATTAGGAACGGAGATTCACAATGAAGCCAGAGAGGTAGATGATGGACAGGAAGTGTTCTTAACTGGAAGTAGCTTACCTTTTCCACCAGCTCCTGGTTCCTCTGATACAATGCCTGCTTCTCCTCCACCCACTTCAAATCCTGAGAGAGAGAGAGATGGATTATTGTGTTTTTGTGTGTGTGTGTGTGTGTGTGTGTGTATATACTGTACCGTGTGTGTTTGTGTGTCTGTGTGTGTGTACCAGTCCTTGTTGTCTCAGAGATGTCTCCAGGTCCTGAACTCGTCTCTCGTAGCGACTAACTTCAGATAACAGCTGTTCCCTTGTCTGGTAGAGAGACACAGAGAACCAGAAAGAGAGAGAGAGAGAGAGAGACATAATGGACCAGAGCGAGAGAGAGATCAAGACAGAGGGGAGAGAGAGAAAAGGGATATTGTAGACCGGTGTTTGTTGATGACGACGTACACACACACACATACATACACACACACACACACACACTCACTCACACAAACATGCACACACACTTTAAGTACTCGTGAGGACCTTCATCTCGGTCTCTGGGTCCAGACTGCCTCCGGTGGTCTCCTGCAGCAGGGCGTAGGCTCTCTGCAGGGCCTGGTACTCCTGGGTCAGCTGTCTGAAGCGTACCTCCGCGTCCTCGCGAAGCACCAGCTGGTCCTCACGTAGCACTAGCTGGTCCTCACGAAACACTGCCTGCACAGACACACACACACACACACACAATGAGAGTTTACCTTTTCAACTATATTGTTCTTTGTTGATATTCTGCCATTCAGAATTTGACGTGTGCAACACGTTGGTACAAGGGAGACGTACGACTGTGGAATGTTAAAAAAAGTAATTGTTTACTTGCCAGGATGGGTTTAGATTCGCCACTTTACAAAAACCTCTGTGAGTGACAAGTTCAACAGGCTGAGAACAACATTTACTTTCCATTAGAGTCTAACGGAAAGTAAATGTTGTTTACCGAGGCCTTTCACCAATCCCATACACACCTCTACTTTCTAATGATTAGACAGTACAGTACACTTAATACGGTATGCTTAATATTAAGTTGTTGTGTTTGCACAGACAAAACGACCGGGCGTCGCCCAAATCCGAGCACCACATTGGGCTTGATGGCCAAAGTGTGTGCAGGGTACTCAGCCTAGCTTCGGAAGGGAGGGGGGATTACATCATCAGGGTCGGTGTCAGGGGTCCGGTCGGTGTGGAAAGACAGTGACGATCCATCCGAGTCGATGTCCTCATCGTAGCCATAGAATGTCTCTATAACCTACACACACACACACACACACACACACACACACACACACACACACACACACACACATAAACATAAACATAAACATAACACACACACACACACACACACACACACACACACACACACACACACACACATACCATCTATTAAGTCCTGACAGATAGAAAGACAACCAGACAGACAAGACATACAGACAGACTGCCTCACCCTGCAGGCTCTGAAACCTCTTTTTCTCCTCAGAGATTCTTGACGTCGATATCTGATCATCATGTCTCTCTCCTAGAGGAGGAGGAGGAAGAGAAAAGTGTAGGAAAGGAGAAGAGGAAAGGAAGAGTGATATTATAGTCATGATCATATTACTCTACAATGGTTAGGTAACACTTGGTACTGTACCTCCACTCTGAGAGATACTGCTGCAGTGTTATCAATATTATTAACAGTAATGAAATACAACGCTACTTACTATGACTGTCTTCACATAGCCAGCAGTCTCCAGAGCCTAGTGACACACACACACACACACACACACACACACACACACACACACACACACACACACACACACACACACACACACACACACACACACAGTAGTAGTACTTTCTTAGTACTGTAGTAGTATTGTAGCATTGGCGTAGTGCATTGGACAGGTCCTTCATGCTGTGCTGCTGTATTAGTAGTAGTAGTAATACATTAGTACAGTAGAAGCATTGTAGTAGTACTGTAGTAGTACTGTAGTGCATTGGACAGGTCCTCTATGACGTGCTGCTGTATCAATAGTATTAGTAATATATTCGTACTGTAGAAGCATTGTGGTAGTACTGTAGTAGTACCTTGGAGAGGTCCTCTATGACGTGCTGCTGCTCCTGCACTTGCAGATGGAGGAACTGCACCTCCTTCTCCTCGGGGTTCAGCTCCTCCAAGTCGTTCAGGGAGCTTGGCCTCCTCCCACCTCCTCTGTGTCTCTGCCGCTGGAAACAGACCATAATATCATGCTGTTGTAAACTTAGTTACCATTCAAACCCCACTGTAGCCAGCATGCTGTAGCCATGGCAATGGCTGGCTTCTACACACTCAAAGTGTTGCTAGGGTCTCACAAAGTCATCCATGCTGCCATGGTAACCACCGTGATCTACAGAAACTACGGTAAATGCTGATTTTGAATGTAAGTATGGTAATTACCATGTTTCAAGTGTAAATATAGTAACCACCGTGTTCTAAAGTAACTATGGTAGCCACCGTGTTTCTCGTGTAAGTAAGGTAACCACTGTGTTCTACAGTTACTATGGTAACCACTGTGTTCCTAGTGTAATTGTAACCACCATATTCCAAGTGTAACTATAGTAACTATCCTGTTCTACAGTAACTATGGTAACCACCATGTTTCTCGTGTAACTATGGTAACCACTGTGTTGCTAGTGTTATTACGGTAACCTCTACAGTAATTCAGTTATCGTGTTTACCATGTCCATGTTCTCCTGGGTGACGAAGCGCAGCTTGTTGTCAAGGCGACGTACAGCAAGGGCTAGCTCTTCGTTCTTCCGGCTCAGGCGTTTGTTTTTGTCCAGAAGAGGAAGGAACTGGCTCTCCGCCTCACGCAGACGCTTCAGCTAGTGCACAGAGAATACAACCCATTAGTAACACGTTACTAACACGCTGTTAACACATAATTGAAATGTTATTAACAGACATCTAACAGTTCACAACGCATTTTATTCACATCTTATTGTAAGCAAGATTGTTAACATGTTATTAATAACACAGAAAACAATGTTATCATTATCATTCATATAAGAAATATATATATGTATGTATATATATATATATATGTGTGTGTGTGTGTGTGTGTGTTCATAGTCACAAGTTCATTGCGTTCTTCAGAGAGCAGTGCGTTGCGGTCCTCTAGTTTTCTCACGATGGCACTGAGCTCAGCAATCTTTAACTGAAACCTCCGGGTCTCCCTGTCCTCCTGCACCTACACACACACACACAAACACACACACACACATATACACGCACACACACACACACACACACACACACACACACACATCAGCAAGACAATTTGTTACAGGACTACAGCACTCCTACTACTACAGTTCTACCGAACTACACCTCCTCTTACTCCCCCTCCTCTAGAGAACCAGCCAAGACCAGTTAATATAATTAGTGTGGTTATTCTTGATGATGGATGGCTGGATGCACAGACAGACGGACGAAGGGCATGAAAGGGAGAAAGGCACGAAGGCAGCTAAATGGTCTACTACTGTAATGCAAAAGTCCATCCTCAAGGTCCACATGCTACAGGCATGCTAATGTAATGCTAAAGTTAATGTATAAGGTAAACATGCTACCGACATGCTCAAGTAATGCTATATGATGTTAATATAGCATTACTAATGCTAATGTTATAAGGTTAACATGCTAAAGACATGCTAATGTATTTTTTATAAATATGGAGCTGATTGCTGGGTTATACAATTTGTTATTGGATTTGTCAAGGTATCAGTATTAATGACAGCAGCAGTTGCAGTGGAAGTACTACTAGTTGTCTTAGTGGTGGAAGTTTAGGTAGTAGCAGGAGTAGTAATAGTCAACTGGTTGTAAAGTAGCAGCAAAAGCAATACTGTTAGTCGTTTTAGTATTAGTAGAAGTAGTAATTGTCATAGTAAGTAATATAATCAGTATATCAGAAATGGCAAGGGGTGGGTCTTACAGGAAAGGGGGCGTGGTTAGGGGTGGGGTTAGGGGTGGGGTCTGGCTGATTTGGTCCCGCCCCCCGCTGGGCGTCTCGCAGGACAGCTATCTGCTGCTCGGCTGCCTGGGTCTGCAGCTGAAGGCGGTGGGCGTGGCCAGCCTGGAGCCCCAAAGCCTTGTCCAATACACTCACTGCCCTGTCTTTCAGACGGATCTCATCCATCTGGTGGCAGTGCGAGGGAGGGAGGGGAGACAGGGAGAGGTAGAGAGGGTGGGAGTCAGGGAGGAAGGTTGGAAGGTAGGGTGGGAGGGAAGTAGGGAGGAAGGTTGGAAGGAAGGGTGGGAGGGAGAGAGGGAGGATGGCAGGGAAAGAGAGAAAGAGAGAGAGAGGAGAGAGAATGAGAGAGAAGCGAGAACAGATGTGCAGGGGCCCTCATGAGCAGATTACTAGTATGAATGTAGTTTGTGTGTATTTGTGCATTTTACTATAGTACCAGTCTGCGTCTCTCTCGCTCAGTCCCTCTTGGTGCCTCATGGTGTGTATTTAGTGTATATTAAGTGTGTATTAGTGTGTATTAGTGTGCATTTCTGTACTATCCTACCAGTCTGCGTATCTCTCTCTCACAGTCTCTCTTGGTGCGCTGCAGCTCCTCCTGGTGGTGGTGATGAGCTGACCGGAGTTCCGCTGCCCTGGTCTGACACGCCTGCTGGGACGAGCCCAGAGTTTCCTCCAGACCCCTCTTAGATACTCTCAGCTCCAGCACCTCCTGCTGTAGCCGATTCCTCTCCACCTCCCACCCACGTCGCGCCTCCTCGCGTGCCTCCGCAAGCAACGCACTCCTCACCTGATGGAGAGACAGGTAGAGACAGAAAGACAGACAGACAGGTAGTCAATCAGACAGACAGACAGAAACACATGTAGACCGACAGATAGACAAACAGACAGAAAGATACACCGACAGGTAGAAAGGGAGACAGATAGACAGGTAAACAGTCGGACAGACAGACTGACAGGTAGTCAGACACACAGGTAGACATACCTTGTCAGTGGAGTCATCCCTCAGTGTCAGCACCAGTCCGTTTAGTCTCTGAATTTCCCCGTCTTTGATCTTGATCACTCTCATCAGCTCCATCTCATGTTGCCGTAGCAATGTCTCCCTTGTAACGGCCACTTCCTTGACCTTGTCGTCATGGAGTTTGGTCCGGAGCTCCGTCAGGGCAACGGTCGAGCGATGATGCTCTGCCTTCAGCTCCTGGGTCCTCTCTCTCTCTATACGACTCACCTGGAGATATACATGCTATACATATACTATACATATATATATATATATATATATATATATATATATATATATATTTACACTAACTATATATTCACAGATATACCGTTTTGGTCCTCTCTCCTCTCTCTCTAGACTACTCACCAACTATATTACCAACTATACATATATTATATATACTAATGTACTAGTAGATTTGGTACTGTGAGTATTAGTATTAGTGGGTATTCTACTATATGTGTACTACTAGTATTATAACTAGTTTAAGTAATGGTATTACCTTGTTTTTTTCATTTTGTAGTTCTATCTGAATATCAGTAAGTTTGGCTCGGAGCTCCTCATTGGCTGCCTGGAGCGTTGCCATGGCGTCAGGTTGGTCAGCCCTCCCTCGCCGCCCCCCTCCCCTCTTGGCCATGCCCCTCCCCCCCACCACACGCACAGTGTCACACCACCTGGTGATCAACCATCACACACCCTGCACACACACAAACACACACAAACACATGTAGTGAGTTATCGAATCAGACTTAATGAAGAGAACAGTCCTACTTCCTGTCTGAACAGGAAATTGGACCCATTAGTTTCCATGACAACACAATATAGCGTCAGCTGTACTTCAAACATTACATACACAACCCAAGACCGACAGATAGACAGCATGTTTGCTCATCTAGTTATCAGACATAAACTTTATCTTAAAAACATGAAAATACCCATGCATGCATGTACACACATACCCCCCCCCCCCCCCCCCCCCCCCCCACACACACACACACACACACACACACACGCACACACAGGTGAACTACTAATTAAACTCACCCTTCTCCAGGAGCCCCAAGACACCGGCACCTAATACTCCTCCTGTGTGTGTGTGTGTGTGTGTGTGTGTCAGTTGCAACCGGAATGTAGCATTGCTAGTCTCCTCTCCAGAGCAAGCAATCTATCGAGCTACGCTACAGAATGTAACATCTCTACCTGTCTCTCTTCCCGTCTGTCATTCTGATTGACTGTACTACCTGCCTGTCTGACTGCTGTACTACCTGTCTGTCTGTCTGTCAGTTTCCAGGCCAGTGTATTAGCAGCTAGCTTGTAGCCTGTCAGGCGATGCTAGCAGCAGCAGCTTCTTACTGCAGCCTCCGATAGCGTCATCGCTCTTCCATACCCCCTCCCTTCTGCTTCCCTCCTCCCCTCTCCTCTATACCCCCTCTCCTCTCCTCCCCTCTCCTCACCTATCCTACTGCCCTCCTCCCCTCCTCTCTCTCCTCTCCTCTTTGAGGGATGGAAGGATGGATGGATCAGTGTGAACGAGAGATAGAGGGATGAGGAGAGGAAGATAACAGACGAAGGCAGAGATGGAGGAGCGGAGACTGGTACTGTTAATGTGAACATGAGGTTAATTCAGGTCTGTCACCCTCTGTTGGCTGCTGAATACATAACACCTAACCTGAATTGATTGTATAGTTCTAAGTTGTTGTTGTTGTCGTCTCCCCCTGAGCATGTTAAGTGTTGGGTAAGCTCATTTAAAGGTTAGGTAACAGGTGTTTGGGTTAGTCCATCTAAAGGTTAAAGGTAAGGGTGTTCGGGTTAGGCTAAACATAGTCTCACTATCAAACTTTAGATTATTAATCTAAAATCTAGTCTGATAGTAGACAAACTCAAATCTGGGTGAATGGAGTGTTTCACCTCCGTTGGCTTCATATTTGTTTTGACCAATCATGTTGCTGGAGGTTTGGATCTGTAAGCGCTTAATTGGCTGGCAACAGCAAACACAAACTCGGCCAGCACTAGTAGATTATAAAAAAACGTAAAACATTTACTTGTTTCCGAAGATCCACGACAGAACTCAGAGAAACGATGCGGAACTCGCTGAGCTGCCTGCATTTATATTTCCTTGTCAGGTCACAGGGGGGCAGTATACTAGGCTGGGAACCAGATTAATCTGCGAGCTGATGTTTTATTTGCTCTGGCTAGTGTGTCAGGCCCCTCTCCCGTTCAAACTGATTCCCAGCAAACCTGGCCCTGGCCAGGTCAGTTACAACCGTTTGTATAATAACAGTGGATTTGATACAATGACTGTAAAGAGGAGCCGTTAAGGCATTTTCATAAACAACCAAGATGGCGGCTGCTGATTGGGTCTGCCACCGTTGATAATGCCCCTTGGAAATCAAAAATGAACTGAGAGGTTCCAGACTAATACGCATTTGCAAAACAGTCTGGAAATGTCAGGCTAGCAGTATACCGTTTCCGACCCTGAATGTCATAAACCGACGAGCAAATCCGCAAAGGGAATCACGAGACCGAGTCTGCTCCATGAACATATGTTAAAAACATATAACCATGTGTAAAAGACGTTAAAACCATTCAAATGTACTGCTGAAGGCGGTTTGTATATCGTTACCAACTGAAAATACAGTGTTTTGATTTTGCAAGGTCAAGGTCAAGCTAGCTTTCAAAAACAGAACAAAAAAACTATGCCTATTCATCTTTGCAAATGCATGGGTCCATGGCTGACAAAAGGTGTGTGTACTGGTCTCTGAATAGCAATGTGGATATTTGCCAAAATGCTGGACACATAGGTGTAATTAGGCCTTTAAGGTTAGCCCACCCAGTTAACCAATTGAACATCATGGCTGTTTTGTCACTATTTGACCACTAGGATGCAGCAGATGGCAGCGTTCCTTCTGCTCCAGGTGGGTCTTGAGGTTTAGAGTACAGCTATCTCTCGACTAGAGAAGAGACCGCTAGACACCTGTTAACTCATGCCAGAAGCAATAGAGGTCCTGATAAAGCTCAAATACTCAAACAGGTTGAGGATAGCATTTTAAATCTTTAAGTTGTTTTTAAGGTAATAATTTTATGGTATTTTTAATTCATTTTTATATCATATTTTGATGCTGATTACTGTGGTTATTACTTACTGAATTCCACTGTGATACTCTTTTTTATCTGTACTTGATTTGCTTTGTAAATTTTTGCTATGGTTGCTTTTTTATGGTCTGTACATAGGGCCTCATTGTAGAAGGGTCCTGGGACTCTATTGAGATCTCTGTATAAATAAAGGTTATATTTATATACGTTCAATAATAAGCATCATAAATGAATCACTTCAACTCTGTAACCTTAACCACCTTGTCTGCTTGACAACTTTATATTTAATAACTATATGTCTACAATACAAACTATATTATGATTAAGTGTATTTACACTGTAGCTGTGAAGTACACATAGATACACACACAGACGGGAAATGATGCCAGGTCTTGTCTCCAAGGAGATGGAAGCAGTTGCTAAGATACTGTGACACTAGGATTTCTCTTTTACACACAGACATACACACGGACATACACGCTCTCACGCACACACACACACACACACACACACACACACACACACACACACACACACACACACACACACACACACACACACACACACACACACACACACACACACATTATTGTCACTGGAAATAACTTTAAATATCTGTTTGTTATGTTCTATCAGGGATGGAGGTGAGCAAGTGCAACTTTTTAAAAACAACAAAGTCTGTTTGGTTAAGTTAGCTCCAGGTAGCTCATCTCTGCTTGTGGAGCCACAATCATCCCTTTGAATTAGCCCTTAATGGGAAAATCAGCCATAAAGTCGCTTATCTCAGGGACCCCTAGTTCAACAGTAAGTTTGGTTAACGCTCACATTAAACAAATTTCCACAAAATATAAAAGTGTTCTGAGTTCCAAAGCTAGTGGTACATTAGCTTGTTATTTACAGCTCCCTCTAGTGGACAGGCTAGTTACTATCAGTAGATACTCACAAAACAGGTACACATTAATGCAATGACAAGAAGGGCAGTGTGCGTGTGTGTGTGTGTGTGTGTGTGTGTGTGTGTAAAATCTGAGATGGGGGGTGGGTTTTGGCAAGGGCAGCAAGGAGAGAGTGAGAAAGAGGAGGTAGAGAGAAAGAGAGGAGGCAGAGAGAGAAAGGAGGTATAGATGGAGAGAGAGAGGAGGCAGAGAGGGAGGGAGAGAGAGATAGACTGAATATCAGGCAGGTTGTGTGGGGGGAGCAGAAATATCCCCTGCACCACTGTGTGACTGGAAATTTAATAGATGGTAGAGAGGGGGGAGGGAGAGAGAGAATGAGAGGAAGGGGGGAGGGAAAGAGAGAAAGAAAGGGGGAGGTATGGAGGGAGAGAAGGTGGGGGGATTGGGAAACAGGGGTAAGCACAGATAAGTCATTGCTGTGCAGCTTCCAGTTAAAAGCTAGCAAAAAATGCTAACTATGGGTGAGCGATAGAGAGAGAGAGAGAGAGAAAGAAAGAAAGAAAGATAAACGGAGCATGTGAATCTTCCTCTCCCATTCAGACCACTGGTAGAACTAGAACTACTAGAACCATTAGAACCACAATAACTAATATTACTAGAACTAGAAATACTAGAACCATAACCACTAGAACCATAACTACTAGAATAACTAGAAATAACTACTAGAACTAGACCCACTGGAACTTTTAGAACTAGAACCACCAGAACTATTAGAACTAGAACCGCTAGAACTACTAAAACTAGAACTGCTAGAACTAGAACTACCAGAATTACTAGAGCTTGAACCTTTAGAACTCGTGGGCAACTGCTAGAACTGCTAGAACCAGAACTGCTAGAACCACTAACTAGACCCACTAGATTCTAGTGGGTCACATATCTAAGTCTTCTAGACTTATCAACTCTGGTGGATATTGATCCACCAGAGTTGATAAGTCAACTACCCGTACCCCTAACAACAGCCTATTGAAAAAGAAAAAAATTGTTGTTGCATTTATTGTGTTAATTGCGTGGCCGTCAACCCCACAATGTTGGTATACTGGCAACAAAAACATATCCAAACATAAATATTATGTAAACAATGTGATAAGGAAAATGAGTTTTTTTAATGGAAAATTTCCTTCTACTCATTTCAAGTCCCAGACCCAGACCCGGACCCAGACCCAGACACGGACCCGGACCGGACCCTGACCCAGACCCAGATCCAGACACGGACCCGGACCCAGACACGGACCCGGACCGGACCCTGACCCAGACCCAGATCCAGACACGGACCCGGACCCAGACACGGACCCGGACCGGACCCTGACCCAGACCCAGACCCGGACCCAGACCCAGACCCGGACCGGACCCAGACCCAGATCCGGACCCGGATCCGGACCAGACCCAGACCCAGACCCAGACCCGGACCCAGATCCGGACCCAGACCCGCACCCAGATCCAGACCCAGACCCAGACCCAGACCCAGACCGGGTTTTATCAAACCTAGTTCTCCTCGGTCACGCGTCAAACACTGTGACCGCTATACTGTTGTATTACACAAAGCCAACCAGGCGGACTCAGACCCGGATCCGGACCCGGACCCAGACCCAGACCCAGACCCAGATCCAGATCCGGACCCGGACCCGGACCCGGACCCGGATCCGGACCAGACCCAGCCCCTCTGGGCGGCGTGACTCACGGTGTAGACCAGGGGTGTCAAACTCATTTTCACCCTGGGCCACATCAGCATTATGGTTGCCCTCAAAGGGCCGGTTGTAACTGTAACACTATGTAAATACTCCTTAACATATTATTAAATAACTAATAAAGCACATTGCTCTGTGTTATTATAACATAAATCCCTTTAATTTATCAGGTTAAGAAACCACATTACTCCATCAATCAAAGATCAAACCTTTCAAGTGAATAACAAAGACACATATTATCAAACATGTTATTACATCAACTTCGTTCAAAACTTTTTGTTCACAGATGAGAGGGGTAGAACTATGGTACAACAAATAATTGTGAGCTGCTAAGAACATGTGGGACAGATGCGGCATTTTACATAAACAAATGGCTGCAGACAGAGCCTGGGGGAATACATCCAACTAATGAGATGGTTTTGATTACAGTAAACATTTGGCTGCATGAACACATACACCTGTAAACACACTGAATACATTGATATACATACAATGTAGTATATGTAATTAACTCAAAATAACGGTTGTCTCATTTCACAACTAAATTGGTCAAGTTCTGGGTGAAGTTGATGAAGTGATGCTACTTGGCCTTGAACACACCAAGTAGATCCTTCCTCACCCTAGGACACCATATCACACCATCCTAATCCATTGATTATGTTCTGAAAATAACAACAAACACAAAACAAAATGCAAGCACAATCATTAAATTGCACACATATTACACTGTACTTATTATTGGTTGAAATACATTTAATTATATTTTTGATTCGGGTTTTTAAAAATGCTTACATATTTGTTCTCTGGCCGGATGTCTGACACCGTTTTTCCGTGGTCAGTCCGTCAATGTCTGGCTTTAGGTCTTGTGCTGTAGCGATCCGTAAAACAGCGTGGAGGTTCTCATCGGTGATGCGTGATCTGTGCTTCGTCTTGTTTAGATTCATTATTGAAAACATCTGTTCGCACAGGTAGGTGCTCCCAAACATGGACAGAAAACGGGCAGCATGAAGTCGGAGCTGTGGCATCAAAGCAGGGGACAGTAGACGGTAAAAGTCCTCGATTGCAGCATCCTGGAACTTTGCTCTCAGGCCACTATTGCTTTGAAGCTCTATTAACTCCATCTGAAGGAGACGGGGCGCACTGCCGACGTCGGCGGTGAAAGGATTGGCAAAGACGGCAAAGCCTGAATGCTGTGTTCTAAAGTCAGAGAAGCGCCGATCAAATTCATTAATTATCCGGTTCACTTTGGTAGCCAACAGAGCGCATGAAAAAGCACCGGGAACTGAGGCTGAGATGCTCTGACAGACAGGAAAGTGGGCAAGATTGTCCTGTTCCAGTTGGGACTTCCATAGTTGCAGTTTACGCTGGAAAGCTGTGATCATGTCAGACATCTGCGTGATGACTTGTTTGCGTCCCTGCAGCCTCTGATTCAGTTGGGCGAGATGCTCTGTTATGTCACACAACATAGCAAAATCACACAGCCAGTTTGGATCCGACAGTTCAGGCAAGGGTTTTCCTTTACTTTGCATGAAAAGAGCAATTTCTTCCCTAAGCTCAAAAAATCGTTTGAGGACCGCGCTCCTACTAAGCCACCTTACTTCTGTATGGTACGGCACATCTCCATGCTCCGAGCCCACGTCCTTCAAAAACAGCTGGAACTGGCGGTGATTCAGGCCACGCGCCTGAATGAAGTTTACTGTTTTCATGACCGTGGTCATTATATCATCCAGTTCCAGAACCTTTCCACACAGAGCTTCTTGGTGGATAATGCAATGATAAGTTATCAGAGGTGTGTGGCAGTTACATTTTTGCATTTTCTCCTTCACTAGGACAACCAGGCCTGTTTTTTGTCCACACATTGCAGGTGCGCCATCGGTAGTTAGCCCTACTAACGTTTCCCAGGGTAAATTAGTTTTACTTATGGACCTCTCCACCGCATCAAAAATGTCCCTCCCCGTTGTCGTCCCATGCATGGCAGCTACATCCAAGAGCTCCTCGCTGACAGTAAAGTCTGCCTTCACGCCTCTTATAAAAATGGATAGCTGCGCTGTATCCGTGTTGTCTGTGCTTTCATCAACAGCTAATGAAAAAGCCAGGTAACTGCGTGTCTCGTCGGCCAGCTGTCTTGCCAGATTGCCTGCTAGTTCCTTAACTCGGTCTGCGATGGTGTTTCTTGACAAACTGACATTTTTAAAAGTCTGTATCTGGTCGGGGCACACCTGCTCACATACCTTTAGCATGCAGCGCTTCAAAAATGCACCCTCTGAAAAACACTTGGAAGCTCGGGCGATTTCTTCAGCCACAATAAAGCTAGCTTTGACTGCTGCATAATTGTTGGATGCAGCTTTTGTAAACATATTCTGCTGTGATTGCAGTCTGCCTTTAAATTATTGGACAATTTGATGTTTTTCTAGTGACTAGAACTACTATAACTAGAACCACTAGAGCTAAAAGTACTAGAACTACTGGAACTATAACCACTTGAACTACTAGAACCCTTAGAACCATGGAACTACTTTTACTAGAACTAGAACTACTAGAACCAGAAATACTAGAAGAACCAGAAGTAGAACTAGAACGACTTGGACACTGAAGAACAGAGAAAATGAGAAAGGAGAGGAGGCGAGAAAAGGAATGAGAGGAGATCCAGGTATATTATTCATGTATTTAGAGAAAGGATAATTTTGTAGAAATGTAGATTAATAAAAAATTTTAAGAACTTAAACAAATTACTCTTTAAGGAATACTTTAAATATTAAATAAATAAATACATTGTCAGTTCACACTTTGAGAACTTATATACGTGCAACGATGACGATGATTATTACATAAAAATCATTTCATAAGAATAATTATACATTGTTATTGTTGCTATGAGGCATGCAAATTACGTTTTCACACGTTCGCACACGCACACACACACGCAGACACACACACACACACACACACACACACACACACACACACACACACACACACATACACACACACACACACACTGTACGTGGTTCTCTAGAAGTGTCCGTGATTCAGAAGAGAATAAAAGGTGAAAGCTCTCCTCTCTCCCGAGCTACCCACGGTATCTGAGGTGTCTGAGGTCCCGAGACCCTCAACAACCGCTCCGTCATCTTCAGTGATCATGCTCTCTTTAGTGAGATTCAGAGAGGAGGATGCGGAATGTGCGTAACGCCGCGCGCACTGCCCAGCAGGCGCCGTCGCGTTCGCTGCCTGCGCGCGTCTCCAATGATGAAAGAGAGAAGAATGCGCTCGAATGCAAACCGCTCGTGAATGAAATAACGACCTCTCTCCTCGGTTCTCAACATTCTCCTCCACTTGGACGTGTTTGTGTCCGTGAGTTGAACTACCAACCTGTCGTCACTGCGTTGGCGCTGCGGATTACACCGAGACAGCGCGGATAGCAGCACATTGATTCGAGGGAAGGGGAGACAGATAGCGATGCTGGAGAACTGAGGCGAGGAGAGAGAAAAACCAGCTCGTCCATCGAGACGTCCAGGTAACCTCCAATGGGCACGCAGAGGATGGGGGAAATGGCGGTCGTAATAATTGCTTTTTTCCCCCCCCTCAGATTCACGTGTGAATACAGAAAGCTGACGTGACGGCGGCTTTAACACCGCACATATAGATTGGCCTTTTATTAGCCTGCATTAAAACACAGGGCATGATACGGCGGGATATTGTTCTGTCGGGTTCCGAATCGATCGTCGTCGAAATGCGATTCGTTATGTAAGCTTCGCGGTCAAACGCGTTCCTTAAGTCAGACGACGCTACTTATGATGTTATCGGGGTGCAGAAGACGGGGGGGATGCAAGCCATTTTGTGCTGCTGCTGCTGCCTGTGCAGAGGGGCCTGTTCAGGATGGACACGGCGTGCACTAGGTGCGCCGTAGTCGCAGCTGCATCCATGAATAGGCCGTTCTGTTGTAGAGACACACTGCTACACTACCACTGCAGCTCTGTCTCCCCATCTTCCTCAGGCGCTCGAGGACAGGCTTTTCCCCCACCAAGGTAGATTGCCCTCCCCCCCCCCCCCCCCAAAAAAAAATGATAATAATATTTAAACACATGTCATGGTTTTATTTTGGAAAACAAAAAGGAAGGAAAAAGACTTGACACCCATTTTGAAGCTAACAGTTTTTTTTTCCTGCTGGTGGATTGCGCCTCGCGCTCCCTGATTCCCACGTCCTGAATCCATTTGCTGTTGTCATAGTTACAGTAGCCGACGTTGGCCTCCGCCGCACCTGTGTGTCTTTGTGTTGCGAATGTAAATACATCAGTAGATACATGGGAATATGTAAATACATCAATAGATACATGTGAATATGTAAATACATCGGTATTTACGTGTGAATATGTAAATACATCGGTATATACATGTAGATACAGATGTAGGTATATCAGTTGATAAAAGGCAATACATCAGTAGAAACATGTATGTGCATCAGTTGATACATGTAAATACATCAGTAGATACTTGTAAATGCATCCGTAGTTACACGTTAATACATACGTCCATGACAATGTAAAAACATCAGCAGACATTCAGCAGCTCTATACCTGAGTGCTCTGTAGATATATAACAATGTAAATACATATAAATAACAATGCAGATACAACAGCTCTATACCTGAGTGCTATGTATATATATATAACAATGTAATTACATCAGTAGATGCATAGCATTGTAGATAAATCAGCTCTATGTGAACGTTCTGTACATACATTACGTAAATACACCAGCTCCCTAGCTGCTCTGTATATTCATAATGATAATTCATCAGCTTTACCTGAGTCCTCTGTAGATACGTTATTTAAATACAACAGTAGATACATAATGTAGATACAGCAGCTCTACCTTCTCTGTGGATACATATTAGAAGATGGATCAGCTCTTCCTGCTTTGCAGACCTAACAATGTCAATACATCAGCTCTTAACTATAGACACATGAAGAGTGGTCAGAGTTTGACCAAAACAAGCGGTTCTGACTGAAGGTGAAGCATAACGATTAGGTTGTTGGGAATCAAGCATGTGTGATGGAAGCGAGTGTAATGGAAGCGTGTGCGTTGGACACGCCGGTCGCTTTGGACCCATTGGTCAGCAGCTTGCACCTCATTTGTCTTTTCACGACTGGGCGCTTTCTCCCGGTTGATCGATAATCAATATCTCCTCTGCTGTGATCACCTGAGACATTCAGATAGAGAGAGAGGACTCTGGTCCAGCCTGTAGCCCACTCCTCACCCCTTCACTCCTCACCCTCCACTCCTCACCCCTCCTCTCCGAGCCCACTCATCACTCCTCCGCTCCCCACCCCCACTCCTGACCCTCCACTCCTCAATCCTCCACTCCTAGCCCACTCCTCACCCCTCCACTCCTCAATCCTCCACTCCTAGCCCACTCCTCACCCCTCCACTCCTCAATCCTCCACTCCTAGCCCACTCCTCACCCCTCCACTCCTCAATCCTCCACTCCTAGCCCACTCCTCACCCCTCCACTCCTCAACCCTCCACTCCTAGCCCACTCCTCACCCCTCCACTCCTCAATCCTCCACTCCTAGCCCACTCCTCACCCCTCCACTCCTCAATCCTCCACTCCTAGCCCACTCCTCACCCCTCCACTCTAAGCCCACTCCTCACCTTCCACTACGCACCCCAACTCCTCACTCCTCAACCCCCCCTCCCTGAATGTATTTAAGAGCAGGTACGGGACAGGCTGTCTTTCTCTCAGATCTCTACAGGTAGATTGTGGACTTTGGTGATCGAACCCGTAACCTCTGGTAGTTAAACACTCTGGACCAGCATGCCTTAAACTATGGGTCAGCCAAAATGGGTCCAGTCAGAGGTGGGTCGCGGCCGGACAAAGCACTGAACAGTTTTGTGAAAGGGGATCGCCATTTCTGGTGTGCTCATAGTTTTCCGAGTGTGCGGTGTAGTCCCACAGACACACTGAAATTGTATTTTGGGGGAAAAAGTGTAAGAAGCCCTTGTCTGGACTGTTCTCATGGTGCTCCTCCTCTAGTCCTCCCTCTCCACAGGACGAGAGAGAGAGAGAGAGAGAGAGAGAGAGAGAGAGAGAGAGAGAGAGAGAGAGAGAGAGAGAGAGAGAGAGAGAAAGAGAGAGGAGGTAGCCAGAAGGTCAATGGGGGTTCGCGGGAAGAGGGGTCGGAGGTCAGGGCTGCAGTCAAGGTCTCCAAATCACCACCTCCTCACAGCATGATGAGGTGTGTGTGTGTGTGTTTGTGTGTGTGTATGTTTGTGTGTGTGTCTGTGCGTGTATCTGTTTGTGTTCGTTGGTTTGTGTGTGTGTGTGTGTGTGTATGCAAGGGTTTGTGTATATGTGCATGTGCGTGTGTACCAACAGGAGACCAACCAGACCAACCAACAGGAGATGTGTGTGTAGGGATCAGAGGTCACGTGCTAGGGAACCACACCTCCAGTCTGGAACAGACCAATCGGCATGCATCTCAGGCAGGAGCTAAACTGGGAGGGGATTCTGATTGGAGGAGAGACTATCTGTGGAATCTTTTCAAAGAATCAATGGCAATGTTGATTTTTAAGGATATTTATATCATATTTAAATATGGATCAATAAACACAAACATGCAGTCTTGCATGTTCGTGTTTCCATATCCCCACAACGTCCTGGTGTAGTGAGGCTTCTGAGGGCCGCTGGCATTCACCAGGTGACTTAAAAGAAGACCAGTCCTGTGGACGTCTTATGGACGTCTTATGGACGTCTTGTGGACGTCTTATGGACGTCTTGTGGATGTGTGTCTAGCCGGTGCAGTCCGTGGTCCTGAAGAAAGACAGCCCTATGTTACACTCAGACAAACTCCACTTAGTAGAAATGCTATCGGGCTGTTTATGAGCCTTATGATACCTGGGGGACAACTACACAGTCTAGTCTGTGTGTGTGTGTGTAAGTGATTATGTCTGGATTTGATAGTGTGTGTGTGTTAATGTGAGCTGCTTTAAGATATTGAATAACCAATCAGAGCCTTCATTCCAGCCGGAGTATTCATTTTCTGATAGTTCCCCTGTGTTCATAAATACAGCAGTAATACATGTTGATACATGACTACTACACATACTACTGTGTGAATGCTACACATACTACTACATTAACACACAAACACATAATAGCACAAAGATACAACACAGAATACTTTACTAATGCTACATAATACTGAATGCATAATTAACATAGGTGAGAGGAGTGGAGAGGATAGAGGAGTAGAGGAGAGGAGAAGGGAAGAGGGAGGAGAGGAGGGGAGGAAATGAGAGGATAGGAGAGGGGAGATGAGGGGCGAGAGGAGAGCAAAGAGGAGGAGAGGAGCAGACAGGAGAGCAGAGAGGAAGGGAGCGGAGAGGAGAGGGATGGAAGGGGGGATGAGGAGGGGAGAGAGGAGAAGACGGTGTAGAGGAGAGAGGAGAGATGGGGAGAATGGGGAGAGTAGAGAAGAGAGGAGGAGAGAAGGGGGCAGGAGGAGAGATGAGGGGGGAGGAGAGAGGAGAGGAAGGGGGAGGAAGGGAAGAGAGACGCAGGCCAGTCAGCCACAAGATGGTGAGTGAGCCGGTTGTCATAGCGACGGTGTTTCTAGGAGCGCATGCTGCACAGGAGGAGACATAGTGTAGAACTGCACTATATAGAACCAACCATGTTATATAGAACCCTCTAATTGAGCCGCTATATATATATGTAGCCGTGTTATATAGCTGCCATATAGAACCAACCATGTTACATGTGTTATAGAACTACTATATACATAACCCTATTACATAGAACCATGTTATAGAACCGTCTCATATAGAACCCTGTTATATAGAACTGTGATTTTATGTAACCGACGTCCATCACAAACTGATCTGAACCAAATGTCAGCTGACTCACCAGCAAGGCCAGAGGCACCATGGGAGATGTAGTCTGTAGTCTGTAGTCTGCAGTCTCTGGTCTCTGGTCTCTGGTCTCTAGACTCTAGTCTCTCTAATCTCTAGTCTCTGGACTCTAGTCTCTAGTCTCTCGAGTCTCCTGTCTCCGGTCTCCGGTCTCTGGTCTGTAGTCTGTAGTCTGTAGTCAATACAGAAGATGTCTAGCTGCAGAATAGACCCAGGCTGTAGGACAGAAAAAGTCTAGCTGTAGGACAGAACCAGACTAGCTTTAGGACAGAACAAGTCTAGTTGTAGGACAAAACCAGCCCAGCTTTTGGACTGAACCAGGCTGTAGGACAGAATCAGACTAGCTGTAGGACAAAACCAGCCTAGCTGTTGGACTGAACCAGGCTTTAGGACAGAACCAGAATAGCTGTAGGGCAGAACAAGTCTAGCTGTAAGACAAAACCAGATTAGCTGTTGGACAGAACCAGGCGGTAGGGCATAACCAGGCTGCAGAACATAACCAGGCTGTAGGACAGAGCCAGGATGTTGATCTGAAGATGTTACTAAATTCAGAGTTGAATGACCACACAGCCAAGGCTGGTGGTGGAATGTTCTTGCTGTACACCCGCTCAAAACAAGACAAAATAGAAGACAACATTTAACTGAATTAGGGTCGCGAACGTGTACTCAAGTAGACGAGGACTCGACAACCAACCATAAACGATTACAAAAAGAATGTAATCGCAAATCGTTTTGTACTCATGTTTCCGACACATAATGAAATTACTGACGATTACGTTTGTGTACTAAATAATTGCCGCGACCACTTTATCCAATGTGCCAACTCCGGGAAGAGAGTAGACGAAGACACAAGAACAGTTCTGATCGTTGTTTACAAAGAGATTTAACGAATGGTTTCTGTAACACAGAATAAATAAATATGCAAATAGTTATTCTCCAACTATATAATAAACATGTTAATTACTAAATTATTTTCAATATTACCAATTAACAGAATGGCTAATCAAATAGCTCAACTAGCACTCCCCCTAGCGGACGCAACACATGTGAACACAAAATAACGGCAAACCATCTCACAAAACACACAAAAGTCGCAGTGAATGAATGCAATTCAAATAATTGCAGACTACATACATTTGTACCACATATACAACGTAGAAATCCGCCCTCTGCCATTACTCACTTTCCTCATGCATTTCCTCATGCACTGACTGTTAAGTGAGGGCGATGCGGCCGCAACGTTAGGGTTACCCTGACCCTAACCCTTATGCTGTATTCACACTACTGCGTACCCCACATTCACCAAGATCCGCATTGGGACTCGAGCGAGATGACACGGGTCATTGCAGAGCTACCTGCATTTATACTTCCACATCACGTTAAAGGAAAATGTCGTGATTTTTCCACCTGGACCCTATTCTCCGATCCTTTTGGGTCCAATGGACTAATGCGGACAACAATTTGTGAGATTGGTCCAGTAATGAGCAAGAATGCTGCAGTCATAATCCGCGAATACGCGCTGCAATGTAATCCTTTGGGGCAATAGTGCCCTGTCAATGTGCGTCCTCTAAAAGTCCTTGTTTTTGTAACTGACAGGCTCGGATTATATTCGAACATTTCGGAAAGGATCCATACAGAGAAACAAAACATGTATCTTTACATTTCGCTTGATCTTGGTTTGTGTTTGTTATTGTGTCCAACCAAGTCTCGCTCAATGAGAAGTCTTAATCGCTGTTAAGAAGTGTAAACCGCTAGCTCTACAACGCTAACAAGCAGGTCAAAAACAGTGTGGCCAGTGGGGCTCCAATGAAGGTGTAACTGTATTTTATAAACTGTATAAAATACTGGTTAAACTGACTTTCGATATGTGTACATTGGTGGCAAACTATTCACGGGATTTGGACCGCATATTCGATTAGTCTTTTCTATTTCTTCAATTCACAACACGTATCTATAGGAAGTGCAGTGCATATTGTATGGAAATGTATCGGGATGGAAGAAGGTGTAGTGAATTAAGGGTCCATATTTTTGTGAGGAAGATTTTTTTTTCCAGCAGCCGTGCTTAGGTGTGTGTGAGGTGCACTATGTTTATGTGCGTGTGTACTGTGCTGATGTGCGTGAGCAACGTTTGTTTTGCATTAATGTCAGCGCAAATACAGTTTTCAGTCTGGAGCCATCCCAACGTCTGGGTTACATAATACTGTTGCTTCTGTACTTCACAATCAAGTATGTAGGCTCCTTTCTATTATTAAGTCACTTGTTGTGTTACTTTTTCTTTTTATGCTTCCTACATTTAGACTAAAGCCATTCATGAGCTAATGCCACCTACAGTATCATCATCATTATTTGAACACTGCAGTATTCATCATTTTTTATTATTCTATAGCAGAACACTATTTTGCTGTCAGTATCTTTCCACAATATTTCTCCAATGACAATAATGACAATGTAATAAAAATGGCTGATTAATCCAGTGGCGGCGCTGCACCACTGCTTGATGCATGTAAGGGAAACAGTGATACCTGTTTCTAAAGTGTACTTATACTACCTTTCTCTCTCCCTCTCTCTGTCTGCCTGTCTGTCTGTCTCTGTGCTTGTCTGTCTGCCTGTCTCTCTCCCCTACATCCAGGAACATCACCCCACCCCGTCCCTAAAATCCCCAAATGGTTTCTATCTTAACAACGGTTGCCATGGGAACAGAAGACATGTAGAGGGCAAGCTGTCCAGGAACCTGTTCACCACGTAGAGACCCCTCCCCCCCCCCCCCCCCTCCCCCACCCCCCACCCCTGTCACCGTAAACAGCTGGTTTCCTGGTTTACCGGGGGACTTTTCCCAGCTTTTCATAGAGAAAGGGGTGTGGGTCATGCCTCAGTTGCCATGCGTGTTGCCATGGTGACCAGGCCCTGTGGCCCCTCCCCCCTCCTCCCGTGGTTGGTCCAGCTCTTGTTGTGGTTCCACCACTATGGACCTCAGCTGGCGGCCGCCGCCCCCCCATGCCCCTCCCCCTGCACCTGCTCTAATCAGGCCAGTCGGGTCATCTGCACCAGGAAGACCTTAGACCAGGTGCCTGAGAGCATCTCTGAGAACACACGATACCTCAATCTCCAGGAGAACTCCATTCAGGTACCAATCAATCAGTTATCTATTCTATGGCCCATATATTGTGTTGTAATAGAATAGCATACTTTCTGAGTTTAGCCAATGGCATAGAATATATTCACATAATATTTGATGCTGACGATGATGATGTCATGATGTCATGACGTGATGATGAAGTGATGTTGAAATAATGATGTAATGTGTTTGTGTGGACCTGTCAGGTGATCAAGTCGGATACGTTCAAACACCTGCGTCACCTGGAGATCCTCCAGCTCTCCAAGAACCATATCCGGCAGATCGAGGTGGGAGCGTTCAACGGTCTCCCCAACCTCAACACCCTGGAGCTCTTCGACAACCGGCTGACCGTGGTCCCCTCGCAGGCCTTCGAGTACCTGAGCAAGCTGCGGGAGCTCTGGCTGAGGAACAACCCCATCGAGACGCTGCCAGCGTTCGCCTTCCACCGAGTCCCGTCTCTGCGTCGCCTGGACCTGGGGGAACTCAGGAAGCTGGACTTCATCTCGGAGGCGGCCTTCGAAGGGTTGGTCAACCTGCGGTTCCTCAACCTGGGCATGTGTGGCCTGAAGGACATCCCGAACCTGACGCCGCTTGTACGCCTGGAGGAGCTGGAGCTGTCGGGGAACCAGCTGGGCATCGTGCGACCCGGGTCCTTCCAGGGGCTGGTGTCGCTGCGCAAGCTGTGGCTCATGCACTCCAGGGTGTCTGTGATCGAACGCAACGCCTTCGACGACCTGAAGAACCTGGAGGAGCTCAACCTGTCCCACAACTCCCTGCACTCGCTGCCCCACGACCTGTTCACGCCACTGCACCAGCTGGAGCGGGTGCACCTCAACCACAACCCGTGGGTGTGCAACTGCGACGTGCTGTGGCTCAGCTGGTGGCTGAAGGAGACGGTTCCCAGCAACACCACCTGCTGTGCCCGCTGCCATGCCCCCCCGGGGCTGAAGGGCCGCTACATCGGCGAGCTGGACCAGAGCCACTTCACCTGCTACGCCCCCGTCATCGTTGAGGCTCCGACCGACCTCAACGTCACCGAGGGCATGGCCGCCGAGCTCAAGTGTCGCACGGGGACGTCCATGACCTCCGTCAACTGGCTGACGCCCAACGGCACGCTCATGACCCACGGCTCTTACCGCGTCCGCATCTCGGTCCTCCACGACGGAACGCTCAACTTCACCAACGTCACTGTGCAAGACACGGGCCAGTACACCTGCATGGTGACCAACTCGGCCGGGAACACCACCGCCACGGCCGTGCTCAACGTGTCGGCGTCGGACCCCAGCAACAGCTACAGCTACTTCACCACCGTCACCGTCGAGTCTGTGGAGACGGTGCAGGAGGAGAACTCGGCCAGACAGTACATCAACGAGACCCTCATCGAGTTCCCCGGTCCGACCAGCCAGGGAGGGCTGATGGAGGGGGTGACCATCTCCCCCTCGCTGTCCTCCCTCTCCTCCCTCTCCCCACGGGCCAACAGAGCCACAGAGAAGGCCGTCACGGTCTCGTTCATGGACGTAACCAACATCCCGGGTCTCGACGACGTCATGAAAACCACGAAGATCATCATCGGCTGCTTTGTAGCCATAACCTTCATGGCGGCGGTGATGCTGGTGGTGTTCTACAAGCTGAGGAAGCAGCACCAGCTGCACAAGCACCACGGGCCGGCCCGAGCCATAGAGATCATCAACGTGGAGGACGAGATCGGCGCCGGCACAGGTAGCGGCATCTCCGGCGGGTCGACCATGCACTCTGGTGGGGGCGGCGGCGACGGAACCCTTAGGATCCACCACCCAGAGATAGTTAACCTTCCCAACGTCGGACGCTCGGACACGCTCAACCACTACTACAAGACCCATCACTTCAACAACAACGTGATGGGGCTGAGCATCGGCAGCGACGGCGTGGGACACGGAGGGATCCTCAGCAGCAAGAACAACCAGCAGATCCAGGAGATCCCCATTTCCTGCACCTCGGTGCCCATCTCCACATCCAACCTGCTCAACACCTCTGGCAACGGCACCAACCCCAGCGCCATGTCCCTGCCCATGCCCACCATGGGCCTCCACGGCTCCATCAAGGGATTCATGGCCCAGAACCAGAACCCCCAGATGGAACCGCTGCTCTTCAAGGGGAACTCCAAGGAGAACGTCCAGGAGACTCAGATCTAGAAGAGATGGAACGAGATGGATTGATCGAGAGGGAGAGAGGGAAAGTGAGAGAGACGGAGACGGTGCCAGAGAGAGGGGAGCTGGAGTGGAACACAGAGAGGGGTTTGATACTGTGTTGGAGAATCATTGACATCACACCAAGAGAGGAGAGACGCTGCAATACTCAAACACACAGACTGCTCAGTGTCCCCACAAAACTGTCACAACGGCCCCTTTGTGTTTGTAGTGAAGCTAGTGGCTGTGGAGCTAACGGGACTTTGCTAAAATGTAAATCTGTGCCAAAGCAACTGTCTCAGTTGTACTCTAATAGGGAACATAGCCTTTCCTGTAGCTCCTTGTGTTTAATATTGGCCAGCCCAGACGAAAGACATTCTCCCCAGAGACACTAAGGACATTAGGGTACAATATTGTAGAGAAACTTCTCTTTTCAAGGCCCAATCTGTCTCAAACTCACCTGGTAGGCTCCATGTTCATGGTAATTATGACGTCATAACAGAAGGACAGGCGGGTACAACCTACTGTGAAAAATACACAAATTATATAAATATATTTTCATTTGAATATGTAACATTGCAGGCTCCAATGCAGAGATATTTTGGGGTGGACGTAAGCTGGTATTGTTTGTTTCTTTGTGACTAAGCAGGGGCGGTGAGAGGGACGGGAGAATATATGAAACATGTTTTGAGTTTGGCTACTTCTCAGAAACATAAGGGCTCAATCGCAACACTCATCGTGAATCTTTGAATTGGCTTAGTGACATGAACTCCATTTAGGTTGTAGGGACGGTAAAACGCAAATCTCTGTTTGACAAACTTTTGTCTGTTGCTTCAGCTGTAGTCATCACAAACTTTTTGTGTTCTGAGAGTATATTATGTATTTTGTAAAAGCCAGCTTCTTGGTTTTGGAAATGAAAGCTCCGATCCTTCAAAGCCAGCAACTGAAAAAGTTTAAATGATGTTCCACAAGCAAACGCCGTGAGGTCATCTGACGCAGTGACCTATATGGGCAGAGAAAGTGGTGACAGTGTGTTATTGAATCTGACCAGTAGGCAGAACTTTGCTTTTTGAAAGAAATGTGATCTCTTTGCTGTCATAGGATGGACCAGCAGTATTCAAGGAAGGATGTGACGTCCATATTTGGTCGACTGGATTGAACGAATGGAAATGTACAGTATAATAATAATAATAGTAATGTTTGGTTGTACCACAATTGTAAGATTCACATTTTTACAGTGTAACTTTCATATGTTAAAAAAGACCATTTACGCTTCTTGCGTTCCCGCGATGTATTCCTTTATTTTGGTTAGTTTGATATAATGTGTTTAGTTGTCTAGCCATGTATCATTACGTGTGAAATAAATCAATCATATATTGGGTCGTGGCTTGTCGTACTGGGAGGAGGCATTGCCCTGACCTCACAGGAGTAAGGAGTCACTGGAGATGTTATGCAGAGTTGAGGAGGAGATGGATATTTAGGGGCCTATAAGTATGTATAAGGATTTATAGAGACGTATATATATATATATATATATATATACAGTAAGCATGATGTCTGGATATATAGGACACTATATGTTTGAATGATATCTGGATATCTAGGAGCCTATATGTTTATATGATATGAATATATAAGAGCATATATATGTGTCTGAAGTCTGGATATATAAGAGTGTATATATATGTATGCTATCTGAATATATAGGAGTGTATACATATGGATGATATCTGAATATATGAGTGCATACGTATGAATGATATCTGCATATATATAGGAGTGTATATGTGTGTATGATATGGATATGTAGGAGCCTATAAGTATCCAGGGACTGCGTCATCGTGTTATTATGGTCTGTCTCTGCTGTAATGAGCCCTTTCAGTGGCAGGATTTACATCCCAGAATTACCATGGTGACGGTGATGGCTGTGAGTAATAGCGTTTAAAGTGTTGTCCTCTGTTAGCTAACCGCCGGTCAGACACGATGTCACCTGGATCCAACCAACCACTGACACACCTGCCTGTTTCCCTCTAGGTCCTCTGACTGTCATGGGCAGAAAACACAAACATTTTTTTATTTAGATTTGGGTTACGGTTAGCATTAGGATGGTTAGGATTAAGGTGGAGCTGGTTAGGGTTATGGTGGTTAGGATTAGGGTGGATGATTAAGGGTTTTGATGGTTAGATTGGTTATGATTGGGGTGTTGTGGGTAAGGGTAAGGTTGGTTAGGATTATTGTTGAGTGGGTTAGGGGGGAGTGGATCAGGGTTTGCTTTAAGGTAGCTAGGGTCTAGGTATATGATTTATGTGTAGGAGGTTGATGTCAAATTGAATGGATACTGTTCAAACTGTTTCTCTGGTCTTGTGCCTTCAAGAGATCTGTAGATGTCTCTTATTTATTGGGAACTAGAGGCAGGAAGCCACACTAATTCTCAATTATGTTTGACGCTACCTAGTATATTCCTTTGAAACATCTGTAAAGTCTTTAAAACATAAAAACTAACTATGTGGCACGTGTTTGTACACACACACACACACACACACACTAACACAAACACACACACAAACACACAGATGGGTCGAGGTTAGATGTCAGAGAGGATCAGGTGTCTGTTTCATATGGAGTCAGAACGCACGGTCAACTGCATAACAAACAAGAAGGAACTCGTGCTAGTTGCTTCATCACTCTGTGGTGTTTCCATGGTTTCCATCCTAGCAGTAGTAATGCATTCAGGAAGACATACATAGAGGATCCAACAGAAAGAGGACCTCGTCGGGAGCATCTAGACCACAGAGTTATGAAAGTTACGATGAGAGCGAAGGAACGAGGAAATGCTTCAGGAAGTGGACTCCAGTTTCCGAGACGAGGTTTTGCAGGGCGAGAGACAGAGAGAGAGAGAGAGAGAGAGAGAGAGAGAGAGAGACAGAGACAGAGACAGAGACAGAGACAGAGAGAGACACAGAGAGAGAGAGAGGGAGCGTGCTGCATTGAGATGACCAAGCCACCTACTGGTCTTCAGAGGTAAGCTGTGATGTCCTCCACAACAAGATAAACATAATTTAATGAGAGAAGAAGACAAGACAAGGACCTTAACACTGTGTGTGTATATGTGTATGTGTGTGTGTGTGTGTGTGTGTGTGTGTGTGTGCGTGCGTGCGTGCGTGCATGCATGCATGTGTGTCTGTCTGTGTGTGTGATTATCACAAGCCCTGTTTATAGCGAAGGAATGAAACTTCGAGTCGTCTTTGTGGTTTAAAATATCTGTCGGCTCCCAAATGAGTCTAAAAATACTCTAACGCCATACTGGAGGCTGTGTGGGGTGTGTGTGTGAGTGTGTTCATTTATTATGCATCATAACTATTTCCGACGCTTTAAGACTGGGCCATGGATCTAGAAACCAGGTTATGGCCCGAGTTTAAGTTCAGGTTAAATGTATGTTTCTATATATGGGAAGCAAGCTATGCTCTCTTAGCATACATGTGTCTCATGGTTAGCTAGCATGCTATGCTACCTTAGCATGCATGTATCTCTATATGGTAAACTAGCACACAATGCTACATTAGCATGCATTTGTCACTTTGACGTTAGTAGAAGGAGGTAGGAGGAGATAATGAGAAGGGGAAGAGAGAAGCAGGAAGAGAGAGGAGAGGAGAGTAGGAGGAGGAGTAGGAAGAGAGAGGAGGAGGAGAGTGGGAGAGAGAAGAGGGGTAGAGAGGAGGAGGGCGGGGAGGAGGAAAGGGGGAGAGGAGGAGGAGAGAGGTAGGGGAGGAGCGAGGAGGTGATGGTTGTCATGCAGGAGGCAGAGTGGATGGGAACAGCGTTGCCATTCACACATGGACATGTCTCGCATGGCCAACACCTGCTACACCCCAACACCTAACTCACCCCAACACACTTACTCCATCCTACCACCACCTTTCCCATCCTAACACCCCCCTAACTACCCAACCCTACCACTCTCCTCCTCCTCTCCTCCTGGCCTCCTCCTCCTCGCCTCCTCCTCTCCTTTCCTCCTCCTTCAGATCTCTGAGCTCCACAGGAAACCAGGAGAGGATGAGAGAGGAAGTGAGATGAGAGGAGAGAGGAAAGGCGAGAGGACAGGAGCAGAGGGTGTGTCCCTTCTGTTAGCTAGCATTAGCATTAGCATTGTTCACACATCCTCTAGAAGAAACCTCTCCCCCTCCCTCCCCTCTCTCTCTGTCTCTCTCTCTTTCTCTCTAGCTCTCTCTCAGTCTCTCGCTCGCCCGCCTGCATCCTCTCTTCCCTGTTCCTGCTGCAGTGTTGCTATAGCAACTGAGAAACGTAGAAATACCTCTGTCCTTTAGAGAAACAGAGGAGAGGAGAAGAAGAGAGGAAAGAAGAGAAGAGGAGAGGAGAGGATCGAGAGATAGAGGGAGATAGAGAGGTTTTGTGTGAAAGATGGAGCATCGTAGAGACTGTTAATTAAAACACAGGCCAAGTGTCTGCAACACACACATACACACACACACACACACACACACACACACACACACACACACACTTCGTTCTAATCAGTTGACAAGATACAACATTTGGGTTGGGGGTGAAGGTGTTTGTGTGGGTGTGGGTGTGTGTGTGTGTGTGTGTGTGTGTATGTGTGAGACCGAGAGAGAATGTGTGTGTGTGTGTGTGTGTGTGTGGGGGGGGGGGGGGGGGGGGGGTATCCATGTGTTCTGGATGTCTCCATTTGTAGTGAGGCTGCTGTTTCCATGACAACGGCAATCTTAAAATAGCACTGCACTCTCTCTCTCTCTCTCTCTCTCTCTCTCTCTCTCTCTCTCTCTCTCTCTCTCTCTCTCTCTCTCTCTCTCTCTCCCTCCCCTGCCAACATGCATTTGCCTCTGCGTTGCCATGAGGACCACTGCGAAAATCACTGCAATTATTTCAACAAAGAAAAAAACGCAACAGCAACCAGAGGGAGAGAGAGAGATGAATAGACAGAGAGAGACAGAGAGAGAGAGAGAAGAAGGATGGAGGAAGGGAGCTAGAGGGCTAGGGAAAAATGCATCTCTATGTGTGTGTGTGTGTGTGTGTGTGTGTGTTTGTGTGTGTGTGTGTTTGTGTGTTAATATGATGTAGTGAAAGTATAAAACCACTCAGTACCACAGTCATTTCTTTAAAGTATGGCAGTACTTCGTTTATGGTATTGCTGTACTTTACCAGTAACTTGTGTTTGCGGAAGTGTATCTCCATCTTCCCCCAAGTCACCCCCCCCCCCCCCCCCCCCTCTGTTTCTGATTGGATCACCTGACCTCTAATCTGAATGGTCCTGCCTATAAAACGCTACAACCCCAGGAAGTCTAAAATCAATTCTCAAGAGCTTTTTTGGCACGGAAAAGAAACTTGCAAAGCAGTTTAAGAAATACAAAAGGAAAATTACAAAGTACTATAAAAAGTGAAAATTGGAATATAAAGTCCAAGTACAGTAAAACAAAATTATATCTTTAAAGAAAATACATGCGCTACGCTATATTAAGGTGACCAGATTTCTGGTATGAAAAACTGGGACATTTGTAGTTTGGCGGTCCATACGTTATTTTTTCTGAAATAGAAAAAATGACATATTTACATTTTCCTTTTAGCACGGTTGTATTTTATAGTTAAAATAAAGGGACATATCGGAATCAGAAACGTGAACATTACATGCAGTGATAAACAGTGAAAGTTATTATATTGCATGTCATTTTACATATTTTTTTACCATGTTTCTGTGGCATCAACTTGAAATCCATTCCATAGAGACCAAAAAATGGGAAGCATGTGGTCAGAGATAAAGAAAAAAAAATGCTTTGGTAAATAGAACTACTTTAGAAAGTAGTAATTTCAGCTGGATTTATTTAATGTTTACATTTTTGGTCTATGTGATGATAAAGGTTTAGTCTATTATGGTCACGCTGATGCAGTTATTGATGGAATCATTAAATTTTGACACATGAGCTTAACATTTTTACTGTGTAGTTTACAGCCATTTGGAGATCCACTTAAATGGATTTCAGAGTCAATCCATTCACACTAAAAGCAACATAATGCATTTTGATATAGTAAAACACGTATTATGAAACAATGAGAAATGCTTGCAACTTCCATAATATTGCATTCATAAATGTTATTTATTTGGTATTATAATTTTTTTATGTACAGCAAATGTATCATCTCAAAATGTGGATGGGACTTGTCCCACCTCACCCCCTCACCCCTCACCCCCCTCCCCCCCTCTCCCCCCCCCCCCCCCCCCCTCCCCCCCCCCCCCTTTCCCCTAAATAGCGCCAATGATCTGAAGCAATGTAACACTTTGGTTAAAGTACTGCAGTACTTTGGTTGAAGTATAGCTTTCCTGAGATTCTCGTAGTAGTTTGTGTGTGAGAGAGAGAGGTGTGTGTGCTTAGTCGGTGGTCTGGTGATGTCACTGCTGTGTGTATTCCATAATCCTCTCTGGCGGTAACACATACTTAGAGTGTGCCAACTCAGGACTACTTCTGCAGGACCTATAATTCACACCAACCTGTGTGTGTGTGTGTGTGTGTGTGTGTGTGTGTGTGTGTGTGTGTGTGTGTGTGTGTGTGTGTGTGTGTGTGTGTGTGTGTGTGAATTGACTAGAAGTCACTAGGCCCGGGACCCTAAAACAATAGGGAGAGAGGGAGGGGTAGAGAGAAAGAGAGAGAGAGGGATGGGTAGGAGGAGAGAGAGAGGGAGGGAGGCATAGAGGGAGAGAGAGGGAGGGGTTGAGGGAAGCAGGGTCAGGTGGGTATAAAAGTCAGTGGAAGTTTTGGAGGTGTAGGTCTACAGCTGACCAGACCTCACAGCAGGTCCCAGAGGTTTCCTCTGATTGGTCGGCACCATCATCATCATCTTCACCATCTTCATATTCATCATCCTCATCCTGAGATCAGGACACGTTAAGGACCCGGCAAACGGACGACACACTGGAATATCACGGCACTCGGAACGTCAGGATTCAGGAAGATCATTTTAAATCTCATGATGGAAAGTTTGAATGAAGTTTGATTTTGCGGAGAAGAACAACCAAAGCTGGAGTAACGATAAAGTTTGTACGAGCTGCGCGACCAAACTGGATTCAGAGCACAAGGTCATTCATGGTCTCATTTTGTTTGATGTTTTATGCAGAAAATGTAAAGTATTATTTTTTTTTTTTTACCATAACACAAAGGATGTTTTCAATTCAACACACAAGTTTAACAAAGTTTCAGTTCATGACGGTCAACTGCAATTTATAGACATGTCCGATGTGTCTGTTTAGTTTAGTTTTGGGTAACAATGTCAGTGGATGCCTCTGTCCTGGCATTTTTTTGTGTTAGGGTTAATTGTTTTTTGTGTGGTTGTGTTGAGGCTCAGAAGCGAGATGAAATAAGACGTTTATTAATTAGTTAAGCGTTGTGTTATTTAGCTAATTGAATACATGTATTGTACTTTCACTTTACTTGGCCAGTGGATTTAACTTCTTAAGCATTAGACATGTCGTAAACATGTTTTTTGTTTGTTGTCATGTTGTCTGTCATGTTTGTTGCACTCATCTTAATAAACATGTTTGTTGTCATGTCGTTTGTTATAATGTTGTTTGTAAACATGTTTGTTGTCATGTTTTCGTTACGTGTGTTGACATGTTGTTTGTAAACATGTTTGTTGCCATGTTGTCTGCAAACATGTTTGTTGTGATGTTGTCGGTAAAGATGTGCGTTGTCCTGTTTGTAGAGCAGGGGATTTGAAAACAGGAGATGGATGGACGAAGCCTCCTCTTCCTCCTCCTCCTCTTCCTCTCAGACTGCCTCCTGGTGGGCGGTCGCCAGCTGCGGTTTGTGGTGGCGGTGAGACCATGTGATGCACGACCTCATGTCTCTGACATCATCCCAGTAGTGTCACATCATTTACACCAATAAGAATACTGTGTGTGTGTGTGTGTGTGTGTGCATTTATCTCTGTGTGTGTATGTGTGTGCCTGTATCTCTATATGTGTGTCTGTGCGTGTGTGTGTGTGCGTATATCTCTATGAGTGTGTGTGTGTGTGTGTGTGTGAATCTCCATGTATGTGTAGTTATCTCGTCATGGGGACCGGACCCCCATAGAGTCATACCCTCGGGACCCCCACGGAGAGGAGGTGTGGGCACATGGCTTCGGACAGCTGACCGAGGTAACCTGATCAACCTCATATTTATATATACATATATACATACGCTATATATATACTACATATATATACTACATATATATACTACACATATATATATACTTTAACTATACTTTGTGTGTGTGTGTGTGTGTGTGTGTGTGTGTGTGTGTGTATGTGTCTGTCTGTCTGTCAGCTGGGCATGAGGCAGCAGTTTGAGTTAGGTGTGTTTCTACGGAGACGATATGGACGCTTCCTGAAGGACGACTTAGACAACAGAGAGGTACTCTCTCTCTCTCGCTCTCTCTCTCTCGCTCTCTCTCTCTCTCTCTCTCTCTCTCTCTCTCTCTCTCTCTCTCTCTCTCTCTCTCTCTCTCTCTCTCTCTCTCTCTCTATCTATCTATCTCTCTCTGTGTCTGTCTGTCTGTATATGTGTGTGTCTCTCTTTCTCTCTCTATAGATTATCTATGTCTCTCGTCCTCTCTCTCCAGGTGTATGCGCGGAGCACCGACTACGACCGCACGCTGATGAGTGCGCAGGCTTGTCTTGCTGGGATGTTCCCTCCAAGCCGACGCCCCCCTCCGATCAACCCCCAATTACCATGGATACCCTCCCCCGTCCATACAGTCCCCCGAGACCAGGACAAGGTGAGAGGTCACGAGGTCACGTGACCCACACCTGGTGTTGGTGAGGTGTGGTGAAGCGATTCCTAGAGGCCGGGGTACCATACAGAACTCTACAGTCTCCCAAAAGACCAATCAAAAAGGAGAGAGTGGATGGAAGAGAACGCCCACTGGGGATGAGTCCAGGGCTGGAGATCACTCTATAGACGATGGATTGACCCACATTGTTTTACTACACATTTGAGGGCCATTGTTTTGAACATGTTCTAATGATGGTCCTATGTTGTGTGTTTCCAGCTGCTGAAAGCGCCGGGTCCCGACTGTCCTCGCTTCAGTCAGCTGATGACCGCCACCATGGAGAGTCTGCCCTACCGCAACTTTCTCTCAGCAAACCAGGTCACTTCCTGTTACTGTCACATCTAATTTGCTGTCAGCTCACCAGGTCCATTCCCGTTACTATCGCACCCCACTTCCTGTCAGCTCACCTGGTCACTTCATGTTACTATCACACCTCACTTCCTGTCAGGGCATCAGGTCACTTCCTGTCACCATCACAATACAAATAATGAATATTATATAAAGATTATAGTTATATGATGTATATTATATTAAATTAATTATATACTTTAAATTATATTAAATTCTTATATTATTATATTATTATTATTATTTCTATCATTATTATTACTATTATTAGTAGTAGTACTATTATCTTATATTATCATGAATATAACGTCCTTCTGTAACTCTGCGTATCTGAATGGGAAGATGTGTTAAACTAGACCAGCGTCACCCTCTGAGGTCTCCTACAGTTGTCAGGTTCTCACTAATTAACGCTGAGATTAAATTATATCAAAGTTACAATCAAGAGATTCTAATTAAACGCTATGCTCTCTGCTAGGGCTAGCCACCTGACGTCTGCACCTCTTGGTATTTAGTTCTCCCTAGCGGCCAGTACACAAACAGCCCCTCATCTAGTTCTGTCTAGTGGACACTACGCACAGCGCTCCCCCTCTAGCTCCCTCTAGCGGAGTCCCTCTTACACACTAAAGTCAACACAAATGTTTGAAGAACAATGGTGCAATGTTGCTCCATCTCTCCCTCTCTCTCTGTCTCTCTCTGTCTCCCTCTCTCTCTCTGTCTCATTCTCTCTCTGTCTGTCTCTCTCTCTCCCTCTCGCATACTCTTCCTTTCTTCTCTTTCAATTAAAATCAAAATAGCTTTATTGACATGGACAATAAACATTTACATTAAAATACATACATATTTAGAAAAGGGCATGAAATGCGATTGAAAAAAAAGACTAAATAAAAACGTGTGTGTGTGTGTTCGTGTCTGTGTGTGTGTGTGTTCGTGCCTGTGTGTGTGTGCAGGTGTTTGTAGAGCAGCTCTCAAACCTGACAGGATACTCAACCTCAAGCCTTGCAGGAAAAAAGCTCTGGAGACTCTACGACACACTCACCTGTCAGGTAGTATACACACACACACACACACACACACACACACACACACACAGGTTGTGTGGTTGTTGCTATGCATATTTTTTTGTTCATTGTTGATGATTGTTTATTGTTGTCACTTCATGTCCAGAGGATCCATAACCTGGCCCCGCCCCGCTGGGTCACGGCTGAGCTTCTGGAGGCCCTACAGAAGATGACCTCATCCCAGCTCACTTTCACCCTGCTCAGCAGCCACCGCCTGGAGAAGGCCCGCCTCTCTGGAGGTCAGAGGTCATGCCAGCATGCTAGCAGATGCTAACAACATGGAGGTCACAATGCTAGCAAACATACATTACCATTAAAAATGTAAATACAGATGGAGGTTTCACAATGCTAACATGCATTGTGAAAAATCGCAATAATCGCCTAAATTGACATGGTGACCTTCGTGAAAGACAAATATGTTGTGGAGTCCGATCATAACTAACCACTACCTAACTCTAACTAACCATTACTTAGTGCTAACTAAACCCCAACTAACCCTATAGTCCCTAACTAACCCTACCTATCCCTGAACAACGCAAACTAACCATGATGTTTATCTGCAGGGATTCTGCTCAACGCCATCCTCAAGAACTTCTCCAGAGCCATGGAGCAAGGCAGCACACTCAAGTTCATCCTTTACTCAGCTGTAGGTTGACACGCACACACATACACACGCACGTATGCACGCACACACACATGCACACACACACACGCACACACACAAGCACACAGGACTACAACGGACTAAATTGTAATGTGATTATTATGCCTGACTTTCTCCTTCCTACTTACTGTGAACCAGCATGACTCCACCCTCCTGACCCTGCAGGCAGCGCTGGACATCTATAACGGCCTACTGCCACCCTACGCTTCCTGTCAGCTGTTTGAATTCTACCAGGAGTATGATGGGTAATGTCTTTATACAACAACCTGCCTGTTCTACCAGGATCATGATGGGTAATGTCTTTATACGACAACCTGCCTGTTCTATCTGGAGTACGATGAGAAATGTCTTTACGCAACAACCTGCCTGTTCTACCAGGAGCATGATGGGTAGTGTAGTCTTTATGCAACAACTTGCCTGTTCTACCAGGAGCATGATGGGTGATGTAGTCTTTATACAACAACCTGTTTTCTTTTGTATTAATAACCATAATTCTTCATCTGCAGGTCCTTTTCCCTGGAGTTGTACTACCGGAATGACTCGGGTCGCGACCCCTTCCCCACACCGGTGCCAGGGTGTAACGGGCTCACGGCGTGCCCTCTGACCCTGTTCCAGGTGCTGGTCCGAGAGGTGCTGGTGGATGACGTTGACAGGGAGTGTGGAGTCAAGCCTCGATGGGCCAGCGCTGGTACCATCCATGCACACACACACACACACACACACACACACACACACACACACACACACAGATATATACAAACAGAAACACGCAGACACAAAAACAGACATGCAAACACACACACACACATTCACGCAGAACACAGCAGAATGAGTAATGACCTCATACACAGCAAAAAATTAACTAACCACATACACACCAGAATGTTAATACTAACTTCATTCACACATAGAAGGTTCTAGTACTGATCTCATACACACCAGAACCTTCTAATGCTGACCTGATACACCCCAGAACATTTTAGAACTGACCTCATACACATGAAGAAGGTTCTAATACTGACCTCATACACACGCAAAAACGTTAGGAGCGTTCTGATTTTATTTCAGGTAAAGGTTGTGTCGGTAACATATTAAACAGTTTATTTCAGGTTTCGGCCATATCGCTAACATATTGAAAGGTTTATTTCAGGTTACGGCCATATCGCTTACATAATAAACTGGTTATTTCAGGCATGTCGACGGCTCTTGCAGTGGCGGTGGGTATCCTTGTGGTGGCACTGTTGGTCAGCATCGGAGTGGCCTTCTACAGAAGACCTGAACGCTCCTGAGTGTGTGTGTGTGTGTGTGTGTGTGTGTGTGTGTGTGTGTGTGTGTGTGTGTGTGTGTGTGTGTGTGTGTGTGTGTGTGTGTGTGTGTGTGTGTGTGTGTGTGTGAAAAGGGTAACTACTTTAATGTTGAGTTAATATTTGTGTTTCAGAATTTCAGAATTGTTCTATTAAATATTAACTTAAGCATAATAATGTAACCTTGTTTTTATAGCAAAGACGTCATGAAATATGAGCTAGTTCATGAAGTAATTTTTTTGCTTTATCGGTGAATAAATATTGATTTCCACAACCTTTGATGGTTGATAAATTTTATTTGGATTTCCTGACAGGAAGAAATTTAATGATTCTTTCTGTTATGTGATTCTGTTGCTTCCTGTATAAGCTACATCCTGTAACCTCCGCACACTTCCTGTAACCTCCGGTCACTTCCTGTCACGTCCTGTTGCTTCCGGCTACTTGGCCTCATTAGGGTCTGTTGGAACTGCAAGAGGAGAGAGAGAGAGAGCTGTAACAATCACATTACAAACATCTTCTGCAGGTCATCACTATTATATGATTATATTTCTCATCCAGTGTTCAGGTCAAATCTGAGTGATTTAACACTTTTCATAGATCCAAAATATTGTGTTTTTCATCTGATTGCCTCAAGCAGATGGAAAACCTCTTCATACACACACCTACTCACCCACAGATCCACAGACCCCTAAACCCCCACCCATATACCCCCACCCTCTCATCTCTTGTAGTCAGTACAAATTTAAAAATAGAAGAAAATGTACCAATTAAATAAATAACCAACCAATATTCCTAAACAACAAACAGAAATTGAATTGGAATATTTATCATGATTTTAATGAACCGAGTCGCGACTTACTTCGGATTTCCAGTTTGCACTCGACCAGCGCCTTTCCCAGGTCGTTGACGGCCATGCAGGAGTACCTCCCCCCGTCGAAGGCGCTCGGCTTGCGGATGTTGAGGGTCAGCACCCCCTGGTTGTTCATCATGATGAACTTAGGATTCTCACCCAGGATCATCTTGTTCTTCATCCACACGATCTTAGGCTGCCGGCGAGAGCAGGAGTTACAATGGTAGGAGGCCTGGTTTAGTCTGGTGGGAGGACTAGTTTAGTCTGCATTAGTCTACGTGAGTGTGTGTCCTGGTACCTTAGGGTATCCTTTAACGGAGCAGCTCATAGCGGTACTGTAGCCCGCCACCACGGTGCGGTCGACGAGCGGCTGGGTGAACATGGGAACGCACGACACGTCCTTCTCCTTGTACTCGGGGGGCTTGTACTCCAGACCTGAGGGGAGGGTAGGGGTAGGGCTAGGGTTAGTGACGGCACCTTGCTGTAGAACAAACATATACCCAGTGTACAGTGCTACATACAAGGGCCTAAATGTTGTCAGATCGGCAGCTGTTGGATCATAAATAAGTAACCCTGGGAGTCGAACTGTAAGGCAGTAGATCAGAAATGTTCAGGTACATTAGAACTCAATGCTAGAGATACCGTGAATATCTACACATCTACACAGGAGAATTGTATGGATAAACAAACAACACAGAAGATTTAGATTAATTTGAAAGGCCCCTTATAAGATATACGTACACACACACACACACACACACACACACACACAGATGTACACAAATATACTCGTATACACACATACACACAAACACAGATACACTTCCCCCACCTGTCTTGACGATGATGGCTGTGTTCTTGCTTTGGCCGGGTTCCTCACTCAGACCACAGAGGTTCTCGCTGTACACGCGGAACATGTACTCATTCCCCATGATGAGGTCAGAGGAGGTGCAGCTAGGACGTCTGTTGTGTTCATAGATAGTGTACCACTCCTGGTAGAGAGACATAGAGACACACAGGGAGAGAGAGTTAGGACGTCTCCTGTGTTCAGAGTACTTCTGGTAGAGAGACATAGAGACACACAGGGAGAGAGAGTTAGGACGTCTCCTGTGTTCAGAGTACTTCTGGTAGAGAGACAAAGAGACCAACAGGGAGAGAGAGTTAGGATGTCTGTTGTGTTGTGTTCATAGATAGTACTTCCGGTAGAGAGACATAGAGACACACAGGGAGAGAGAGTTAGGAGGTCTGCTGTGTTCATAGAGAGAGGGAGAGAGTTACATAGACCAACGCAGAGACAATGAGAGAGAGAGAGAGAGACATGAAAATAGAAAGCGCTTGATGGACCAGGGCCTCCTCACCATGGTCTTCTTGTCAGCCTTCTGGATGGTGTAACCGGTGACCTCACAGTTCCCGTCATCCTTTGGGGGTTCCCACTCCAGCGCCGCGTTGAAGCCCCACACCTCCGTCACCCGGACCTTCGTTGGAGGACCAGGTTTCTCTGGGGGGACCAGGACACACGTCAGGTCCTGGACCCCTCACACCCTCAAGTCAATCACTATAAGTAGTAGTATCGCAGTAGTAGTAGTGGTGGTGGTAGTAGTACCAGTAGTAGTTTGTTATGTTGCACCATTGAGGATGCATACAATTCAAGCATTTCAAGGTTATTTAAATTAACAACAACCAAAGCTGAAGGAGAAGGGTTCTTGTTAGTTTTAAGGTATATGGAGGACATAAGAGTGAGAGTGTATCGTCGTGGGTTTGAGCTCAAGGGAACTCCGGTCGAGGCGTTCGTACCGACAACCCTGATGTCGATGGTAGCACGGTCCTCCATGTTCTCTATTTGGACCACCAGCTCGTACTTCCCTGAGTGCTCTCTCTCTGCCGAGCGGATGAACAGGATGGAGTCCACGGTGGAGTTCCTCACGCCCACCACCTTCTCATCGACTGGCTGGCCGTCCTTGTACCATGTGACCACGGGGCGGGGCTTACCCTGTGACAGACATCACCTGGTCAGGAAACCTCACCTGGTCAGGTAACCTCACCTGATCTACCATACCCTGGTCATGCAACCCCACCTGGTCTACCCTCACCTTATCAGCTAACTTAACACGATCTACCATCAACTGGGCATCCCTCATTTAGTCAGGTAACCTAGTCTGATCTATCGGCACCTGGTCTACCCTCACCTGGTTTACCATCACCTGGTCAGGCAACCTCACCATGATTCCCTATATAATTCACTACTTAATACCAGTAAGGCACCATCAAATACAAGTGATGTACACTTATTACCGCACTATATCCCATGATGCATAGCAGTTTTCATTGTCATCAGATTCATCCAACAGAGATGGTCAGCACACATGGGTTCATTATGCATATTAGCAGTCACAGGGTTAATCTAACACACATCGGCTTGTATATGTGACAGATTCAGTCACATCGATATCTAGTATCCGGAGCATAATAATTATTAGACTTCCACCTATTTCCCACCTTATTTATTCCCTAAAAGGTGTAATATATAGTGTTCACTATCTAGGGATTAGGGAATGAGGAAACAAGAAATCAACCAAATCAAACACGGTCATGGCTATAGCCAGTAGAAGTGGATGGTTAATGACAATGATGATAATAATGATTGATATTGTTCGTTAATAAAGAACATAATTGGTTAATTACTGAACAAGGATAGTGAATGATGAGTAATCGACTCACCTGGAAGGGGATGACCAGGTTGATTTTGTCTCCGACCTTCCTGATGTATTTGGTTCTGAGGTCGCGAGGGAGCCGGATCTTAGGAAGTTCTGGAAGAGGGGAGGTTCTGGTTAACTGTTGCTAGGATAGTGACAGTTAGTGCACTAGTGAACGTGTTTGAATGTTCTGTTCATATCTTGTATCCAAAAATGCTAATAGATGGAATGTAGTGTATGTTATAGATAAGCTTAGCTTGATTATATCAAGATACTTTAGATATGTCATGGATCATGTATAATATATTCAATAATGTAGCATACACTGTCACTATAATGTAGTTTTTGAAATGTATCATTGCTCTTATTGTGTATATAGACAGTTTTATTCTTATTGAAAACATGTTTTTATCTCTTTTTAATTCCATAACTGTCCTGCACTTTGTGCTGTGACTACCAAACCTCCCATGTAGGATGAATCAAGTATAGTGCAGCTTCACATTGGTAACCATGAACCCATTGGCTCTCTATCGGTCTGATAACCTACAGAGACACCAGAACCTGGGATTCAACCTTCAGAGATCCCCAGAACTCGGGACCGAACCTACAGAGACCCCAGAACCTGGGACCAAACCCACCGACGATCTCCCTGACGGTGACGGGTTGGGCAAGGGTTGCGGGGGGGCTGCAGCCCGCCATGTTCTTGGCAAAGACCCGGAAATTGATCTTCTCCCCAACAGGAAGTCCTCGCACCACGTAGCCCTGGCGTTCGCACAGATCCTTGTTGGACACCACCCACTCAGTATCTGAGTAGAGAGGGCAGTTCAGAGACTTGTTACACACTGGTCACTAAGAAAACGTTTTAAATCATTTAATATGTGGACAAAATAAAAATGTATGAATTTATTAATATAGTTGACTGTTTAGTCAATTAGCGGATGCTTTTATCTAAAGGGACTTAGTTATTCTTTTATGTCGGTTTCGTTGTGAGAAGGTAGGGATCTTGCTAGGCTGTGGACATGGGGGATCGAACCCAGAACCTTTTGATGGGAGTTAAACCCCCTAACCCCAAGACTACCCTGGCCCCTTAGACAGTGAGGTTTATAAATGAATTGTCTTTCATCTCATTGTTCTCTCATGATTACTGATCTTAACCCGGCCTAGTCAATCAGCTCAGGGGTCAGAGGTCAGATGGGAAACAAAAAGGCTGACCTCCTTCTTTGCGGTACTCGATGATGTAACCGTCCAGCCCGCCCGCGCCGATCCTTTCGGGCGCCATCCACTTGAGCGTGCACGTGCCGTCGGTGACGTCGTGCACCATGAGGCGCGTTGGCTCGCTGGTCGGAGCTGGTCCGTCCAAAATACCCCAGGGTCAAAGGTTAGTGCAAACCGAACATTATATTTAATATGGCTATTGCCGTGGTATTACCGTTTTATTTTGAAAAGTAGCTAGAGGAACCCACCCAAGGGCATGAAGGGTTTGGAAGTGAGGCTGGGCTGTGATAGGCCGATGCTGTTGACCGCAAACACCCTCATCTCGTAGAACACTCCCTCAATCATCCTCTTAGCCTCGTAGGTCGTGGCCTCATACACGTCGAAGTTCAGCTTCGTCCACCTGGACGACCCCTTCTTCTTCCTCTCCATCAAGTAGCCTGACAGAGAGAGTACATGTGTGTATTTAATCAGAGCGCGAGAGAGACAGAGAGACTGACAGACAGAGGAAGCTACATTGTAGACTTGTGACTCCTACCTTTGAGTGGCGCTCCCCCGTCGAAGGCGGGAGGCTCCCAGGCCATGCTGGAGCAGTCCTCTCCCACCGTCAGGCACTTCACGTTTTGAGGAGGGTCAGGTACGTCTAGACACCACAAGTTATAAAGATGTAGGTTATATTAATAATATATAGTCATATTAGCAGAGAAGGAACTTCACCCACCTACGATCTTGACGAACAGCATGGCTTTATCCTCTCCGGCGGGGTTGGTAACACAGATGGTGTAGTTTGCCTCATCCTCTCTCTCCGCCCCCTCAATCACGAAGCTGCTCAGGTTCTTACGGGACTCCAAACGGATACGCCCCTCTGTCTCTGTGATTTGCTGGCATAGAGAACATCCTGAGTGACTTGGATGAATCTGGTCACTCTCACAGCTGGTGCTCTCCGGTTAGAAACCTTAAGTTGCTTTCACAAGTACACCATTTAGTCGATTTTCTGTTGAACCCTGGTACGGTGTAACCCCTGGTGTGGTTCGGCTGGGCGCTTGTGAACGCAGCGATCGAACTCAAGTGAGGACCAAAACAACTGGTCCGGGATTGCAGTAAGAACACAATCTGAGCCAATGCAAAAACCAAACTAAAACCCAATGAATTATGAGCTGCCTACGCTAGCATGCATGAAGAGATAGGTAAACAACAGGTAATGGTAGAGAGGACTGACTTGGACTTCAGCAGAATGTCCGATGTTTGACATCTGGGCCTAATCTGGGCCTAAGAGTGATGTGCTCAACGAAGTCCACAATAATAATGTCTTCAAACTCATTAGTTGTCTCACTAGCATTGGTACCTTTAGACCAGACTAGTGTAGGTACCTGTTCTCCCCTGACCCAGGCAGACCAGGATAGACCAAACTAGTGTGGTACCTTTAGACCAGGTTAAACTAGACTAGTGTTGGTACCTGTACTACTTTGACCAGAATAGTGTAGGTACCTGGTCTCATTTAGACCAAACCAGACCAGTGTAAGTACCTGTTCTCCTTGAAACCAGACTAGAATAGTGTAGGTACCTAGTCTCATTTAGACCAAACCAGACCAGTGTAAGTACCTGTTCTCCTTGAAACCAGACTAGAATAGTGTTGGTACCTGTTCTCCTTTAGACCAGACCACAGTTGGTGCTGGTTCTCCAGTAATTTCCACGTCGAGACGAAGCTTGTTTCCTGCCACCACGATAATGGTGTTCTGGGAGACCATGTTCCCTGTGGTGTCAAGGTGAATCTTGGGGGGGTCTGAGGAATGGTGTTGGAGACGATGAAGATTAACAAGACAGCGGAAAGGTTCAAACGTCTTTTGAAACGGTGTTCAACATACCCTGCCGAGGCACGTAGTCGATCTTGATTTCTGTTTAGACGATGAGAGTTGTGTCAGTGGACAAAGAAATATTGAGGATATAATACATTCTATATTTAGGACATTATGTTTTGATACAAAGTGAGACAGAGCGTGAGAGTCCATGAGCTTCTCGAGTTTAGAGGTCAAAGGTTCCTTACCTAGGAAGTTGAGTTTGGCAGACAGCGACAGAGCGTAACCGTCGGGAATAAAGGTGTAGTCTCCAGCATCTTGTGGCTTCACATTGTCAATAATCAATTTATGGAACCTGAGAGATCACACATACAGCAGAGTATCAAAAAGTGCTTTGGCAAGACTCCTCACTCCCGCCTGACCAGCTAGACCACTCCTAACCCCTACCTCAGTGTTTCCCATTCCTTTAGGGTTGAGGTTGGAACACAATAATTATCTGCCATACAAATGGGGTAATGGGGACTTCTGTCCTAGCTGCTCCTGACCTCACGATGCTTGTGTTTTTCTCACCGTCCGATGTGGGTCATCTTGTGGCGTTCGTCCGGCAGGACCTCTACACCGTCTTTAAACCACTTCCCGGTCACCTTGTCGTCCGAGACCTCACACTTAAACATGGCCTGGTCAGTAGCCTTCACCGTGAGATCAGCAATGTCCTGCAACACCAGTAGTTCCTTCTCTGAAGAGAGAGGTGAAGGAGAAGTCAATCATCAGGAATAGGTGAGTTCTGCACATTCAACTTAATCCCTGTCCTTATTATCAATACAGCTACAATTTATGTAGTTTATGTTAACAATAACTTTGTTTGGATTTTGGACTTTGCAGAAGCAAGGCTGGGCTAAACTGAGCGACTACTCAGAAGCCCATGTTCCAATCTATCAACGGTTGGTACCTTCCACCTCCAACTCTCCCTTGGTGTGACCCCCGTTGGTCCAGCAGTGGTACATGCCAATGTCTTCCAGGCCGGCCTCCAGGATGATCAACGTGTGTTTCCTACCGTCCTTCTTCAAGCGGTACTTGGATGGGTTGGTGTCCTTTTGGAGCTCAATGTCCTCGAAAAACCTGGCCGTGCAGACAGTCCCATCAACACTATCCTCATCCCTCTCTCACACAGGTAGTGCCTCTGATCACTGACTCACCTGTAACATCTACAACCTTCTGATCACTGACACCTGTAACTTCTAAAACCTTCTGATAACTCTGATACACCTGAAACAACTACCCATTTCAGATAACTCGGATACACCTGTAACATTTACAAACTTCCAATAACTCTGACAGTGGTAACCTCTACAACTTTCTGATAATTCTCTGATACATATGTAGAACAATCTAGAACCCCCTTTCCTTCGCATACCTGTAATGTCTAGAACCCTTTCCTTTCTGTAATCTGTATAACTTTATGTGTAGAGGGCAGCCGAAAGGTGGGTTCAAACCCCAAGGTATGTCATCCTTGAGCAAGATGCCCCTTAAATCCCTACCTGCTCCTTAATTACACATATCTGAATTTGCTGTAAGTCGCTAAGGATAAAGGCATCTACTAAATAGGTGAATGGTAAAAATGAATAGAGAGCTATTAAGTACAGTAGAGCTTCCCCAAATTAAATCAGAATCTATTAAAGCGATAAACTAATGAAAACATGTGAATGTTTACTGACCACATGGCGTTAGCACCCTCCTCAGACACCTCCACCTCAAACTCCACCCTCTCCCCCACCACCACGTGGTAGTCATCCATCAGCTTGGTAATGGTCACTGGGGGCTCTGGTGGTACAAAATAAAGATACATTATATACATACAATATACATGCAATAGATAATAACCCTAACCCTATCACTATCAGTAAATATCATATAAATAAGCTAATTATTTATAGTCTGTAGAAGGTAGCATAAGTCATCTGGAGCCGTTAAAACTACTTAAGACGGCCATTGGGGGGTCGAATGTTAGAGTATTGCTGTATAATATACTTATCAGCCATTGGTCATGTTTTTAATCTTCCAGTGAGCGTACCTTTGACGAACACCTCGGTGAAGCACTTGTCCTCTCCAACCACGCACTCGTAGGCAGCGTCGTCAGCCAGCGTTGTCTTGTTGATGGTCAGTTTTCGGATGTTTCCGATAGACTCCATGATATACCTGCGGAACAAGAAGATAGGTGAAGATGGCATCTCTAAATAAGACATACTTTATCCAAGATGGGACATTTGGGAAAAACTAAAGGAGATCCAAACTAAAGCTTGGTGTTGTCTTAAACTGAAAGACATCTTCTAAATGTGCCTCAGGCAGGTCATCTGAACAGGAATGCCCAATGCATTATGCAGTATTTAAGTATTAAATATCACTAAGCGCTCATTTAAAACCTATTGTCATATTGATTTAGAGCTCTATTGAAATCTCTGTATAGCCACTTAGTAGATCTGATGAGCTATAACTTTCTATTAATACACCCCGGGATGGCAACGAGTAATTTTAGATGTGTACTCCCGTGAGCAGCTGGGTAGATATCGCTGAGTGTCTGACCAAATACCTTGTAAATAAATACTGGTGAAAACCTACTTTACAAATGTCAGTTTGCACGGTGGGCTGAATAAATCTGCTGTGTTCCTACTTGGCAGACCCCTTGATCTCCTGGCCGTTCTTCAACCATTTGACCTGGACGTCGGCATCAAACACCTCACAGGTCAGCACGATCCTCTTGCCCTTCTCCACTGAGTAGCACGCCTCCATACGCTTCAGGAAGGCTGCGGAGAGGAAAGAGGTTTGGATACTACAGCTATTATCTACACAACCTCACCCCATCACCTCACCTCCCCTCACCCCATCACCTCCCATCCCCCGTACCTTCGCTGTGTTTGGGCTCTGCCTTCATCTTCTTCAGGCGTTTGAGCATGCCTCGGAGGTCGGTGATGCCATACTCAAAGGCGATCTTCTCGTACTCGCTGGGGTGGGCGTGCTTCAACAGCTCCCACACGTCGACCTGGGGCTTGTCATCCTCGGGATTCTTCCTCCTGGGACCAGGATAATATGTCATATACAAATAATAATACTATAAAGACTCTCTCTTTATATATATACAGAATCCAAATAATAAACCCTCGTCTATAGGGGCCCTTTATAAATAGGGTTTACAAAGGTGAACTATTGAACACCTGTGGACCAGGTGAACCCCACTAGACCAGGTGGACACCTGTGGACCAAGTGAACTCCTGTACACCAGATGTACCCCTGTGGACCAGCTGAAACCCTGTGTCCATCCTCACTTCTTAGCTGCTTTCAGGAGGGCGCTGAAGTCCAGATTTCCATCATCTTCTCCGGCATCACTGTAGTCACCAGATACAGAGAGAGAGAGAGACAGAGGTGAGACACAGTTTGGGTGGCTCCGGTGCATGACTTAAGTGTGCTCCAAGCGCTAAGTGTATGCAAGAAGCTCTATGTGTCTACAGGGAGCTCTACGTGTCTGTGTCTCTGCATACCAAACTGAAGTTGTGCTGAATGACAGAAGAGATCATATGCTCTCAGAGACCATTAACACATACTCCATCAACGCACGCATGTATGCACACGCACACACAGAAAGGTTACTCACGCTCTCTTGAAGCTGGAGAGGATGTCCACATTCTCCTCCTGCTGTGCAACTGTGAGGGGAGATGAGAGGAGGAGAAGGAGAAGAGGTGTGATGGTAGTCAGAACCAGGGTGTCTGACTCCATGGAGAGTGAGGGGTGATGGGCGGTGAGGGGTTATAGATGGTGAGGGGGTGATAGAGGATGAAGGGTGATAGCGGTGAGGTTGAGGGGTTAGAGGCTGATAGAGATGAGGAGTGATGGAGGGTGAGAGAGGATTAGGGGTGAGGATGGGTGTGTCACTCACCCTCTACAGTGATCTCGAAGGTGGAGCTGTCAAACTTGTCCTTGGCGGTGACCTCACACCTGTACCCCCCCGCATCCCCCGGGACCGCCTTGACCACCTTCATCTCATAGGTGTACACCTACGCACACACATATACACACACATTCACACACATTTTGAGAAAAATGTGGATGTTGAATTTCTAATAAGGTGCATACGTCTGTGTGTGTGTGTGTGTGTGTATGTGTGTGTGTGTGTGTGTGTGTATGTGTGTGTGTGTGTGTGTGTGTGAGTGTGTGTGTGTGTGTGTGTGTGTATAGTGGGTATTTCTCTACCTTGGTTTCACGGTCATAGGTCTCTTTAAACTGCAGGTGTTTCCCGGCCTTGCTGCCGAGGTCCAGCCACTTCCCCTTCAGCCACTTCATAGTGGGCTTCCTGGTCAGCGTGGTGGAGTCCACCTTCGCCGTGAACACGACGTCCGACCCTGCCAATCACACACCGGCATTAGCATCAACCAGCCAATCACAGGCAAATATTACTAACACTGTCAGTTTGTCTGTCTACCTGTCTTTTTGTTTGTCTGTCTATCTGTCTACCTGTCTGTCCTACCTGCGATGATGACATTATTCTCTGGAGGTCGCTCGACGAAGAGCCCAGCCAATTCCGTCCCATGGCTGTCTGAGAGAGTGAGAGAGAGTGAGAGAGAGATGAGTGTTTAAACACAGGACATGTGTTTAACCCCTTGGGAAGACCCACAGTTAGAAATATCTGACCATTCACACCGCCAACAAACTAACCAACAAAGGATGCCTCATATCCACCATCTGCCCTTTACCAAACACCTTTTCACCATTATCAAACACCTTATCCCCATTACCACACACCTTATTACCATTACTAAACACCTTATCACCATGATTATACACCTTAACATCATACCTAAACACCTTATCACAATTACCATACACATTATCATCATTACCAAACGGCTTTTCGCCATATTTAAACACCCTTATCATCACAATTACCGAACACCTTATCACCACCATTATCAAACACCTTATCCCCATTACCAAACACCTTATCATCATCATTACCAAACACCTTATCATCACAATTTACACACAGCTTATCATTATTACCCCACACCTTATCACCATTACCAAACACCTTTTCATCACCATAACCAAACACCTTATCCTCATCTTTACCAAACAACTTCTAATCACCATTACCAAACACATTCTAATAATTATTACCAAACACATCACCATTACCAAACACATTCTCATCATCATTACCAAACACCATATCATCATAATAACCAAACACCTTTTCATCACCATCACCAAATCAGCATCAGTACCAATCACCTCATCATCATCATTACATTACCTTCAATATTATAGACTTGGAGTAAAGGGTTTTATCAACTGAACTCAACCCATATGTAACTTAATACATATGTAACTCAACGAGTATCTGGCACAACACATATGTAACTTAATACATATGTAACTCGGCGAGTATCTGACTCAGAGTTTGTGACTCAACACATATGTGACTTAATAAGTAAGCTACAACACATATGTGACCTAATGCATATGTAACTCAACGAGTATCTGACACAACACATATGTAACTTAATACATATGTAACTCGGCGAGTATCTGACTCAGAGTTTGTGACTCAACACATATGTGACTTAATAAGTAAGCTACAACACATATGTGACCTAATGCATATGTAACTCAACGAGTATCTGACACAACACATATGTAACTTAATACATATGTAACTCGGCGAGTATCTGACTCAGAGTTTGTGACTCAACACATATGTGACTTAATAAGTAAGCTACAACACATATGTGACCTAATGCATAATAAAAACGTATGCGCCTCATGCTGGGCAATGTCCTTACAGTTGAGGTCAGGGGTCACTTATGGAAGTAAGTAACAACCCATTGTTACACTGTACCATAGGTCAGAGGTCAGAAGTCAATGTTAACACAGCAGATCAAACACAGATAGAGATGTAGAATTAAAACATGTTGGGAAGAAACCTTTCAGTGACAAAGGCTTCGTCATCAGACCGGAACATTGGATTTGAAATAACCATGACTACCTTGACTTAGTTACTGTACTGAACTGCAGGACCCGGTAAAGAGCAGCAGAAGGTAAGACATAGCCTATCCTACATCCCACAGCAGAAGACTAGGGTAGGAGCAGGTGCTTCTGAGCCCGCTAGCGTGGAGGGAAAGCAGATGTTCTCCATTCTTTGTCCTAATCTTTCCCACAGGGTAAGGTTGCACCACCATTCAGGGGGAAGTGTTGATGTGTGACAGATCATCTCCACCACAGTTCATGTCGGACGTACTTTAACTTTGTTGTTTCTGTCTTCACAAGGATTGTTCACACAACACATACTGGGGATGACTTTTACTTTGGCACCACGGAGGTATGTAGGGAGGAGTGATAGGCCCTAGGTGACGATAACTGTTAGTGTTCATTTGTATATCCTACCATGTAGTCGCCAACATTTCAAATTAAAATGTGCCCGAGTCTGTGAATACAGTGTCTATTTGATATATTATGTGGCGTCCGTACGTAGCAGCACATAATACCGTGAGTAGACATGGGATGGTATGTTAAGGACACACCAGTGCACACTATTACAGTCTAAACCTGTACAGATCAGTCCAGACCATGTACCGGTCTGGCTCTTACCCTCATCTCCAGAGTCTGTGGTGGACGAAGCAAAATACAACTCAAAAGTTGGACATATTGCACACCTTTACTCTAATATACACACATAATGTAATACACAACTCAACAACTAGAAGCTCAATTCACACTCATATATTGTAATACACACTTGTATACTGTAAAATACATTCATACTATAACAAATATGCTCAAGTATGTGCATCCACACATACTTCGCTCAGCAGTCATGCATCGTCAACATTTAATACCTTTTCAGGTGATTTAAATGTATACCACACCCTGAATTAATAAACCCATTAGCCTATACATTCAAATAGGAACGATAGGAATCTTCAATCATAAATGAAATGAATACCACAGAAGCACACCAATCAGTTGGAAAATATAGTTATTCTAAAAGTCATTCATATACGCATTTTTGGGTATCAACATATATATGTATATATGAGAAGATTAATACATAAAAAAAAGGGGGTAGAATAAAATGATGCATTTTTTAACTATTATTCCATAGACACAGTGACACACGGTATCATTTTTTTTTACAGACTAGAAAACATATTTTAAATGGTTTTATTCATATTTGCATTCATATACGTATATATATGTATACATTCAAACACAAAGGCACATGTATTCACTCATGTATGAATACATGGGAGTTAAATTCAGTCCTGAAACACAAGTCCTCCACCTTACCTTCATCTGCTGGGGGCAATTCCGCTGGAGAGAACGACAACAGTTAACTTAGCTTAGCTCAATGCTAAGAATCCTAAATCAAATACATTTAGCTGTGTGTTCAGAATACCATACGTTACGCCTGTTGCTAAGAATACTGAATAAGATACACTGTTTGCTTGTTGCTAAGAATAGTACTGCATCAGATACTGTTGACTTGATGCTAAGATATACTGGCGTAACTTTATTTAAAGAAGTGGAACATTTAAAAGTAAGGAGACACGGTTCATCTAAGATCATAAATACACATTTTCTGCACATGTGAAGCTAAAATATAATCCCCATGGAAACAGGCGTGTATGCAGTCGGACATGTGAAACTGTCACCACAGTTTTAGATGTTCTTTATTAATCCAAGACAGGACATTTGCAGAATTACAGAAGTAACTACAATACATATACAAAAAATAAATACTATGTATTTATCTATACCCACTATTTGAAGCAGAAATAAAATGTAAATGTAACATTATTGAATTTTACATTCAAGGCATTCAACTTATTGTAAGTTGTTTGTTACCAAGACATATTATAATTTTAACAAACATTCCACCATTTAACACGCTGAGACACAACCACTGAGCAGCACCACTTCATAAAAGGCTCTGCAGCTAAAAGTAACACTAAATGACTCCAGTAAGCAGAATAATGGAAGCCATCTGAACAGCTGAACAAGCACATCAAGTTCAGCATCACATGATCCACACACAAACTCTCCTGTTACATGAGAGAGAGGGAGAGAGAGAGAGAGAGGGAGGGAGAGAGAGAGAGAGAATTGCACACACGCCCCCACACATCCACACTTACATCCACACACAAATACGGTAGTATTTTACCTGTACAGGTAATGAGGCAACACTACCTGTAAGGGTAAGCCAGTGACCATGACCTGTACAGGTAGTGATACAGGCAACCATTTAACAACTACCTCTACAGGTTACCATGTGACCACTACCTACACAGATAACCATGTGATAACTACCTGTACAGGTAACCAGGCATCCCCCATACATACCTGTGACTACAGGTAACAAGTCTGTAGCCTACTGTATGGGAACCGACATATATATATATTTGTATAAAGAATAATGTAGTTACTGAAGTGTTATACTTATAAGCTATGCTAGATAGCTAGCAATGTAATTTATTCTTCTGATAACAGATTCATTTATTATGATTGAACACATGAGTTACCTAGATGTTTCGGCCATGTTATATAAAAAAAGGTTTAGTGTAGGTTCTCTATAGACTGTTTAGTGTAGTTCTCTTAAGACTGTTTAATGTAGATTCTCCATCGACTGTTTAGTGTAGTTCTCTTAAGACTGCTTAGTGTTGTTCTCTAAAGACCGCTTAGTGTAGTTCTCTAAAGACTGTTTAGTGTGGGTTCTCTACAGATTGTTTAGTTAGTTTAGGTTTTTTTCTGCATAAATCAAGAATCTAACATCATCAATCAAGTTCAATGTATAGCCGACCCCCTGTCTTCCAAGAGGCCAGTGTGCAAAATTCTCCATGAAACTGATATCGTCAACATATCTTGACATTGACTTCTGGGTCTGTTTATCTGGCAGAAAGTGAGGAAAGACCCTGCACTGTCGCTGCACATCAGCCTGAGGATGGAGAGCTCTGGGAACGCTGCTGTTCTTGTGTTTGTGGAAAATTCTTAAATAGATTGGCGCTTCGCAGCCAAGCTCCCAAGAGAGTACCTCAGTGGAATGGGGGTGTGACATCTTTACTGGGGTGGTGAGGAAAGGCCATGGTCGGTGTCTTATAGCCCTGCTGAAGTCCTGCCAGACGGCCTGGGATCTTCATATTACCTTTAATAGCCATCTTGGACCCCCCCCCCCCCCCCCGTCCGACCCTCCACCCCTCCTCCCCACCACCCTGCACTCCTCTGGTATTTCACCCTTCACACCCACATCCTGAGGAGATGTATCTGACTTATCTGATGGCCGAAATAAATATATATATGAAATAGCAACCGCAAATTTAAATACTGTTTTTGTTATTCAACTATATTTAAAGAAAAACCAACACTACCAGGAAATGCTAAGACAGTAATGTTAAAATGATATGGCCAAGTTAGCATAGTCATGCAAACACTACCAGGTTACGCTAACAGAGTTGTGCTAGCACTGTATGATAATACAGTGATGCTATCGCTACCAGGCTATGCTAACACAGCTGTGCAAAATGTGGATCGTCTAGGTCCCTACAGATGGCTTGGCCGTTCTGTTAATGTTGAAGTACTTAACTTCAACATTAAGTTGGGTGTCACCCTGTTGGTAATGATGATAGCACTTTAGGCAAGTAAGCTAGCATAAAACTTAAATGTGTTATAGGACGTATCGCCTAGTCACCACCATTAGCCGGTTTTAGGTGCACTAAGTGATAATTTTGCGTGCTAAACACGATCCACTTAGTGCAGCCACAAAGCAATGAGCACATACTGTCAATATACTCCCTTCTCTGCTCCCTGGCGAGAACGTGAGCGGATCGGGTTGTAGAAGGTCTATAATAAGCTCATGCTGCCACCAACAGCACCAAACACAGCTACATAACAGGGGGGTGTGGGGCTCTATCTGAAGAAATAGATTATACAATACACCACCTTCTCACAGGAAATCACCTGACGACTTGTGGCATCCATTACTGAATGTATTTTGTGCAGATAGGGCAGATTCAATTATTTAGCCCTCCTGAATGCTGCAGAGAGCTGGGGACATGTTGTCAACAGGGTTGCTAATAAATCACAGCATTCAGCTTCAGGGTCAGATCCAATACATGTGTATTGTGTCTGACTCAAGATAAAGCAACAAGGAACAAACTACACTCTTGATGCAGACACACGTCTACATATCCATGTTTGCACTCTCCCTTTCTTATGACCATAAATTATGAAGTTGTAAATCCAATGATAATTCTCAACCAAGTAAAGTTAATCTGATCAGTCGTTCTCACAGTCCTGTGGCTTTAAATAGACCCATGTCTTGGAGGCAATATGGTGACAAATATATATTTTATTGTTCCTCTGATGAAAGGAATTGGGGCACATGCTTTTGCAGACGTAGAAGTTCTGCTGAACAGACTTGGGGCAGATGGGGCCAGACTATCAAACTATCTTGGTAGTTCAGGGGAGGGAGGGATGATTCATTTATTCCAAGTAAGGTTCTGGGACGATGCAATAAAACCAGATATAGCAGTGCAGCTTGTGATCTCTGAAGTTAAGTGTCAAAAGAAATGGAGTTCAGAGATAATGAATGTCTTCATAACACAATCCCAACCCGAATGACCCTAACCTTAATCCTAACACTACCCTCACACCAACCCTAACAAAAACCCAAACCCTTTAACCCAATGCAAACAAATCCCAAACATTAGGCTAACCCAAGCCTTACCCCAGGCTAACCCTAACTCCTACCCAAACCCCAGACTTTCCCAACCTATTCCTAACCCCCTCACACCTCCAGTATAGTCGCCGTGATGCGACTAACCCCAGACTTTCCCAACCTAACCCTAACCCCCTCACACCTCCAGTGTAGTCGCCGTGATGTGACTTGAACGGCACAGACAGTTCACCCAAGGCCATGGCGTTTACTGTCACCAATTCATTGGTGTGGATGCACATCTCGTATCTCTGTTTGGTGCTTGAGAAATTCAGAGATACGCAAAAAATCGTGTATGAACTGGCGCAATGGTAATTTTTGGTTCACAGTTCACACACGGCGACTATGAATTAGATTTAAAATACCCCTAAAGTGTTATGCACACAGCCGCTGGGTGACATTAAGCAAGTGCGGTGCCCACATTATAGGCTCCGCGGGTAACCACGCCAGCATTCGCCACAATTTTAATCCCAACCATCGCACAATAATTTGCCTTTCTTGTGGTTTAATCGAATGATCATAGGACGACTACCCCTAACCCAACCCTAATCCCAACCCACAACATTTGTTGATTCCAAAACAAGGGTTTGTGCCTGTGCTTTGCCCCAGTCCTCTAAGGTCCCATGGGCATCCTAACCCTAGAAACCAACCCATTCCCCAAAAGCTAAAACCTACCCTAACCCTAAAAGGCAATTCTAAAGATCAACCCAACCGCTTACACTGAATTCCCAACCCAACCCTAAACCAAATACATCCCAAACCCTAACCTAACCACAATGCAAATACTACCAAAACCCAGAGCCAAACCATAACCCACTGTACTTTGACCTTTAACCCTGACATAAACATCTGAAGACACAAACAACGCTAATGACTGTAATATCACAGCCTACTGATCAGCTAGGTTATTAATAAGCTAGGTTATTGATATGATATCAGCTAGGTTATGAGTATTTGAGATATCACTCAGATGCCTTATTGATCAGATGATATGTGTGGATAACATGTGAGCGTTGCATCATACCAGTTACCCCCCAGAGATCATCTCAGTCTAATCAGTAGAGGGATAGCGTTACAGCGCGCTTGCTACTTTACACATGCTGCGAGAGTGTCGATGTTACCCGTGGAGTTACGTGACATCCATCTCTACTCACCAGGCTAACACAAGGTCATGCCAGGCCACTGGATCCCCTCGGCTCCTCCCAGGGGACCCTGGCCAAGAAACCAACAACGACCCCACCAACCCCCAACTCTTAGACCACAGCTGCCTCTGAAACCAGACGAATCCTCCTGTTGAGGAGTTTACCATGCAAGGTTTCAAATATAATTAAATGAAGGAAATGAAATTAAAACAAAACACAAAACAACACATGCAGGATTCACTGAATGGCTTTCCTTCACATGGCTCCCTTCCTTCCTCACTGGGCAAGTCCAGTGTTAATATCATATTGATATTGATTCTGTATTAACCTGGCATTAGATTTGCATTGAAGTCAGATGACAGGAGAGCATGGTAGTGTAAACTTGGTATTCTGTCTCCAAGGTGAATCCACCGTCCTCAGACCCTTTTACGCACTCATCAGAACCCCTTACACACAAGAGACCCTCCTGTCTCTCTGACCGGGTGAACCAGGAGGGTCCTAGAGGAGGAGCAGGAGAGAGGAGGAGCAGGAGGAGAAAGGTGTGTGTTCATACCTGCGTCTGCAGCCTCCGGCATGATTCTGTTGATCCGAAGGTTTTCTGCTGTGAAAAGAATGAAGACTGCTGGGACCCTACCCTTTTATCTACCCCCCCCCCCCCCACCTCTCTCACCCCCTCCCCCTTACGCCCCGCTCCCGCATGCACTCTGTTATTCAAGGAACCACCACACACACACACACACACACACACACACACACACACACACACACACACACACACACACACACACCGCAAGGAGTTGGGGTCACTTGAAACTCTTTGAGAGAGAGAGACAGAGAGACTCAGAGAGAGAGAGAGTGAGGGGGGGGGAGAGAGAGACTTCGAGAGAAAGAGAGAAGCTGATAGGGAAAGAGACAGAGATAGGAAAACAAATCACCTCTAAACTCATGTACCCAATTAATCACCCATACATTGATAGATCATTAGTTATAATTAGTTTAGTCAGTAAGGTAAAACCATTTAAAGCTAATATGGCTTGCCACAGTACTCTAGATTCCCTGTGTAGGGGTAATTCCGTAGAGCGAGGCACTGATGCTGCCAGGGTTAGGGGTTCAATTCCCATGTTTCTCAGTAGGTAGAGCAAGTCACTTACACTGAATGATTAGGAGTAACAGTCCATGTGTAGCTCAGCTGGTAAAACAAGGCACTAACACTGCAGGGTTAGGTATTCTATTTTCTGTGTAGTTCATTAGGTTGAGCAAGATCCTAAAATGGTTAGGGGTAATATTCCCTATGTAGCTCAGTTGGTAGAGCAAGGCACCAACACTGCCAGGATAAGGGGTTCCATTCCCACTGGGGCTACCCATAATTAGTACCCACTCTTGGTATGTGTAAAAAATCTTCAAAGGAATACCAAACACTCTGCTTAGCTAGTCCCTACTGCCAGCCTGCTGCCAACATTAAACCAATGCCTTCTCGCCGACCTCTGGTCTACACTTTTTATATTAGGGGTGGGGCTATATTGCTGTTCAGGCTTCTCCATTTGCTCATATCAGATTTGTGGGTATAGCCAGAACATTTGATTGAAGTTACCTGGCAACCCAAAGCGGCCAATGCCAGGTAACTCTTTTAAAAGTGTGCGTTTAACCTCCTAGACGGTTATTTGAAATAATTTCAGCTTAATCTGCATTTAAATTGAGATTTGAACTGGGATCGATCCAAAGCACTACCACTACATCACTCAAAATATGAAGCCCAAACCACATGCGAATTTGAAGTTCAAGTTCATATATAAGAAATGCAATCATAGTGCTAAGGGTTAGGGACACAATAAACTACATGAAACTATTTTGATTCTATCCCAACACGGCCGCATTCTTCAGGCTAAATGTTGGCTGATAAAAGTAAATAAATGTTATACATGAAGAACAGATATTTGATAAAGCTTAAAAATAAAATAAAGCTTCAGCATAACAATGGCACACACCTTAAGCATTAGTCCACTTGTGGCCCTCGATGGCAGTACAACAACTGGGAGAACTGGGGTGACATCATGTCTCTAGGAGGTCAGGGTGTTAAGTGTCTGGGAATCCTCCTCCTCCTCCTCCTCCTCCTCCTCCTCCTCTCATCTATTCTGGTAGACGGTGGGAGCTCCTGCTATAAATTCAACCCTGCTCGGCACCCTGAGGGACTCCTCCACCCCTCCTCCTCCTCCTGCTCCTTTTGCTCCAAATCCTCATCATCTATGAGGAGTTCTGTGTCTCTGTGTGTGTGTGTGTGTGTGTGTGTGTGTGTGTGTGTGTGTGTGTGTGTGTGTGTGTGTGTGTGTGTTCCATCTGGAAGTGTTAATCATAGAACAGCTCTACACAGATCTTTTCTATTTATAGAGTTCTATCAAACCAAATCAAACATTATTTACGGAGAGCTTTTCGTGCAAACAGTAGCAATATAAAGTGCTTCACAAGGGAAACAACACAACAGGAACAGGAAATGAGTTTAAAAGAACAGCAGAAAATCTGGATCACAGAGTTTAGGAGGTAGGATTAAACAAAGAAGAGGATAAACCAAAAACGCTTGTTGTGTTACGGTTCTCTCAGTTCCTCTGGCATAGGCAAGGACAAGACTCTGAAGGCCGTGGTCGTAAATTGTGTTGTCGCAGGTCGTAGGTCCTCATCTTTGGAGCGATGAGGAGGCCTGAGTAGCTGAGGGCTTTGGAAGGAACCAACATTTAGTTCCTGTTGAGTGAGCCAGCTGTAGGGTGGGGCTTGTAGATACAGAAAGATTTGCCAAACTTGCTAACTCGTTTTCACATCTTGCCTGGCTACATTTGTAAATGTTTATTTTGTTGAATACTACATCAAATTGCTATACAACACCAATAACAATGGTAAATGGTCTTCTAATATAAAAATTTGAAGTTGTCAAGAGCTGCATTAGAACAGCATGCATAATAAATTTAGCAGCATACCCATTTAACTCCTTTTGGTTTCCAGCCCAGGCTTTGTGCCGTCTCCCCCCCCCCCCCCCCCCCCGGTCCAAGATTATGTCAATGGTTCACATAGATAATACATGCACACTGTAACCAACATTAACTGCATTTTGATGCATTACAGTAGGTCAGATAAACTTTGGGTTACAGTCCTCTCCTCTCCTCCACTCCTTAGATTTACAGTGTGCGAATGTTCAAGCATTGACAATAGTAAATATTATTTACAGCGCGAAGGCGGTGGGGGATTGTGTTCATTTAGCAAACATTTATAATATATTTATTTGTTCTATTATTGTAAATTTGTTTATTTCAAGAATACATGTACCAGCTGCAGTACCCTCGTCCACGTGTTGAAAAACACTGCTATTAATCGAGTACTAAAGTAAACACTTTTTGTGTAGTATTGCTGTAGCATTATTCAATGGCTGGTAATGTGGCATATACAATACAGCACCTGGCATATTTTCTTGTATCGCAGCGTCATCCTGTGGAAGGAACAGGAACTGCTGCTGCGCGAGTGTCCCGAGCTGTTGCATCAAGTAAGGTTCTAAGTTCCGTTTTGATTTTTTAAGGGTAAAAGCAAAACGTAAAATATGTTATTTTAATAAAAATGGAAAATATTACAATAAATTATAAAATACAGATGTAATTGTTCTTCAAAATAGCCACAGAAGATTTAATTTGAAATATATGCAGTTTAAGGTTGTTATTCGATATTGAAGACATTGGGCTGGCCGAATTAGTAATTGGCAATAATCTATATGAACCGTTCCAGTTGCAGTTCCAAAGTTGTCCACAAAATGTAAGCAATGTTCCATTCATGTTTGAGCTAATTTCGTCAGATGTGTTAATTGCTCCTCGGTGCACATGTGTTAATGTTAGTTACTTGTTTCTTCCTTGCGAGTTGAACGTCTGGAATCCCAGACATAATAAACCTTCCCTTAACAAGTTTACTACTTTCATGTATTTCTAATGGGCCTGGCGATGCAGTGACTATGAATGGCACTACGTTTAATGAGAAGCCCGGGTTCGATTCCCGAATTGGTCTTCTTGCGTCTCTACACTAGCCTAACCCATACCTAACCCTAATTACCTTAACAGGTAAATACGTTGGATGTATATATATATATATATATATATATATATATATATATATATATATGTGTGTGTGTGTGTGTGTGTGTGTGTGTGTGTGTGTGTGTGTGTGTGTGTGTGTGTGTGTGTGAGTGTGTATATAGTGGTGGAACCTCGTGGTAAGACCATTCTTGTGTATTATTATTTATATGATAGGTGACGCTTTAACTTTCTTTATATTGTGGTGGATTTGAATGTCATCTGCTTGGTACGTGATGTTATGGCATCAAGCAGCCACACGGGGGAGAACAAGTCATTCTCTTCGCCCAGACGGTGAACCAGACGGTGTAATGTGTAATGTGAACTCGCGAGATCAGGATGGTCTGATGGGCCTAGTGAACTTGAACGTTTTGAACAAAATTTTCCTCTGATTTAGAAAGTTATTTGTGATCCGAAGTTGGGGTTGTAACATACGATTAAAGGATAGAGTTTAGATGTTGAATCCTATTTTACCACGGTTAGTCGATTTCCAGTAGCCTATGTTGGAAATGTACTTATATTTGGTACTTTGGTGTTATGTTATTGTTGCATTATCCCCTACATAACAAATTAACTGTTTTACTTTTTATTGTATTAAATATTATTTTTTTGAGAATAGGAGCTGTAAGGGAGAGAGAGTAAACTACTAAGCATTACCATCCAAGTCATGTTGTTATTAACCTTTCATAATCACCATGAACAAATATTATAAAACCTACAATACCCCACTTTGTGATATAGTTATTCTGGCTGTGTGGTTTTATGTGTCCTTACTCTGTCTGTGTGTTTTTATTAGCATTTTTAGACACGTGGGATAGACTAACCTCCACTACTCATGTAGTTGCTCCAAAACATCAGAGAATCTATTGGAATGCATGTGTCTCTGGCGCCATATTGGTCAGTCCGCTCTGACATTCTGGCACGCATACACGTGCACACACACACACACACACACACACACACACACACACACACACACACACACACACACACACACACACACACACTCAGGTTGTGTTGCAGGATGAGTGAATGTGTCGTCCACCCAACCCTGAGCGATGTTGTCATGCTGTGACACGGCGCTAACAGGACTAGCAGCTGCTGAGGAGCCCAGCAGCTCAAATGAGACTCTCTGTGTATCACCTGTACACAGGAAGATTATATATATATACACCATGAGCCAGGACGGGGCTTCACATGTTGCTCTAGCTGCGTTCCCATTCAGCTTTCCTAACGCTCCATCCTAAGGCTTGGCTCACTCGCGCTTCAAGCAGTAGGAGACGAGCCCTAGTCTTGGACCATGAGGGCACCAGAAGGGGGGTGGAATGGAAGTTCACCTGGACTCTGCGTAACCTCCCTCCTTACCCCCCTCCTCCCTTACTGTCCTAAAAACGATGTACAATTTAAAATGCCCTAAATGTAACTGTAAATGAATGGGGACGGCGGAGCTGCTCAAGCGTTGACAGTTTATGATTTGTACAGTTTGATTGCTTGGTGGATCTCATCGGTCTCAACACTCAACTGCTACTCTTCTGTCCAGGCAGAACCCTGTGGAGTGGGTGGGAGTCATTGTCAAGGACAGAGCAGTGGGAACAGCAGCCAGACGGTCCAGTTCCTCCCCAGAACAGCACAGGACTGAGCTACTAGTGCTGTTAGTGCTGCTAGTGTTGTGTTAAATGCAGGGATCACATTTTGTTCTACTTGTGTATTGACAAATTAGTATATTGTGTTAATTGTCCTGATGGACAGGGTCTCTCCCTCAGACCTCTGAAGCCCTGAAGAGGTCAGGGAGTTGCTGCAGTTCAAACTTTGAAAATCTTTATTATCTCCAGGGGAAATTCTTTCTGCAGCAGTAAGACACAACAGCATACACCCAACATAAATACACACATATGTCATCAAACATACACAGTCAACAAGACCACAGGAGTCACAACATCATTAACAACTTAAAAGTTATGCGTCACATAATGGTTCTGCAAGCCAATGGCCAAAAATATGACGTCATCATCTGTGTTTTATAATGGGGGGCTTGATGAATTTAGTCTTTAATGAATTTAATCTTTAATGAATGATCTTTAGTCTCTTGATGAATTTAGAATTGTTTTCCATTTGATATTTTCCCGTCCATGTCTGCTGTCCCCTGCTAACTGCTACTTAGCATGTTAGCCCTTGTCTTCCACTAACAGCTGGTAAGCGTGTGAGCCCTGTCCCGTGCTAACAGCTAGAAGAGTTTTACTTTTATGACGTGGGGCTTCGGGGTTGTGACCCCCCACAAACATCAAGGCGTTACAATGCTAAACAGCTCAGCGCTAATGCAGGTCAGGAACACAGTATGACCTTCTTTAGTCAACTCTGTGACTCTGGTGTTTGCAGCTCAGGAATCTGTAGGCTGAGGGAGCAAGTGTGTCAGGTCAGAGTCTGTCTAATCATTTGTACAGCACTGCATACATGTTGAATGCATTACTGTGTGTTTGTGTGTGTACCTGCCACGGTGTTAGCTATGAACAAACAGGCAGGCAGGCACGAGGACTGATGGGGTCTGGTTGGTTCAGATGTTTAGTTGACATTCTTCCTGTCATGCCAACGAGTAAGGCACTAGGACCCCGTCTCATGGACACAGCAGCAGAGCAGTATGTCACTACACCCTGGATGCATGTGGACATGTGAACATGCGGTCACATGAATGTGTGCATATGCGCATACACTTGCAAACACTTACACACACACACACACACACACACACACACGCATGAACACACACACATACACACACAAACGCATACAAGCACGTACACACACATACAAACACGGTCACATGCATGCAAACACGTGCAAACATACATACACACACATGAAGTCACGCCAACTGTTGGTCCGTCCATCATTGTGTACCGTCCTCTCTTTCATCCTGACTCACATCAAGACTTTTTATGGACAAACCCTGCAGACACAGGTCCAGTTACATCACCAGCCCTCCTATTCCCCTCCTGTCCTATACGTACCTTTTGTCTCAGCCTCGCTCCTCCCAGTGGGGTTATAAGACCAGTGCCAGTAGTAACCGAAAGTGACCAGGCATAACCAGGAGTGACCAGGAGTAACCAGGAGCGACCATAAGTAAACAGGAGCGACCAGGAGTTACCAGGAGCGACCAGAAGTAACAACATCTTGCAGCAGGAGGGAATCAAACCTGTAACCAGTCTGGATAATGCCCGCCAACTCCAGGATCGTTTGTCCCGACCGGAAACACCGTGAGAAACACCACATGAAATTCTAATAACTACTACAATACCATTTAAAGTAAACACATTCACAACGTCTTAAACCCGTATTTATCACGATATCATTAAATGTATACCGTGTTTAATATTCTGACACCATCAATGTACAAATGTTTCTGTTTTTTAACTGTGTGCAAAGAAACTGCATTTAACATTCCATCTACAATTGATATTGGTTCAGGTTGTTTTGGCAAATTGAAGTTGATGAACTCAAGGTTGTTTCTGATTGGATGGAGACAGGGGATATGTTGCCGTGCTGTTAAGTGACCGGTAGAATCGCAGCACACAAGTGACCTATTAATAACGGTTTCATGTTTAACGTTAATAAGAACTATTTAATAGGAACACCTTAATGACTTCATCTGTTTGTAATGGTTTAATAATCACATACGAGAAGCCATTCAACCGTGTGCATGCACATATCTATTCTTTTGTATATGTGGTCTTTCAGTGTTGTGTTTTAGCGATTATTTATTTATTCTTTACCAGTAGCCGTGACCAAGGTGGTCTGCGGGAGATCAAGGATGCTGGTGCAGTAACAGTGCTGCCGTCTGGCAAATGTAATTAGTAGACTGAAATCAAGGCTGAGAGTAAGATCCACCAGAGAGCTGTCCCGTAGCTCTTTAACAGCCTCTGATAAGTCACACGCCAAGTCTCAAAGGGCTGCTTGTTTTCACCACCTGCTATATTCAAACACTAGCTTAACATTCTCTGTGCTGCTGCAGTGGCCCTCACGAGTACATAATATCTCTGAACTCAGTATTATATACCTTTTAAACCCAATCACAATTATTAAGGTAATACCTTTAAACCCAACTGTAATGTAATAATGCAAAACTTTTAAGCCCTAACATCATTACTAATATGTTATCTTGACATACCAGAATTCAAGCATAAGCACTATAATACCTCTAAACATAACCCTTACTATTAATACAATACCTCTGAACATAAGTATTATAATGCCTCTCTCAACCCAAACATAACTCTAATATAATACCTTTAATCTCAAACATAACTCTAATATATTACCTCATAACTATTAATATAATTCCTCTAAACAAAACCATAACTATTATAATAGCTCTCAAATATAATCATAACTAACAATATGTCTCTAAAATATAACCATAACTATTCATATAATGGCTCTAAACCCAACCATGACTATTAATTTAATAGCTCTAAACAGAACAATTACTATTAATATAATATCTGAAAAACATAACCATAACTATTTTTATAATGGCTTTAAACATAAAGATAACTATTAACATAATAGCTCTAAATATAACCATAACTATCAATATTATAGCTTTAAACATCACCATAACCATCATATAATAGCTCTAAACATCAGCATAACTATTAATAGAATCTCCGGTCCAGCAGTGTTCTGACCTTTGCCCTGACTTCCTGGAGTGTGAGATTCATCACATGTTTCCACAACACAACAACACATCAATCACTTTCATAGTACATCAATCTTACCATTATTTCCATAGTCCATTCAACTAACCATTATTTATTTTTTATGATTACTTTAGTATATAAAATGTCCGAAATTATAGTAAATGCCAATCACACGTTACCAGAATGCAAATGGGTGTCTTAAATTTGCTTGCTTTCTCTGACAAGCAGCCGAGAAAAAACGAAAGTATTAATTTCATAATGAACCATGAACCAAATATTTACATATCTGAAACATAAAACAGCACATGTTTATATTTGTACTTCAGAAATCACTTTTGAGGCAAGACGTTTTCGATTTGATACATTTCCACTAATCATTTCCACAATCATTGCAACTTGACAGCACATGCAGCCGTGGGCTGTCATAATAGGGGGACTAGTGCTGGCGGCAGTAGATCCTGGATGTAACAGATAGTGTGTATTAGTAATAGGAGCTACTTGATGCTTCTGCCCCGCTATGTTTTTAGCTGGTTGCTGCATGGTGTTGTAATGCAGAGAATTCAATGTCTTAACCATAGTGCAGAGGAACAAACCACAGAATACCAGCAGAGGAAACTAAAGTGCTACTATAGTATACTTAATACCACACACCAGTATAGTATTAACTACACACACTGCAGTACTACTGTACTTAATAAAGACATATGACAATATGGAAAAACAAACAGTTGTGGCTTTATGGGTGTAAGTCTGACGACGTCAAAGAACTGTTAAAACACTTAGAGTATGAGTGCAATGGCTAGAAGAGAACTATTGATGCCGCCTCGTCGGGTGTTGGTCTTCGTTATTGGACCTCCTGGTCTGCTAAGTGGACATCCTGCTAAATGACTTGAACCTAAGAAGTAATTATATCCTTGTTACTTCAGATTGTTCTATGTTTACGTTGCTTCGATCTGAGACAGGACGGAGTGAATGCAAGAGACACGGCTAGCAATATTAAGATAGCACATCCCCTTACATGTCCTGTAGCATGAACGCACAAATGTGCCATCAGAGGTCAATCTATCTCTAGCCTTTACTATAGATAGAGCACCTCCTTCTTCTCCTACACCATCTATATCTCCTCTGACACCTGCTGTTCTTCCTCCTCAGCCAAGAGGTCTAAAGATGGGAGCCCCCCTGCAGGTATACCACGCCAGGCATCCCCGTCCCTCGTTTAGTCTGAATGCTGTTTGGAATCCATCTTTAGTAACAGGCTTTTGGTCAGATATACATTAAATGACCCTCAATGACCCTGATTACTGTTATATACAGTAATCTCAATAATAACTGTCTTCTACAGCCAGCTTTTAGTTAGGTTCTTATCTATTAGTTATTCATCTATTAGTTATGTGATTATCTGTTAGTCTTCTATAAGTTAGGTAATTATCTATTAGTTAGTTAATATAATAAGTTGGTCTATTGACTTAATCTCCTTTACTGTGTTCTCCTGTCTGTTCTCTAGAGAAGACCCCAGAGTATGAAGCGAACATCCCAGAACCCAAGAGCCGAGCAGACCTCATCAAATGTAAATATACATCAATACATCAATGTACATAATCTGTTCATGCTCTCATCACCTTAACAATTTTGCCTAAACAGTGCATTAGCCAACAGACAACAATCCCCGTCTCATGGCGTAGCGTTATGATTGGATAGCAACTTCATATCGAACTATTATAGACAATCCCGTTAACCAGCCACGTAGATACGAGCAGCATAATAAATACAAAAATACAAATATGGATATTCTGCTAGTGCTGCAGAACTACGGGAGAATATTTTCTCTGGGTGACTAACTTATAGGGAGCGTACAGTGAAAATCGGGAGGGGTAACAAGAATTGTGTGCTGTTTTGGCAAATTGTGCCTTTCACACACATAAAGACCGAAACAGTTAAATGTATTTTAACCTATCTTTAGGTGTGTGGTCTCATGTTGTTGCAAGGTGTATTGTTTGTAAGAGTGACATCATCTTTCCAGATTGGATGAAGCTGAGTCTGGACGATAAAACAGCCAATAAGACGCTCTGGATCACAGAGGGCGGAGCCAAGGTGGCACGAATGACGGACACTGTCACATGTCCCGTCCTCGATCGCCCCGAGAGATACGAGCACGCGCCCCAGGTACAACAAGTACACAACGTATACACAATTTCTCAAAATTTACACATATAACCACTTAACATATATACAACTAACAACTAGCTAACAAACATTAACGTGTACCCAAATACACGTGGGGGTCTCTCCCCCCCCCCCCCCCCCCCCCCCCCCCCCATCATCATCACCTCCTCCTTCATTGTGTTGCAGGCTCTCTGCAAGGAGGGCATCACCGGTTTCCGTGGTTACTGGGAGGTGGAGTATTCGGGCTGGGTGGTGGTGGGCGTAGCCTACGAAGGAGCAGGGAGGAGGAACGGCCAGGGTCCCTGTGGCCTGGGGGAGAACGAGGAGTCGTGGGGTCTGGGCTGGGCCGGCTCCACCTACCACTTCTGGCACGATGGGCAGGAGGAGGAGATCTCCTCCCATCCCAAGAGCCCTCTCCTGGGGGTGTACCTGGACCAACCTGCTGGGGTGCTCAACTTCTACGCTGTGGAGGAGCTGGGGGAGGAGCAGAAGGAGGTCCATCTGCTGAAGCAGATCAAGACCACCTTCAAGCAAAAGATGCTGCCTGGTTTCTGGGTGGGAACCCAGTCTTATTGCAGGATCCGCAGCTAGGAAGAGAACCGGCCAGTCAACTAGAGAACCAGTCTGACCCCTAGAACCAGTCCAACAATGAGATCACCTGGCAGTCCACTAGAACCAGTCACACCCCTACAACCAGTCCAACAATGAGAACACCAGTCACACCACTAGAATCAACCAGTCCATTAGAATCAGTCAGACTACAAGAATCAGCCAGTCCACCAGAACCAGCAAGATCACAAGAACCAGTCAGTTCACCATAGAACAAGGCAGACCACTAGAACCAGTCAAACCAGGAGAGAACCAGTCAGACCACTAGAACGAATAGAAACGAGATAGCACTCCCGTTTAGAAGTGGTTATGTTTTGATAATGTACATTGTATACGAATGGTTGTTTTGATAATGTACATTGAATATGGTAGTAGGTAGTGATAACATGACTGAGACCTGTAAAGTCTACTATATACAACTATATAAACTAGTATTTTAAAGAAGTATTTAATGATATAACTGAATATTTGATTTGTATTAACATTCTCCTTATTATAATTACAACCCTGTATTTACTACTGTATTTGATGTACTACTGTACTGTAGTGTCTCTCATTGGACATACTAAAATGAATAGTTTGTATTACTTTAGTTTTAATGAACTAAGGTGTGTATGTATTTGTATATTTTATTAATAATCATGTTTTCAATGCCCCAGTGTTAAATAAAAGGTCAAAGTGTTGGTCTCTAGTTGTTAGAAATGCTGGTGTTTGGTTTAGCACCATAGACTGTAAAAATATTGACGTAGGTTGAAGGTCCTACGTCTGTCTTCTACAGAGCAGAAACGATCCATTGGTAACACTTTACAATAATGGTACATTAATTCAACATCAATTACGATTATTTAGGGTTAGCTTATAGTATTAGCATAGGGGTTAGGGTTAGTGGGTATTAGGGTTAACTTTAACCATAACCCTTTTAAATAATGTATAAATGAATACCTTAGTTAACATGAACACCATTTCCTTAATTAACATCAAATTAAAAACGATTAATCCCTGTTTGGGCAATTAGTTACGAGCAGCTTGTACACAGAGAACCATGGTAACATATAACAACACACAGATAATAAACATGAACACCATAAGTAAATTATTTCTAGACATTAGTTAACTTACTTTTAGTTAATGCTTATTACTGCTTTACCTAATGTTAATTAATGTTTAATTAATGTACCCTTATCGTAAAAGGTTACCGATCCATGTTTGGCCCATTGACAACTGGACTTCATGGCTGCCCTAGTCTATGGCTAAAACGTATTAATATTCAATGCGTAATAACATTTGAATGAAATATAATTGTTAATCAGGACCTCCGAATATACATAATATGAAGATGAACTTGCCACTGAGAGCCTAAAAGAACAAGATAAAAAAGATTGGCTTTGTATCACGAGAATGAAATCACATTATTTGCGTCGACATGACACTGGTGAGGGGTCAATCTGTATCCACTACTGTAAGCCACCTGAAGGCCGTTAGATGAACTACATGTAAGTCTGAGCTTCACCAACAGACGGTCATGGCTGCCTCTTGTCTTGTACCATACAGCAGAACAACCTCCATCATTCAGCGCTCAACAAGGTTTCTTTTCTGGTACCAGCACCGGTGCGTGCTACTGGGAACCCAACACAAGAGCACTGAGCTCGTCTCCCAGAAGAACGGCTTCATTGAGGCATAAATGGAAGATGTTCTCTAGACGAGAACCTATCGCTAGTCCATCTTGATCAAATGTGGCATACACTACCTCTAGAGGTGGTTTTGACAACGGTTAACTACATCTCGTACAACTGTTCCCGACTGTTTATACAGCTAAGACGTCTCTCTTTGCATCTCAATCCCACAACTGTTTTCAAATTGTGATTTGAAGGGTCTGATGATGCAGCCTCAAATGTCAGAGAGGCTGAAGATATCTTGCTGTTCTTCCAGGATGTCATATGATCTCCGTAGGATAAGACATCCCCCAACACCATCTCCCCCTCTCTTATAAAAGCCAAACTTAAAGCAAGCGCCGTATCTGTTCTCAGGGGACACTCTGCGGAGGATTCACACCTACCACCATGCAGACCAGACCAAACACTGGCATAGTAAGCACCAAATCAAGTGAGGAATGTTTTGTTACAAATCTTTACGAACATCTTCTAGTCACCTCTATATTTCTATGTTGTGGCTAGACTGGTAACTGATGTATTCCAGATCATTGTTAATTATTGACAAATCCGTTATGTTAGACTGTGATAAAAGTGATCCTGATTATGTTCAATTCTTCTGGTTCTTTGCCGTCCAGCAGGTATTTTTTTCCTCTGTTTTGTGTATCATATTTATTTATTTATCTATTGCATTCTATATCTTTACACATCCTTGAGAGTGTCATTTTCTAATTTAGCCGATAATAAAAATGTGATACTCTGTTATACAACACTCCAGCCATCTACCAGTACTTAACATCTACCATTGACAAAAAGCCACACCTGATCACATACATACAAACATGGAAAAAAAGAGTTACCCGGCTTGTACTCAAGAACGTTTACATTTTGTCAAAGTTCAGGATAGTTGGACAAGGATAGTTGAATCTTGTGTTTAACCTTGACACCTGCCCTTTCAGAGAGGAGGTCCAGCAGGAATGAAGAAAATAAACCAGGTAAGAGACAGATTGCCCTTGATCTTTAATAAAACGTGAACATGTTGGAAAGAGTACTTTCTTGTCCCAGAGCTCCCTGTGTACGTACCAAGCATCCCTGAGCCCACATGCAGAGCTGAACTCCTCAAATGTAAGAACACGTTAAACAATAAACCAAATAATGAGCTGTTGTGTCAGAGTGTCCCTTAAACACTCATTGTTATCTCTTGAAATGTGTCCAGACTGGATCAACCTCTCATTGGATGACAAGACAGCCAATAAGATGCTTTGGATTTCCGAGGGCGGGTCTAAGGTGACTCGCAGGACGGAGGAAGTTTGTCCGGTTCTGGACCGACCGGAGAGATACGAATACTCACCCCAGGTTAGTGTACTGTTATAAATACTTTTACTCTAATACTATTATTATCTTTATATTATACTCTATGGTCTTTATTCTAAATTATACTTTATATTCTATTATATATATAGTCTTCTATATTACACTCTTTATTATACTCTATATTGTACTCTGTATTCTATATTCTATTCTATATTTTATTCTATATTATGCTCTCTGCTCTATACTCTATATTCTATATTCTATTCTATATTACAATCTTTATTAAACTCTAAACTCTATATTCTATATTATACTCTGCTCTTTACACTACATTCTAAATGATACTCTATATTATACTCTATACCCTATATTCTGTATTGTTCTCTATATTATCCTATATCCCTCTCCCAGGTGTTGTGTAAGGAGGCCATCTGGCAGGCGAGAGCGTACTGGGAGGTGGAATGTTCTGGCTGGGTGGCAGTAGGGGTCAGCTACGAGGGGGCCTGTCGCAGGGCCAACGCGGGCCCCAGCGGCCTGGGGGAGAACCAGGACTCCTGGGGTCTGTGCTGGGGCATCAGTTCCTACCAGGTGTGGTACGATGGGACATACCAGGACGTCAGGGACTTGGCCTTCTCCCCCACGCTGGGGATGTACATCGACCAGCCTGCCGGAATCATCTGCTTCTACGCCATCCACGGAGAAGGTCCGGATCGCCAGACCACCCTGCTGCACAGGTTCACAGGGCCAATCGTCAACAAGGTCCTGCCTGGCATTTGGGTCGGGATACAGTCCACGGCTATCCTCCTGAAGAAGACCGAGGCGTAGAGTCTCGTTGGTGCTCACTCTCCTCTCTAAAGGAGAACCAAACCCCAGATCCACATCTGTCGATTGCTCCAGAATGAGAAAAACCTGGAGTATTTTTGAAAGCCGTGGTCAGGAGGTCTGACTCTCCCTCTACCGACGCTACAGTAGACTATATCTGTTGAGAGTTTGTTTATATATATATATATTAATACATGTGTTGCCTTTGAAATGATGAATACACCTTACACCTTAATAAAAACCATAGTATTGTTAGTACAATTGATTTGAAATCTCTTCTTAAATAAAGTGTGACCGTAGCTTTGAGGTGTGGTAACTGGTGTTCTTCGTGTACAATTACAAATACCAGAAATTGTCTGTTACATCTCAAACCTTAAAGAATGGCGGTCTCCGGTTCCCAACCTTTTTTTGGCCCCTGAGGTTGTTTTAGGACCCCAACTCCTTACTTTGTTGTAGATCTGCTTTCTCAGACATTGTTTTACCCCATCACCATTTGCCATAGTATCAATGTCCCAGTGAGGCAGCGAGAAGTGGTTCACACATAACTACATATCACAGTCTGATCGTTTCTGTGGCACCTCCACCACCTTTCAAAATGTTGTAATCGAATATCCATTGCTTACAAGCTAGCAACCTCATGCGACCCCATAAACAAACCCTGCTCAAGAACTTTCCATCCTCATCAAGGGGAGTCTTTACAAAGTAGCACACAAGGAAACAAATTTGGCATACGAGTATAATAAATTCTAAGGCCATTATGTAATGCCATTAATAATCACAGTTAATCACTAACTTGAAATAACCTGTTTGACCATAGTTCTCCCATCTTCAAACTGAATGATGTCTAGCTCTTCTGTGTTTGTGTTTGAGTGTGTGTGTTCTAGGTTATCTAAGGCTCAGTAGGATGTCTGGTTCCCTGGGGACAAAATCATGTCTCTTTAATCTGTCAGAGCCCAGTTTTTTTTTTCAGTAGTTCATACTGTAACAGTTCATACTGTATCCTCTTCTAATTTAGACATATTACCTATTACCACTGCTCTACTCTACCTACTATTACTACTGCCCTACTGTACCTATATTCTACTATACCTACCATTAATACTGCCCTACTGTACCTACTATTACTACTGCCTTGCTCTACCTATTATTAATACTGCCCTATTGTACCTACTATTACTATTGCCCTGCTGTGTACCTCTACTTTACCCACTATTACAACTGCTCTATTCTACTAATGCCCTACTGTACCTATTGTTAATACTGCCCTACTGTACCTAACGTTCTTCTGTACCTTATATTGCTGCTGCCCTACTCTACTTACAATTACTACTGCCTTCCTCCTTATACTATTACTACTGCCCCACTGTATCTACTGTTCCAACTGCCCTATTCTACTGTACCTACTATTACTACCTCCCTACTCTACCTATTATTACTACTGCTCTACCATTACTATTATTACTTCTGCCCAACTGTACTTACTATTACTACTGCCCTACTCTATCTACTATTACTACTGCTCTACTTCACCTAATATTACTACTGCCCTACTGTGCCTATTACTCCCTTACTGTACCTACTATTACTAATGCCCTGCTCTACCTACTATTATTACATCCCTACTACTCCTACCGCCCTACTACATCTACTATTACTACTGCCCTGCTGTACCTTTTAATGCCTAATCTAGAGTAGCCTAGTCATTAACTCTATTCAACTCTATTAACTACATTAAACTGCGTTACCCGTAACTATGTTAAGTGTAATAAACTATATGAACTATATTAGGCCTACACTCAATTAACACTATTAAACTATATTGACTATATTAAACTATAATAACTAAATTCAACCACATTAACTATATTTATTGTTATTATTTAACTCTTAAATAAACTACAGGAACTATAGTACTTTGGGATGGTGTTATATTCCAGCCATGATTCCCTGGTAGCTACGTTCTGCTTGCTGCTATATATCTTCCTAGAACTTGTACTATGAATACATAAATATAATCATCACTCCTGCAGTCAGACAGCCATGTCCCTGTCCAACCAGACCATACAGTGATGTATAGCCTAGCATAGCAAAGCAAAGCATAGGGTGGCTTCTCTATGCTGTGATTGATGGTCCTGAGAACATATGGTCTGTATAACAAGTATAAACAAAGTATTTATGATTTAAAATTAGAGGTGTTGATTATCAGAAAGCTATGTATAACTCAGATATATGACTCTTTTATATAACTCATACATACGCTGGTCTATATTTGTTGGCATGTGAGGGTAACTGTATGCTCATGTCATTGGTAAGGCCCCGAAAGTAATGCTAAACACACATGCACGCATGCACGAAAGATGTACATTATTGATCCCAGACTCGAAATGTGGGGGTCCCAGCTGAAAGTAAAGGACAGTAAATAAATTTAAAATAGATAAAAATAAAATATAAAAGGAGTGAAACTACCTAAAATATACAGATATGAGTAGTAGCGATGTAGATGCAAAATAATTAATATAAACATTATGGACAGGTGAGGTTGCCACATACTAACCTACCGGCCAAAGTATCAAAACTATGAAGTAGTAAACGTGTCTGTGTGTGTGTGTGTGTGTGTGTGTGTGTGTGTGTGTGTGCTTGTGTGTGTGTGTGTGTGTGTGTGTGTGTGTGTGTGTGTGTGTGTGTGTGTGTGTGTATAGTTAGAGCCAATCTTACATCTGGTCACTTCCTGGGGTCAGAGGGTGTTTCTGTCGTAGGGCCTGGGACATTTCTGTTCTAGTCCTGATGATTCTGTACTGTTAGATCCTGTTGTTGGTTCTAGTCCGGATGCTCTGGTACTGTTAGATCCTGTTGTTGGTTCTAGTCCTGATGCTCTGGTACTGTTAGATCCTGTTGTTGGTTCTAGTCCTGATGCTCTGGTACTGTTAGATCCTGTTGTTGGTTCTGGTCCGGATGCTCTGGTACTGTTAGATCCTGTTGTTGGTTCTTGTTGGTTCTAGTCCTGATGCTCTGGTACTGTTAGATCCTGTTGTTGGTTCTTGTCCCGATGCTCTGGTACTGTTAGGTCCTGTTGTTGGTTCTAGTCCCGATGATCTGGTACTGTTAGGTCCTGTTGTTGGTTCTGGTCCAGATGCTCCGGTACCAAACGGTAACAGGGTGAGGAGCGTGTGGCAGGGGCGGCCGGGCTCCTTGATGATGCACTGGGCTGTCCTCCTGCACCGCTGGGTGTAGAGGTGCACCACTGGGTGGGGAGGTGCAGCACGGCTGGGTGGGGAGGTGCAGCACCGCTGGGTGGGGAGGTGCAGCACTGCTGGGTGTAGAGGTCCAGCACCGCTGGGTGTAGAGGTGCTGCACCACTGGGTGGGGAGGTGCAGCACGGCTGGGTGGGGAGGTGCAGCACCACTGGGTGGGGAGGTGCTGCACCACTGGGTGTAGAGGTGCAGCACCACTGGGTGGGGAGGTGCTGCACCGCTGGGTGTAGAGGTGCAGCACGGCTGGGTGTAGAGGTGCAGCACCACTGGGTGTAGAGGTGCTGGACCGCTAGGTCTTGAGGTGGTGCATCTCTGGGTTCAGAGCTGCTGCACCGCTGGCAGCTCACAGCTGGTGCTCCGCTGTCTCCACCACCCTCTGGAGTATCTTGCAGTCGAGGGTGCTGCAGCAGCTTCTGTACCGGGTGGTGGTGCAGCAAAACAGGACCCTCCAAGTTACTGCCGTGGAAGCTAGACAGTATCCTGGAGGCCAGGCCCACCTCTGTAGCCACCAGAACGAGTTGCCTTGACAACCCTGGTGTGGTGTGACCAGGTAAGGTGACCCCACTCCACCATCTCAATCCTCCTGCTTGTGTTTCCTGTGGGATACTGGCGCACTCTGCTGTCTGGATGATGCATCACAGGGCATGAAGGGTACACAACTACATCCCCCATGATTCCCTGGTGTTTCCATTCCTGTGTAGCTAGTGGCAGTGGGCTCTGGGACTGCGAGCAAGTAACATGAGATGATATAGTAGCCACGCACCTGTCAGCCTCCACAGCTGATTGGCTTGTTGAGCTTGACCTGGCAGCGTGTGGGGTAAGGAAGGAAGTGGGAGAGAGAAAAGGGAGGGAGGGAGGGTCATAAAGTTATTTGCCCCATGAGAAGTGCTCATCCAGGGTGCTAGAGATCACGACCCCACAGTCTAAGGAAATAACTGAGACATGTGTGCTGCTAAGTATAGGGTCACCAGGGAACCATCTGGTTCCAGACCCTCCACTCTCCCAGAGACCCTAGGCCCTCAACCTGGACCTGTCTTAAGAGAGCCTGGACCCTAAACCTGGAATTGGACCTGTCTTAAGAGGGACTGTTGGTAGGAATGGGAGCAAGTAGATGAATTATATATATATCATACAGCCTCAGTCCCACTCCCTTCTTGCCTATCTCACTAGCTGTGCTAATAATACCACTGGTATCTCTGAACAGTAATACACACACACACACACACACACACACACACACACACACACACACACACACACAAACACACACTCAGTGCACACGTACAGTAATAGTCTGGCTGGTATCTATCATTACTGTGGTAGTACTAGTCTGGCTGCTCTTTCCTGCCTGCTGGGAAACCTCCTCTCACTGTGTCTTAAAGGCATCCCTTCCTCTGGCAGCAACAGCTCTAGGAAATAAAAAGGAGTATTGAGTTTGACAGATTTTTTCTGAAGCAGTTCCATGTCTTGCTCCAGGGTTTATCTTCTGTGTTGATGACAACACAGCTTCTGTCAGGGTGAGGAGGGTGAGGAGGGTGAGAGGGTGAGGAATGAACATCTAATTCCTAAAAAACTATATCCCACGCTCTGCAGAGAGCAAGAGAGAGAAAGAGAGAGAGAGAGAGAGAGAGAGAGAGAGAGAGAGAGAGAGAGGCGACACAGGGACTGTACTGTTCTACGAGAGGGAGAGAGCTCTACAGAAGAGAGAGGGAGCTCTACCAAGGGGAGAGGGAGTGAGAGAGAGAGCAGAGTGTCAGAGTGTTGGCAGTGTTCAGATGGGGCAGGAAGTTTGACAATTGGACGAACAGGGTTAAAGGAGTTGCTGTCTCCACGACAACCAGTGTCCACGAAAACAGGACAGCTGGTCTCTAGGAGCACTGGACCAGAGGACAGACGGACAGGACGGACAGCAGGCTTGTGTATCCCAGGGACGTACAGCACGGTGTGCCCAGGGGGACAGCAGCCAAATCGGGTCGGGCTGAGAGGAAGAAGCTGAGAGAGAACCGGCAGCGTAGACCAAGGTACTGTGACATGGCTCCTGGTCTACCTATGACATTACACTACACACTAGTTCACTTAAATGGCTCCTGGAATACCTATGACATTACGCTACACACTAGTTCACTTATATGGCTTATTCGTAAGAAATATACCAAGATGAAGAGATTTAGGAAGTACAGGTAACAGATTAGGTTTAAAAGAATCTCAGAAGAAACTTCAAATTGTATCACTTTTATCCTGTGAATTATTGTTACTGTTATGGCATTGCTTGCTATGGCACAGTTTGCTTGGGTTAAGATGAATCTGCTGATGGAGTTTTGTGTGCACAGTCCTCCATTTTATTGATGAATTAGCATGCTCTTTAACTGCACTGAGTTTAGCGCTGCTACTAGCTATATCTTATAAATCTCTCTAACATATATGTCTCTGATCCATATATATGCTATATTTCAGTTATATCTATAGATAATGTATCTATCTCACCTATATAGAAGAAATTGTACTCTATATCAGCTATACCTCATGTATTTGTGTAAGCTATATTTATCTCATCTATTCATATTATGCAAGATATATCTCATACATATCTCATCTGTATATTGTCTATGTCTTCTATATCTCTGTTTGTCATATATATACATATATATATAAAACCAACATCTCCCCAAAATCTCGTCTATGAGCTGAACATCTCAAGAGCTGTTTGAGCACTTCTCTGATTTATGATTTGTGATAATCTAGCTATACTAGTCTTCAACGCACTTTGTTGAGCTGTATCGTTGTTGTTGAACTTTAGAAATGTAGAAACTGTTGGGAAAGCAATTTGGTATTTGTATCTATTGTAACAGTAGCAACTCCCACTAATACAATAAAAACTACAAAAACATCTGACTCCTATAGAGCTACTCCTCTATAGATTTCTCAGCCTCACCAATAAATTGTGTGTTGAATGTAATTATACATTCAATACCATATCTCAGCTATATCTCTAAGCTGTGTTCATGTCATCACTATGAGAGGTTAAACACACTCTGTTGATTTGGTGACTTCGTAAGGATCAGTGTGGATGCTAATGTTGTGGTAGCAACATTAGCATCCCTGTGTTCTGGGAGGTACTCTACATGCTAGTTTGGTGTGAACCTCCAGATCACCACAAAGCTCCCTGTGTGCGTGGAGGACAGAGCTCGTGTTCATCCGCCCTCCACGCGTCTATAGCATGTTAAATCTTCTGCCCACACACACTGTGACCCCACGAATCAGCAGGATTCTCCAAATATTTCCCTACACCCACAGACCCTTGTGGGCTAGAAGGTCGCGGGGCTGCTTTGTTCTTCTGTTGTTCTGTGTCTGGGGAGGGAGGGTGCAAGAGCAGATGGAGGTGAAGAGTGCTGATCATGAGGTCTGGTGGTCGACCTGCGTCATCACAACATCTCACGCCTGTTGGCTCCTGTGTGGGAGAACTTCCACACAATGGCTCCTCTGGATGTCTCCACTGTCTTCATGTATATTTAATAATGGAAAGAAAATGTGTTGGATTGTCAAGTGTGTAGGTAGACTGTGTTAGATTGTTATGTGTGTAGGTAAAGTGAGTGACATTGTTAAGTGTGCAACCCGGTATCACGCATTTTAGTTTCTTTGCAGGCAAAGGGTGTTAGATTGTTTGGTGTTAACGTAAAGTGTAAATGAATGTGGGGAAAGTATCGTATGAATAGATTTTAAAATAATGTTCATGATTTTAAATGTTTTAGACCTTCTTTTAGACTTGACAAGGCTTGACCGGCTCGGCATTGCGATGCTACTTGTCTGCCACTGTAGCTCATGGCGTCACATTCGATTAAGTCTTTTGGGCTGCGCGTGCACGTTCCATTACAAAATATGAGTCCAGCTGTTATTCTTTTGAAAAAAATACTTTTGATTCTTGCTATACTTTCCCATCACTAGAGGTGCCGGGCTGCACGTAGCCCTTTTCATTTGTTATATTGTTTAGTATGTTTAAGTGTGTTAGAACAGCGTTTCCCAACCTTTTCTGGTGTAGTGTACGGCTTCATTAACACCAGAAATCTTCAAAAGAATGCCTTCCTTTCACCTGATATTACACGATCATCACTTAGCATCATTATCAACACTAGAGTGGCCTAGGTGTTAAAATGGAAGAAGCTAAGGTGAAGTTATGTTGGGGGGAGGGGCATCACATGGTTTCAGAGAGTCTCAGTGAATTCCTCTACTTTTCCTCCCACATGGCCTAGCCTCTCCTCCTATCTCTGGGCCCGCCCCCTACATTATATAGACACGCCCCCTGCTCTCTGGACGCACCCCTAGCATGTCTCTCATTCCTGACCCGGTGCCAGGTTGGCTTTCACACACTCCCCGCCTGTTACCACGGAGATGCAGCTGTCACCTGTCACATGACACAGTGGGGGGGGCGGGGGGGTGGGGGGAGCAGCCGAGAATAGACCGCAGAGGAGGAGGGGAGGAGAGGGGGAGAGGAGATAAAAAGAGAGGTTGAGGAGGAGAGAGGAGGGGAGGAGATAAGAGGGGAGGAGAGGAGAGGAGCAAGCAGAGGGGGGGTGAGGCCATATGTCACCTGGGTGTGTTGTTGGTCCAAGTCTTAGGGTCATAACTCTGCTATCTCTTCTATATCTGAGCTATATCTCAACGTTATCTCACCTATATCTCAACTGTATCTCATATATCACTGCTATAATTTGAAAAACGATCTTCCAATATTCTCTAATTATCTTGTTTTTCTCTTTTCTCCTCTCCCCTCCTCTCCTCCTCCTCTTCCTCCTATCCCCTCCTTTGCTCTCCTCTCCCCTCCTCCTTCTGTCCTCTCTCCTCTATCCTCCTATCGTCTTTTCTCCCATCGTCTTTCCTCCCTGCCCTCCTCTCTCCTCCTCTAGGATGGACGACCAGGACAGAGTAAGCCAAGCATCCAGCATGGCCACCGTCTCCTCCCTGCCGGTCCACAAAGTTTGTTTGTTTGCTTGCATTGCTTCATATGACGTCATTTTGTCTGACTAACAATACCACCGGAGGCTAAAATGTGTCATCATGTATGGCTTTCACCTGGCCTAACGCCACACCCACCTCTTTGACCGCATGCTCGCACACGCATGTGTTGCATGGAAAATATGATGATGATGATGATGATGATGGTGATGGTGATGGTGATGGTGATGATAATGCAGATGGTTGTTGTATGATGGTGAAAATGATGAAGAAGAAGATGATGATGATGATGATTGTCACAGTGATGTTGATGTTGATGGTTGTAATGGTTTCCCCAGTCCAGTGGAGGTGAGAAGCTCCAGACATTTGGGAAGAGGTTCAGAGCATCCAGAAGAGACCCAAACTGTCCTGTGGTCATCAGAGGCTGGCTCAACAAGAAGGTACCTCTGCTCCTACCTCCTACACACCTCTTACTTCCTACTGACACTTCCTACCTCCTACACACACACACACACACACACACACACACACACACACACACACACACACACACACACACACACACACACCTCCTAAGCACTCCTTCTACCTCCTACACACACACCTCCTACCTAAAAACCACAAAAACCTACTTCCCACACACACACCTCCTACATAGCTTCTACCTCCTACACACACTTCTCTTATCTCCTACACAAACCTACTTCCTACACACACACACACACACACACACACACACACACACACACATACACACACACCTCCCACCTCCTGCTTCCTACCTCCGGCAAACACCTCTTATCTTATTTTATCTTCTGTTATCTTACACCAACAGTTTAAATATAATTTGAAAACACTGAATGATTTAATCTATACGTCTTTAGCTGTGTTCCTGTATGATTCGTTTTTACATTCTGCTTGTATTTTAAAGGACAGTGCAGGGTTGAAACTGTGGAAAAGAAGATGGTTTGTGCTGTCAAACTACTGTTTGTTCTACTATAAAGGTGAGTTGTGAGCCCACAACACTAGCACTCTAGAAGACTATCATGCTAGCATACTATCACACTAGCAGACTAGCATAATATCACAGTAGTATACTATCTAACTAGCGTACTGTCATATTAGCACACTAGTGGACTATCAAACTAGCTGGCACCCTTGAAGACTAACATACTGTCATACTAGCACACTAGTGGACATATCATACTAGCTGCCACCCTAGCAGACTAGCATACTGTCATTCTAGCACACTAGTTGACTAGCATGCTATCAGAAATAGCACACTCGTGAACTAGCATGCTGAAGAATTGCTTTAGTCATGAAACAGTACTGGAAAAAACTACTTGGTCAGCACACATCAGGTACGGGCCTGAGTGTTTAGTTGATTTAACTGAGTTGTGTGAGTTTTGTGTGTGTTTTGTGGCAGACAGCAGAGAGGAGTGTGTGTTGGGCAGTATTCCGCTGCCCAGCTACAACATCCTGTTCTGCTCAACGAGGGAATGCAAGAATAGGAAGTATACATTCAAGGTACTCCTCTCTAACCTTTGACCCACAGAGGGCTGTACCCTGCCTGGCTGATAATATTAATTAACTAGACTAGGTAATGAAGACTAATTAATAGAGTTTTTAATACAGAATGATTTAAGTGTTAAATAAAGACTAAATCATTTTGTTCTTAATAAAGACTAGATAATAGAGTTTTTAATAATAAAGACTAAATAATATTTTAATAAAGACTATATAATAAAGTTTTAAATAAAGACTAAATAATAACGTTTTAAATAAAGACTAAATAACGTACATTTTAACAATAAAGACTAAATAATAAAGAGTTTTAATAAACACAAAATATTTGAGTTTTAATGAAGAATATAATCAATTTTCAATAATGAATAGTGCTGTTGGTGTTGTGCTATGAGCCAGGTGGTGCACCAGGGCATGCGGTCGTACTTCTTCAGCGCAGACACCCAGGAGGACATGCTGGGCTGGGTCCGAGCCCTCGGCCAGGCCGCCTCCATGGAGCAAGAGGGCACGCTAAACAGGTGTGGAACCAACAACCACCTGGCACTGCTAAATCTGAACCTGAACCAAACATACTCTCAACACATATACCAAACTCATACAACAAACATCCACACACCAAATATACACCAAACACATACACCAAACATACACCAACACATACACCAAGCAAAGGCCAAACAGCTACACCAAACATACACCAACACACACACCAAACCTACACCAAAGACCAAACACACTACCAAACAGAACAAACACACTACACATCAGACACACATTAAACACACACCAAAAACACACCAAACACACCACCAGACACACATTAAAACACACCATCAATTTAATAATGTAACACAGATTGAATAGAATTTCAACATATTTAACAGTATTTTTACACTATTTCAGCAGTATTTCAATAGTATTTTAACAGTATTACAGAAGTATTAACCAGTATTGAAACAGTTTCTAACAGTATTTTAACAGATTTAACAGTATTTCAACATTATGTTAACAGCATTGTAACAGTATTGCGCGTTATATTCGTGACTCTCTAGACGTTGCTGCAGTTATCAGGACTTCTCTCAGCTGGGGGGCAGCAGTGAGTCAGTGGCCAGCCCCTCCTCTGAGGGAGACTGTTTCTTCCAGAAGCCCAGACATGTCAGCCGAACACTGAGCGAACCAAGCCACCTGACGGGGGGGAGGGCCACACACCCCCACGCGGAGCAGCGGGCTAGACGACCAAGGTAATGTAATATACTACTAACACTACACTGAACTACACATACTACTACCATGTACTGTTCAGATGTAATGTATGGTACTCCCCAACTTATGCGTGTCTCCTCCCCCTCAGCCCCTCCCCCAGCAGGGATCACTGTGGTCTGGAGGACGCTGCCCCCTGCGGAGGTTCCCTGACCCCTAGAGGTCAGCTGGGGTCGCGACCTCACACTCCAGTGGGAAGGGTGGACATCCGACCCCAAAACGACCCCTTCGTGACCCCGCAGCCCCTCTTCTACACCCCCCCCTCCCCCAAACACCAGATCAGACCACACCCCCCCACCCCCGTCCTGGACCGATGGCTCAACAAGGTAAATTGAAAACTAGTAATACTACTTATACTATTACTACTAATGCATAACTACTAATACTGCTGATACTATAACTTATATTACAATACTACTACGAATACTAACTCAATTAGAACCCATGCCCCCAACCCCAGTATTGGAGTGACTGATCAACCAGGTAAATACAATACTAGTAATACTATTCGTACTAATGTAATACTACTATTCATTTTACTAATACTTACTACAAGAGACCTCAACAAGGTAAATACAATACGAGTATTACTACTCATACTTTTACTACTATTATAATACCAGTCTGTGATTGTGTCTGTGATTGTGTTTGTGTGTGTGTGTGTGTTGTAGCCCGTAGCGACATACGGTTCCGTCCACCACGGTTCCAGCGGACGGAGACCGCTAGCAAAGGTAAGAAATGATTAGTTTAGCTGTTTTTACATCACCTCATTCAGTCAACACAATACACACATATAAAAAAAAAATAGATGCTGTGTATTAAACACAAGGTAGAAGTTAAGGTAAGAGTAAAACATCGGAAGAAATGTAGGTATAAACATTGAAGTAAATGTAGACACTGTAATAACACAGTAGTATTACAGTTGTATTGCAGTATTGTGTACTTTCTCTCTCCTCAGTCTCACTCTACGGGGGGGTTTCCGGAGGCCCTCCCCCCGTTGCCACGGACGACCAGAGTTGGACACGTCCCCCACCCCACCCATCACCATCACCACCATCACCACGGCAACCATGTGTCTGTGTGTGTGGTTCCCACGGTAACAAGCGTTGCTCTGCTCTTTATCTCTGCTGTTTGTTTGTGTCACTATATGTTATACATACTTCAAAATCAAAAATACACGTTTTTTACATCAATTAACGTTTATACTACATCACACAAAAGTACCTTCACACTACTTTTGCATAAAAATACTTTTATACTACTTCTGCATAAAAGTACTTTCACTGTTTTTCAGCCTGTGAAGCCAGAGCTGAGAGACACCCCTCCCCTCCGGCCACTGGAGAGTGATGCAGACGTGAGTTAAACAACCAATCAGACGATCAGCCAATCAGCTGATCAACCAATCAGTCGATCAGCCAATTACCTTATCCGTCAATCAGCCATGGATGCATAAAAATAAATTTTAAAAAGCACCATGTTTCAAAATAACAGCCCTAAAGTTTACAGCACATTAGCCTTCCAAATTGTTGAAGCAACACAAACATTTCCAAGAGTAACTACTTTATAGTAATCTAACTGCAACTAGAAGAGTCTAGTTAAAAAGTGTGTGTGTATGGTGTGTGTGTGTGTGTGTTTGTGTGTGTGTGTGTGTGTGTGTGTGTGTGTGTGTGTGTGTGTGTGTGTGTGTGTCTACAGGCTGTGTTGACCAGGTTGTGTGGGTGTGACAAGCTGCTTCAGGCTCTATCTATGGAGCTGGCCCAGCTGCAGGTGGACAAGGTTAGACCCAAGACACTCCCAGCATCACCCATAACACCCACTACTATCACCCATTATACCCACTATCACCCATAATATCTACTATCACCCATTATCACCCCACTATCACCCATAATACCCACTATAACCCATTATCTCAATATCACCTAATAACACCCATTATACCCACTATCACCCATAATACTCATTATCTGGGTATTTCCTGACAAATTGTTACCTACATGTTACATGTTGCTACATGGTAATATTTTAAAAACAGTTTAATATCATATTTATAACAGTAATAATAAAAATAAGTTGTTGTAAGTGCTCTTGTTTTCTCTCAGTTCTCTTTCTGTTATTAACAGTTCATACACTGTTAATAACGTGTTAATAAAAGGTTAAGAACATGTTAACAAGGGATAAATAGATCTTCTGTCCTCTCAGATTTCTGTTTCTGTTATAACCAGCTTAATAACATTTTATTAACGTGGTAACATGTGATAAAGAGCTCTTGTGTCCGCTCAGATCTCTGGTTGTGTTTCTAACAGTTAAACAACGTGTTGATAACATGTTAACAGGTAATAAAGAGCTCTCGTGTCCTCTCAGATCTCTGTGGCCGTGTTGCAGGACAGCGTCCAGGTTGCCATGGAGATGGGCAGGATGCAGGTTGCTATGGAGACCAGCAGGATGCTGCTGGAGGAGTGGAGGACCCAGGATACGGCCCTTAACCAGAAGGCCTTGCTGCAGGAAGAGCTGGTCACCATCCGCACCAGGATGTGTGATGTTTCGCTGGTAGGCTTTGAGGACCTGAAGGAGAGCAGGTGGACCATGCTATGCTCCTCCTGGTCTAGTATGGCCTCCATGTGTTTGAGGTCTGAGAGAGTGTGTGTTAATGTGTGTGTGTGTGTGTGTGTGTGTGTGTGTGTGTGTGTGTGTGTGTGTGTGTGTGTGTGTGTAGGAGATGGAGAGGGTGTGGGCTCAGTACGAGAGGATGGAGAGTGAGCTGTCAATCATTAGATCTCACCTGCAGCACATCACAGACTTTGGATCTCCCCAGGTAACACACACTACAGTACACATTATTTACTACACACACTACAAACACAAACACATGTTTTTGTGCAATTTAAAACATAGTAACATTCTACATCTTTGATTGATGTCTGCAGTTTCTTCTTCTGTGGTTCTTTGGGTGGCACAGTTGCACAGTAGTTAGTACTGCATAAGATGGGTTAAATGCAGAGAATGAATTTCCCCATTGGATTAATAAAGTCATTATTATCATTAATGACTGATAGGCTTACGATCACAATACTGTTACAGCGGAGAGATACATGACATGACATGATGAATGTAGTGATCTGTGTATATTTCGTGTCTGTTTCTTGTATATATTGTAGGTATTGTGGGTGTATAGTGTGAATATAATGTGTGTATATTGTATGTATTGTGTCTGCATAGTGTGTATATAATGTGTGCGTATTGTGTGTATATAATGTGTCTGTATTGTGTGTGTAGCATCAGTCCCAGGCTCAGAGGGACCTCTGGATGATGGAGGACGTCCTGTCTGCTCTGAAACCCAACAGGGACCACCATGCTGCACTGCTGAGACTACACACACTAGGTACACACACACACACACACACACACACATACACACACACTCTCTCACACACACACACACACACACACACACACACACACACACACACTCTCTCACACACACACACACACACACACACACACACACACACACACACACACACACACACACACACACTCTCTCTCACACACACACACACACACACACATACATGCACAAACAGAGACCACCATACTTCCATGCTGAGTTTACACACAATAGGCACACACACACACACACACACACACACACAGTCCACCATGCTGCCTCCAGTTGATGATGATGCAGGTGACGAAGAGCATGATTATCTGAGCCAATCATGTTCTTCATGTCATCTTCAGATACCAGCAGTGTGTGTGTTTGTGTGTGTGTGTGTGTGTGTGTTTGTCATTATTAAAATCTTGTGATATTGCTACATAATACATATTGTCAGCTGATCATTACATTGTTCTAGCAGTAATACCAATATAACTACTTAATTAAATGCTGTTCCAGTACCCTCCGCAGTGAGAGACCATCACACACACTCAACTTCCCCACCTCCTCCCCCGCAGACCCTGCAGACCACAGTTCACATGGTAGGACTGGAACCTCTTTACTTGTATTGTTGTTGTTCTTGTGTTATGTCTGTTTTTATCCATTTTATCCTGCCATTTTGGGTTATTGTCTTGTTTCTTTAAACTACTACTAAACTGCTTTAATACTATAGGGGGCAGAGCTAAGGGCCCCGACCCGCCCACCTCTACCTCAGGAACTGCAGGAAGCCAATCAGATGAGGGAGTGGACAGATCCGACCTATGAGGTGAGAGCTGCCTATTCTAGCCAACCCCACCCCCTTATGTTGCTGTCTCTATGTGCATGTGTTACTGACTGTGTATTTGACTGTAGTTGATATAGTGTATTTTATATATTTACTGAGTATATTCACTGCGCAATCTATATATTTAGTGTGTAATCTATATATTGACTACGTATTTGATATATTATAGTGTTGCATGTTATTTGCTGAGTATTGTGTTGGCTAAATATTGTGTACTGTACGTATATTTGATATATTGGTGTTTCCTCTGTGTGTCCCTACAGAGGAATGATGGAAGGAGGGATGGACGGGGTGATGGGAGGAGCCAAGCAGGTGAGTCTACAGAGACTGTTGGGGTTTGGTTATGATCACTCTAGTTTCTTTATAAATCAACTGTTAATTGCCAAACTCCGGGATGAAAACACATTGTCTGTATTTGGCCTCGTTGTTTTGACCAACATTTCTAAGGCTGGTGGTTTTGATTGGATGTTCTTCTATTCTTCGCTGCTTAGGTGGCCATTCAAAACCAGGCTACCATAAAGACAGACTCATAGGTGTTGCTGGGAATTCATGAACACAACGAATACATGAACAGATGAATACACGAATAGTGTAAATGCTTAACTGTGTGAATACACAAATATTGTGAATACCTGAACCCTGTGGTAACACAAACAGAGTGAATACACGAATAGTGTGAATAAATGAACACTTTGAAGTCAATACATGAAAATTGTGAATACATGAACACTCTGAGTACACAAACATTTCCTCCTGCTGTGTTTCCAGGGCCGGTGGGGGGGTGGAGGCGGACACCAGACTCTACCATCACATCACACAAGGTATGCTCCACACCCCCCCCCCCCCTCCCAAGTCCACATATAGCAGCAGATCTCTTGTTCTGCAGCCAAACTCCACTTCTCTCATCTTCTACACAACTAGGCCAGGATGCAGTACAACCTGAAGGCAATGGGGGGCGGTGGAGGCTCACTGCTGTCTGCTACCCTCTCTGCCTTCCGTCTTTATATGTGTCAGTGTTTTCCCACCTCACATCTTCTCTACCCCCACATCCCCATCAGTACAGCCCTAGAACCCCTACATCCACACCAAACCACACATGTTGTCCTTCCAACTGATTAATTAATATTATACTAATAATGTTATCGATTTGCGTCATTCTGAATTTTGTAGTCGTCAAGTAACTAATATGTCAAGTAACTAAGAGTAATGATTGATAGCATTTAATAATGATCCATAATGATTCATAAAGTGGATTGATGTTCTCCTTCAGGGAGTGAGGATGGGGGAGGAGGAGGAGATGAGGACCAAGGAGAAGCCAGCCAGTCGGAAGAAACCTCCCATCATGCCATGCGGCCCTCAACGCAGCAGGAGCTCCGAACCCAGAGACGAGGTGTCTAGAACAGCCCAGACTAGACTAGACAAGCCAGACCAGACCAGACTAGACCAGACTAAACTAGACTAGACTAGACCAGACTAGAGACCAGAATAGACCAGACCAGACCAGACCAGTCTTGACCAGACTAGAACTGATCAGACTGGACAAGATTAGAGTGTGTCTGTGTGAGTTTGTGCACATGCACATGTGCGTGTCAGTGTGAGGGATTGCACCGCAACACTCGTACCAGGGACTGTATGTGACCCTTACCCATCGTTCCTCCAGACTCCGTTTCCGCTGCGCGTGACGCGGGTCGTCACGGCAACACTGCCCTCCTCCCTGGTGGCGCGCAGGGTGGCCGTGGACGACCCCCCACCAGAGCTCAGTCCCCCCCTGCCGGAGCAGATCCTGGACCCCCGCCCGGCCACTAGACCCCCTGCCGGGCTAGACCCCGTGCCCTCCCGCCACCGCATCGTGAGCAGGGAGTCATCGCAACGGCAGACAGAGAACGTGGCCCGCAACGGAGGACCAACCTCCGACACACTGGTGAGACCCCAACCCTTCTGGAGGTCCGAGGTCACGGTGTACTGGAGGAGTTGTTGAGTTCATCTAGATAAGGGCTTCCCCAGCTTTTCCACCTCAGGACCCAAATTACCATTTTGACCCGAAAGATCCTTTCATTAAAACGAAAGGATCACTTACTCCGGTGTGCTCAGTTTTCTTCTCCGTTTTCATAGTGTTCTGTGTGTTGTCAGGCCGCGTCCCACCTCTAACAGGACCGAGACCCATTTGGGTCTAGACCCATAGTTTAAGGACCCCTGCCCTTTATGATCAGACTGATGTTCCGAAATAAATATGTTACCACTTTCCCCACTTCATTCCCCACTGAATTAAATGAACTGTGTTCATGAAATTAATACAATTTCATAATGAGGTTTTATGCCCTGATGACAACTTCCTGAACAGGCTCAAGACCCGCCCTCCCGACCTTTGAACCCTGGCCTGACTCACAACCTTGGTTTGACCCCTGAGCAGAGAGAGGCCAAACTCAGACGAGTTCAGCGAATCAGAGAGAGGGTCGTCCGCAGGTGTGTGTGTGTGTGTGTGTGTGTGTGTGTGTGTGTGTGTGTGTGTGTGTGTGTGTGTGTGTGTGTGTGTGTGTGTGTGTGTTTGTGTGTGGCTATGTGCGTGTGTGTGTGTTTGTGTGTGTGTCTATGTGTGCGTGTCTATGTGTGCGTGTGTAAATAAATACACATATGAACACTGATGTTGATATGTTGTCCTCAATCTCTGTCTGTCTCTCCCCTCCATCCCTTCCTTCCTCTCTCTGTCTCTCGCCTCTCCCCTCCCTATCTGCCTCCACCCTCTCTCTTTCTCTCTCTCTCTCTCTCTTTCTCTGAATCTCTCTCTCTCTTTCTCTCTCTCTTTCTCTCTCTCTCTCTATCTCTCTCTCTCTCTCTCTCTCTCTCTCTCTCTCTCTCTCTCTCTCTCTCTCTCTCTCTCTCTCTCTCTCTCTGTCTCTCTCAGTGCAGCAAGAGAGAGCTCTACAACTCCTGTTCACCTGTCCATCACGTCAGACAAAGAAGTTCCTCTCCTGACTGATAACAGGAAGCTGGCCAGCCAGACGCCAGGTACTTCCTGTGACATCGCCGAGTTCCCAGTTGCCATGGTGTCTGGGTATCAGCATTCAAACCTTTCTCTATGACACTGAACAGTGGCAATGGGATTCAGAAGTAGATCTGGAAAATTCAAACAAATAATTTAATGGCGCATGAGGACGCTTCCTGTATCGTTATAGTGTAATTCGTGTTTAACCAAATTCAAACTAAATTTCAACACAAATTCTACCTTTAAAATAAGTTATATAAGCTCTTCCTCCTTCCAAAATGAGGGCTAGCTAAGCTAAAAGAAGAAGAACATAGCTTGGCTAACAGAACATAGCTAAGCTAACAGAACATAGCTGGGCTAATGGCAAATATCTAAGATAACAGTTCAAAGCTAGCTTACAGAATATAGAGAGGCTACAACAACATAGCTTACAAAATATAGTTAGGCAAACAAAACAAACCTAGGCTTACACAACATAGCTAGGCTAACAGATTATAGCTAGGCTAATGGCACATAGCTGGGCAAAAATGTCAAAGCTAGGCTAACAGAACATAGTTAAGCAAACAGAACATAGGTAGGCTAACACAACATAATTAGGCTAATTGAACTGAATGAGTTCTGATGAATGGGTGGGGGAGTCATGAAGTTCATGCTTTTATCCTTCCATCCTCTTGTTGGTCCAGGGGTCTGTTACCATAGCGATGGGTCAGCAGAGTGCCGGGGTGGTGCGGAAGAGGAGGAGCTGAGGAGCCACCTCGAGCCTCCTGCAGGAGCCGAGCGGCAAGAGTCCCGTGGAAGGAACGACTCTATCAAACACTCCAGTTCCGTGACCTGGTACCAGCGGGAGGACGGCCGCCAGGTCTCCCCAGACCGTCGCCATGGAGACCGGTCCCAGTCCAGCCGTGCCCAGTGGTTCCTCTCCACCAATCAGTGGCAGGGGTTCATCCCGCTGCAGAGTCAGGGGGTAGAGCCACTTTGTGACCAGGAGGTCGCTGACATCATCAGCCGGCCAGACAAACCAGAGCCGGCGTTCGATGCCGGCGACGCCTCCTCCTCTTCCTCCTCTTCATCCTCGCATGTCAGCCACCTCAGTCTGGAGAAGATGAAGGAGAACCATGCTCTGTTCTACCAGATTGCATGTGACGTCAGCATCTCAGATACGGACGTCACACCGGGCGATCACAGCGGAAATGACGGAAACGACAGGAACAACAACGATGCTGAAAGCTCGGAGCAGCCCGAGGATGGGGTCCCGGTCTCCGGGGGTCAGAGTGGTACTAGTCGGAGGGCGTGGGACGCCCTGTTCCAAGGCTTCAGTCTTCCAACACCTTCTGATTGGTTTACCAGCCCTCCTACCCCATCCAAACAAGGTGGAGACCCAGAGGAGCTCAGAGTCCAGGAGGAATCAGAATCTTTATCTCCTGAAGTCCTGCCAGATGTCTCCTCCTCCTCCTCCACCTCCTCCTCCTCCTCTCAGCAGGACCTCCTCCACCACATCCAAGGGGAGGGGAGGAGAGGAGGAGAGGAGAAGGAGGAGGCCTCCCACCTTGGGGATGAACCAGGGGGAGTGACGAAGACCTCAGAGGAGGTAAAAATCTTGGAGGAGGTGAAGAGGGACCAAGTGGAGGGGAAGAGGGACCAGGAGCAGACCAGGGTGTTTAGGAAGAGCAGTAGTTTGAGTGACAGTAGAGAGACCATCCCTGGCGACTCCAGGATTTGTGATGTCACAACAGTGCTAAGAGGAGCTGGTTTTGGTAACACCAGAGTGACCGTCTTACGGACAAGTTTGTAGAGAGAGAGAGACAATGTCTCGTGAACCTTGAGTACAGAAGAGAAAATAGGAGGTGAAGAGGAGGTGTGGAGGAGGTGAGGAAGAGGAGAGGAAGACTGCGGCTTAGAAAGACTTTGAGAACGTGGAGATTAAGTAATATTTGGACTATCAAAATGGTCAAATTGGAAAATTATTCCAATGAAAATGTTTGAATCATAATGTACTGCTAATTTGTTGTGAGCGATAAATGGTGATTTAAAAATGTCTCACGTGGAGAAATAATAATATTTTATATATGCAGGAAAGTAGACCTACTGTACAAGGGTGCTTAACCATTGGTCCATTCCGTCCTGTGACTAACTGTTACTGTTGTGTTGTGACTGTTACTGTTGGGTGTTGATTAGTTGATGTTTTAATCTCTTAACATCTCAAGGTGTTTCTGATTGTCCTTATTAATAAACGTAGCGTATGTTTTGCTACATCTCTCGCATAAGTGATGCGTGTATTTATAGATTTCAGGGGGTTGCGTCTATAATTCGGGACCATCCTCTCTCGTAGCTCATGAAGAAGACTGTTGTTAACCCTCGCTCGCCCAGTTCTGGTAAAAAAGGCCTTTGTCACTTTAAATGCTCCCCGTGTCTCAGTGCATGACATCATTGTCTGAGAACACATTACATCATCTGTTCCAGCCTTGCTCTCTTAAAGCGAGAAGCACCTTGTGTGGACTGGACCCATAGATAGGAGTTAGGATGCAGAGATCCAGGGACAATACACAAAAATGACGTCATGCAAAGCTCCTAATGAATGATTACAAGTTGGAACTATATCTGATCATGTCTCCATCTGTTTTGGGAAAATGTGTCACCAAGTCTGTTTCCTACATCGTTCAGAAGTGTTTTACCCCAGTTTCCTTTCGAGGACTTTGTCATGAAAATGTTAAATTATAACGACTTGTCAAGAAGGTCTAACCCGGGTTAGATGACGTCATACAACTACATCTCCGAGGGATGGAGACAAAGCGGGACCATCTATTATAATAAAACTCAGAGTCCACTCAGCTGCCTGTCACGTGATCCGCACCTTTAACTAAATGTTACCAATTCTACATATGGCCACGCGCTTGATTATAAATCAATTGTATGATTGGCCTGTGCGCGTGTGTGTGTGCGAGAGTGTGTCTGCGTCTGTGAGTGTGGGTATGCGCGTGCGTGTGTGCGAGTGAGCGTGCGTGTAAATCACGGAGGAGAGACATCTGTGCGCGTAGCGAGAGGAGAGAGTGTTCCTTTAAGAAGAGCCTTCGGAGGGGAGGAAGAGGAGAGAAAACACATAGGCGGCTCGGCTCGAGGGGAGCGGACACACCACCGGAATATCTCCCGGTAAACACGGCGGGACGGGATGGGCTCCGCGCGTGGATGACCGAGGTAAGGGATGGACCCTCGCGCCTTCCGCGATGCAGCCTCGTTTCCTCTTAACGGAATTAGACGTCAAATATGCACGGAGTGGGCTGCAAACAATCTCGTGCGTGCAGGCGCGTGCTTGGTGTGTGTGTGTGTGTGTGTGTGTGTGTGTGTGTGTGTGTGTGTGTGTGTGTGTGTGTGTTTGTGTTTGTGTGTGAATAAAAGGCTATTTAAATGGATAATAATGTCACGGTTTGACGTGCACGTCAGCGATACACCGCGATGTATTGAGGGCGCGCTCTCCTCCCGTCGTACCTGCACGGGGAGATGGTAGGGTGTAGGGTGGTAGGGTGCAGAATGGAGGATGGTAGAGTGTAGAGATTAGGATGGTATGTTGTAGGGTGTACGGATCCTGTACATTGGGACTAACGGTGCGTCCGGAGCAGCCGTGTGTGTGATTAGCTGTATAGTGGAACATCTGGGCCTGGCTGTTAGCCCCAGCAGATCCATCCCAGAATACTCTGCTCTCATCCAGACCTGCTACCGCTCCCTGGCACGAGCTTCACATCATCGGAGCACACATCTCAGGATCCAGATTCATAGAAAGAGCTACTATAGCACGACGGGTGCACCCTGCTGTGCGTGCCCGAGCTTACGCGCGTGTATGTGTGCGAGTGCGAGTGCGAGTGTGAGTGTGAGTGTGAGTAGTGTGTGTGTGTGTGTGTGTGTGTGTGTGTGTGTGAGAGAGAGAGAGAGAGAGAGAGAGAGAGAGAGAGAGAGAGAGCGCACTCGAGCCTCGGAATCTCTCGAGCTGTCATCTCGTCTCGCGGTCTCTCCTGCAGGATTATTACTTATTGATTACAGCGGTGCGTCTCCTGCACGTTGCTCTGAGACGTTCAGCTACGCCATTTAAAATATTGCCGAATGTCAAATGTTAAAAAATCTCTGTATAGGTACATTGCTTCTCTCTCTCGCTCTCTCGCCCTCTCTCGCTCTCTCGCTCTCTTTCTCTCTCGCTCTCTTTCTTTGCACACACACACACACACACACACACACACACACACACACACACACACACACACACACAGAGTGCCACAGAAATACACACAGACACGAACACACACTTACACACACACACACACACACACACACACATTCACACTTACACACACACACACACACACACACACACACACACACACACACACACACACACACACACACACACACACACACACACACACATACACACACTCAGAGCCTGCAAGAGAGAAGCCCAGGCACCTCATGGTTCACCCTAGCGTCACATGACGCTATGACGTCATGCAGATAACAAATATTAATATAATTATATATATATATATATATATCCTTTATTCTATGCAGGCCAACATTTTCAATTCAGATATCACTGAGTGGTCTTAGTAAAGCATCACATGTAGGCCTTATATCACACAGTATCACATGTAGACCTACGATCTACTGTCACAGTAGATAATTATGGGCACATGAATACCTACTATCAAACTAGATTATTATCACATAGGCCCACTATTACACTAGATATTATCACATGTATACATACTATCACATTACATATTTTTACATGTAGGCCTACTGTCATATTATCACATGCAGGATGCTTTCAACATCCATCTATGTTTATAAGGGCTAGGAAACCAAAGAATCCCATCAGGTTGATTTTTCAACCCCCTAGTTGAACCCCTAGCCTCATCTGTTGCCGTAGAAACGCTATGATCAGGCTGTGTTGTGATGGGATGCTTGCTCTTCCTTTCAGTTATTCCAACCACTGTGTTGAGGATTCCAGCGTCGTATCCACCTCTTCCCTACCCCACCCAACCCCCACTGCCACCCAGCCCAAACACCTTCTCCATCAGCTCCTGGTGTCATCATCCTTCTGGTTCCCCTGCCCCAGGAGACGAGGAGCTCTCGGGAAGAAGAAGCGATGTGTTGAAGGAGTAGGATTTTTTTTTCCATGGCACTTTGTGGTACAGCTCATAGAAGACCCGTGACTCAAACACACAAAGGAACTTTGGAACCCAGAAGAACCTAGACCCTGGAACCTGGGCCTGGGACCAGAGACCAGCCGCTGTTAGGAACCTCTGTCACCAGCGTCTCATGATGATGTGCGAGGTGATGCCCACCATCTCTGAGGATGGCCGTGGAGGTCCAGGAGGGGGTCTCTCGTCCCCAGCAGGGAGCGGAGGGACCGGAGGTGCCACGGGAGGAGGGGGTTATGGCGGCCGAGAGCCCAGAGGAGGAGGTGATGAGGGCGGCAGCACGGGGAACCTTGAGTCCCTGATGGTGAACATGCTGACTGAGAGAGAGAGGTTGCTGGAGAGTCTGAGGGAAACCCAGGACTGCCTGGGGACTGCACAGCTCCGCCTCAGAGAACTGGGCCATGAGAAGGACTCCCTGCAGAGACAGCTGTCCATTGCCCTGCCACAGGTAGGCTAGGGGGCATGGTTGGTTGGTTGGTTGGATGAGGGTCTGGTTGGTTGAGGATATGGATAATGGTAGTATTGTATGGATAATGGTAGTATTGTAAGGATAATGGTAGTATTGTATGGATAATGGTAGTATTATGTGGATAATGGTAGTATTATAAGGCTAATGGTAGTATTATAAGGCTAATGGTAGTATTATATGGATATTGGTGGTATTATATGGAAAATGGTAGTATTGTATGGATAATGGTAGTATTGTATGGATAATGGTAGTATTGTATGGATAATGGTAGTATAATAAGGATAATGGTAGTATAATATGGGGAATAAAAGAAGTAGGGTGAAAAGATAACCCTGTTTTTCGGGGACAGTCCTTGTTTCTGGTGGCCTGTCAGCGGCTGGAGCTGTCCCCGGAAATATCCCTGTTTCCAAAAAAGATATTAATAGATTTATTAATGGCAAAGGTTCTAGCTTGCTCATAAATATTCATTTTGAGACAGTTGGTAATTAGTCTCGTGTCTATCTGAAAGGCTGTGATGCAACCTTGCTATGCTTGGGTCTATCTATCGGCTTTATACCATAAACAGGCACGACTGATCCTAAACAATAGGCTATCGATACAATATAGAATCATCCCCTATTCGAGTAGCCTACTTTGGCTTGGTTTGGCTTGGACATCTTTTAGTAGAGTAATACTACTACATGATAAGAATAGTCCAAATGTGAATATGTCCCTTTTTTTATTTCAGAAATAATGTCAACTAAAGATGTCCCCGTTTTTCATATGATAGTATCAAATTTGTAATAGTAGTATAATATTGGTAATGATAGTATTATGTGGGTAATGGTAGTATCAAATGGGTAATTGTTTTATCCTATAGGGAATGGTAGGATTGTGTATGAATGGACAGATAGGAGGACTAGAATAGAACAGTGCAGAGAAGCAAACCCTTTAGCCGTCCGCTCTCCTGAGCCAACAGTCCCACTGTGTCACCATCTGTAAAGTTCTCATTTTCCTTCCTTCTATACCAGCCCTTCCCCTGGTGTCTTTCTCTTGTTTGTTTTTTGTAATAGGTACTGTCAGTGTTGCTAGGTTCTGTTAGGGTGGTGCTAGGTTCAGCTAAGCTGTTGCTAGGTTAAGTGAGTGTTGCTGGGTTATGTTAGGGTGTTGCTACGTTCTGTTAAGGTGTTGCAAGGTTTTGGTAGTGTTTATTGGTTCTGTTATGGTGTTTTTAGATTCTGTTAGGGTGTTGCTATGTTAGCATTGCTAGTTTCTGTTATTGTTGCTTTGTTCTGTAAAGGTGTTGCTAAGTTCTGTTAACGTGACTCTAGGTTCTGTTAGTGTTGCTATGTTATGTTTGTGTTGCTCGGTAGGATTATTCCTATGTTCCAAGGGTCCTATGTTCCCAGGGTCCTAAGTTCCCCAGTTTTACATATGTGCACTCCCAGGGTCTGATCTTCTCAGGGTCCTATGTTACCCAGCTCTATAGGAACAATATGACGTGGGCTGTTGTCAGAAACTCATCAAATAGTTTTTCTGTTCACGGGTACTGCCATATGGCTCTCACTGTAACAGGCTTACACTCGAGGGAACAAATTCATCAAATGGTTGGAGTCATGGAGTTACCGAAGGACAGCTTAATGCTTCCTAAGGTGAAAACTAGCCTAGAAAACATGTTTATTAATCTAACTCTCACACTTCACATCGGGCTTCTAACTGATATAAAAAAGTCACATTATTACTTAAGTATTAAATCCAGGTTATTTTTGCCTCAAAGTTTATTTTATTCGTCATTTATCTATAATGGATTTGGAACACCTTTTTCTATTTTTTCTATTTTATCCGATGTGACTGACATATTACCCTAGGAACATGGGTCAATGGGAACTTAGGACCCTGGGAACTTAGGACCCTGGGAACATAGGACCGTGGGAACATAGGACCCTGGGAACATAGGACCGTGGGCACATAGGACCCTGGGAACATAGGACCGTGGGAACATAGGACCCTGGGAACATAGGACAGTGGGAACTTAAGACCCTGGGAACATAATATCGTGGGAACTTAGGACCCTGGGAACATAGGACAGTGGGAACTTAAGACCATGGGAACATAGAAAAGTGGGAACTTAGGACCCTGGGAACTTAGGACCCTGGGAACTTAGGACCCTGGGAACTTAGGACAGTGGGAACATAGGACCGTGGGAACATAGGACCCTGGGAACATAGGACCCTGGGACCATAGATACACTCCCTGCTAGGTTCTGTTAGTGTTGCTAGGTTCTGTTGGTGTTGCTAGGTTCTGTTGGTGTTGCTAGGCTATGTTAGTGTGTTGCTGTGTTCTGTTAGTGTTACTAGGTTCTGTTAGTGTTGCTAGGCTCTGTTAGTGTGTTGCTATGTTCTGTTAGTATCTGTTAGTGTTGCTAGGCTCTGTTAGTGTGTTGCTATGTTCTGTTAGTGTCTGTTAGTGTTGCTAGGCTCTGTTAGTGTTGTTAGGTTCTGTCAGGGGGAGGTTAGGGTCCGTTAGGGTGTTGCTAGGCTCTGTTAGTGTGTTGCTATGTTCTGTTAGTGTCTGTTAGTGTTGCTAGGCTCTGTTAGTGTTGTTAGGTTCTGTCAGGGTGAGCTTAGGGTCCGTTAGGGTGTTGCTAGGCTCTGTTAGGTTGTTGAAAGAACTGCTCCCCAGACAAAGCAAACGAGCGTTTGATTGGTCTAGAGTGTTTATCTCCATTTATCAAACCATCTCAGTCTTCTAGAGTAGGGTTTTAATATTAGGACCCATAAGACAATTACAGTTTGTCTGTGGGACTCAACCGCACACTCAGAAAACACCCCAACCAAGCTCCAACTGACCCATCTTTAGGTCCAGATCCATAGTTTAAGAAACGCTGGTCTACATTTTTTTAACTCCATGTATCAGAGTGTCTGATTGGTTGTCTCTGCAGGAGTTTGCTGTGTTGACCAAGGAACTGAACGTGTGTCGGGAGCAGCTCCTCGAGAGAGAGGAGGAGATCTCTGAGCTGAAAGCGGAGCGCAACAACACGCGGGTAAGACCTCCTCCCAGCACCTTCTCCTCTTCCTCCTCTTCTCTTACTACTCTTTATTCTATCTGTAGATACCTTATACATACACTCTCCTTCTCTTTCCCTTTGTCTCTCACCTCTCTACCGAAATTTTGCTCTTATTAAAGTGCTAAATGATATTCGTCTTAACACAGACTCTGGCAAAATGTCCATATCGATGCTATTGGACCTTAGTGCTGCATTCGACACTGTTGACCACTCACTACTTTTCGACGGATTGGAAAATTGGGTTGGGCTTTCCGGCCCAGTCTTAAACTGGTTCTGGTCATATCCACAAGACAGGAACTACTTTGTCTCCATTGGTAACTATGTATCTGAACTAAGTAACGTGACATGCGTGACAAAGGGAAATAGTGACAAGGTTCAGCCCTAGGACCATCTTTATTCAACCTATACATGCTCCCACTAGGCTAAATTATGCGAAATAACAACAATGATTACCATTGTTATGCGGACGACACAAATGTATATCACCCTATCACCAACTGACTCGTCCTATAGATCTGCTGTGGCAGTGCATTGAGCAGGATTCTGGATGTGCCAGAATTTATTTAAAAATACTGCTGCTCACCTACAAATCACTAAACGGTTTAGGGCCAAAGTATATCACTGAAATGCTTCTGCTATATGACCTCTAGACCTTAAAGATCAACTGGGACCAGTCAGCTAATTGTTCCCAGAGTCAAAACAAAACATGGAAAAGCAGCATTCAGCTACTATGCAACAGATAGCTGGAATAAACTTCCAGAAGATCTGAGACTTCCTCCAACCCTGACTACATTTCAGTCAAGGTTAAAAACGTTTATGTTCACCGTTGCTTTCTGCTAAATTATAATGCAATTTTTACTTATTCTTTTCTTCATGCATTTTTTAAAATCCTATTTTCATGTATTTTAGTTAGTCTTTTAAATCCAGTTTTTATGCTATTTTATTTTATTGTATGACATGTTTTTATGTGAAGCACATTGAGTCTGCCTTGTGTATGAAATGTGCTATCTAAATAAAGTTGACTTGACTACTACTTGACCTCCTTTCTCATCTATTTACCTCCTCCTCCTGTCCTCCACTCTTCTCCTCCTCTGTCCTCCTCCTTGCCTCCTTCTCCCCATCAGCTGCTGTTGGAGCATCTGGAGTGTCTGGTGTCTCGTCACGAGCGCTCCTTGAGGATGACGGTGGTGAAGAGACAGGCCCAGTCTCCTGCTGGGATCTCCAGCGAGGTGGAGGTGCTCAAGGCCCTCAAGTCCCTGTTTGAGCACCACAAGGCCCTTGACGAGAAGGTGGGTTTTGCTGTAGACTTACAAGCTTACCGGCCAATCAGGTGGGTTCTTCTGTGGACCGTCAAGCATACCGGCCAATCAGAAAACGTGATGATTGTTTCTGAAACAGTGCAGAATGAGCCACTGTGTATGAACTTTTTGACTTCCAGCAAATATCAAACATTTCCACCCATATTATCTATATCTATCCATTCCACCTTAATCCATATATAAATACATTTATTGAGATAATATATATGTATGCATAACTATATAACTATAACTATTTATTTGTGTGGACAGGTCCGAGAGAGGCTTCGCGTGGCTCTGGAACGAGTGTCCATGTTGGAGGATCAACTAGCATCATCTTCTCAAGAGGTACGTGCTGACCATGCTAGCCACGTCAGTTATGCTAAGTAGCAGGGTAGCCATGTCGGCTATTCTAAATAGCCATGTCGACTATGCTAACTAGCCATGTCAGCTATGGTAACTATCCATGTCAGCTATACTAGGTATCTGGCTTGCTGTCCTCTGTATTGACCCGTCGGTATTGGGGGTGGGGTGTGAGGTGCTAACGTTGTGTTTGTAACGTTGTGCTTGTTCAGGTGATTTCTCTCAGAGACCAAATCAAGAGACGACAGCAAGGCCTTGAAACCGGGAAAGATGTAAGGATATTGTGTGTGTGTGTGTGTGTGTGTGTGTGTGTGTGTGTGTTCGTGTGTGTGTGTGTGTGTGTGTGTGTGTGTGTGTGTGTGTGTGACTTTTATTTTGATTCCATTTCATTGACTTCTCTATTGTGACATGAGCTCCTGCTCTGATTGGTGCGTCCGTCTTCCTCTTGTTTCCCGTTGCCGTTGTGCCAGAGGCTCCCCAACGGCCCGTCATCAGGCCTGGAGGAGGGCGAGATGGAACGTCAGAGAGAGGGCGAGATAGAGCGACAGAGAGAGGGCGAGATAGAGCGACAGAGAGCTGAGCTGTCCCAGCTTAAGGAGAGGCTGGCCCTCATGTGTCGACAGGTCAGTGTGTTCAGAAAAACGACGACGAAAAAAAAAGACCCACAGTCACAGAGGCAGCACTTCGTCTTGCCTGCTACGTTTCCCGGATCATGTGTGATAGACTAGTTTTGGGTTGAGATTTGCATTAGTAGTGGCCTTAAGTCCGTACCAGTTCCAGGTCAGTACCGGGTCAGTTCCAGACCAGTAATCTATGGTTAATATTAATTCCACTATGTATTCTGGCTCCATCAGCTGACCAGTGGACCTGGTGTCCAGCTCCCCCTGGTTGTCGGTCAACATCACTGCAGTTTGGGCTCATAGTCTAGAATCTGGAATGCATTCACCACACAACACATGAACACTACTGTAATACTAGTGTCCTAGTGTAATACTATTGCTAAACTAGCTAATACTTGCAGAGTAATAGTGTCATACAAGTGGAAATCCTAGTGCATACTTGTGTAAGTACTAGCAGACATACCAGTGAAAAGTGTTAGCAGTAGTGCTGTAGTAGTACAGTAGTATTATTAGAAGTAGTATTAACAATACTGTGTCCTCAGGTCGGAGAGATCGAGGAGCAGCTGGCTGCCGCAAGGAGGGAGGTGACCAAGTCAGAAGAAGCCAATCAGAAGCTGCAGAGGGACGTGAAGGAGGTGAGCACAGCCAATCAAACACTAAATAGTATTAGATAGTGTATAGTATATAGATTATAGTGAATACTTTATAATAGATATAGTCAATAGTAGGCCTATAGATGTGCTTATATTGTGCTGGTGTGTTGTCCAGGCGCTGTGTCAGAGAGAGGATATGGAGGAGAGAATTACTACTCTGGAGCGCAGGTCATGTTCTCATATTATAACTACAACAGTCAGTTCAAACCAAACACCAACATGTGATAACTGATGGACTCACTGGATGTGTGCAGGTACCTGAGTGCCCAGAGGGAGGCGACCTCCCTCCATGACATCAAGGACAAGCTGGAGAATGACCTGGCGAGCAAGGAGTCCCTCTACAGACAGGTAGCCCCTGGGATCACAGACTAACTCTACATGTAACTCCAGATGTGTGCTTCAGAACTGTGTTATAACAGTATAATATAGTGTGTTCTATATCTGCACTGTTGTGTGTGTCCAGAGCGAGGAGAAAAACCGGCAGCTCCAGGAGCGTCTGGACGATGCCAAGCAGAAGCTCCAGCAGACCCTCCAGAGAGCCGAGACCCTGCCTGAGATAGAGGCCCAGCTGGCTCAGAGGGTAGCGGCGCTTAACAAGGTACACCCCTTCAGACCTGGTCCGGCTGGGTTGGACCACGTTAGACCAAGTTAGGCCGCTTTAGACTGGGATTGACCAGTTGAGAAGGGGCCGGACCAGATGCTAGCTCAACTTGGATAGCAAGGCATTAACACTGCCAGGGTTGGGGCTTGGATTCCGTCATCTGTGCTCATAATATATGCACTCCCTTTTTTCGAAATAATTGTCTATGTGTGTGTGTGTCTGTGTGTGTGTGTGTGTGTGTGTTTGTAGGCAGAGGAGCGTCATGGTAATTTTGAGGAGAGGCTGAGGCAGATGGAGGCTCAACTAGAGGAGAAGAACCAGGAACTACAGCGGGTAACTGTACTCTCACTCTCTCTCTCTCTCTCTCTCTCTCTCTCTCTCTCTCTCTCTCTCTCTCTCTCTCTCTCTCTCTCTCTCTCTCTCTCTCTCTCTCTCTCTCTCTCTCTCTCTCTCCTGTCTTTCTAGCTCTTACTTTCCCCCCTCCCGCCCTCTACTTGAATCCCATCAGACTTTTAAATCAACTTTCTGGAACAGAAACAAATATGGAATGTCATGATTACATGAAAATAATTGGAAAATCAACTTACATGTGACTAGACTTTGATTAAAAAGCGATTAAAAACAGATTTTATTTCAACTTTCAATGTTAGAGATAGGAATGAATTAAAGCAATCTGTAAACATTTGATGTAATATAATATTCTTTCTTTCTCTCTCTCTCTCTCTCTCTCTCTCTCTCTCTCTCTCTCTCTCTCTCTCTCTCTCTCTCTCTCTCTCTCTCTCTCTCTCTCTCTCTCCCCCTCCCAGGCGAGGCAGAGGGAGAAGATGAATGATGAGCATAACAAACGTCTGTCCGACACGGTGGACAAGCTGCTGTCTGAGTCCAACGAGAGGCTGCAGCTCCACCTCAAGGAGAGGATGGCCGCACTGGAGGAGAAGGTAGGGCAAGAGGTCACATGATCACAGGAGACCCCAGCAGATCACATGATCACAAGAGAGCCCAGCAGATCCCAATGCATGTCAATAAATCACAATTTATACCAGTAGATCCCAAAAAAATCACATTAGACAACACTAATACCCCTATAGATGTGTGTGTGTGTGTGTGTGTGTGTGTGTGTGTGTGTGTGTGTGTGTGTGTGTGTGTGTGTGTGTGTGTGTGTGTGTGTGTGTGTGTGTTTGGTATAACACTCACATATCTGCATTGCTGTGCTCCAACAGAACGCTCTGTCTGAGGAACTGGCAAATATGAAGAAGATCCAGGATGACCTCCTAGCTAACAAGGTACCGATTGGTCAGAAGCTACAAGCATTCTTATTGGTTGACTGTTTTCTATTGTTCCATGGTGTCATCACTGCATTGTCTTTCAGTAACATATCCTGACAGAGTAATGGGTTGCAACTCAGGATAGGGGCTGTGTTCAGCAACATCTTGTCTCTGTCTCCTCAGGACCAGCTGCTGGCGGAGCTGGAGAGGATCCAGTTGGAACTGGATCAGCTCAGGGGACGCTCTGGATCCTCCTACTCCAGGTCAGCCTCACAACCTTTAACCTTACTCACATAGCTGATTCAGTTTAGCTGCTAGCTTTTAGCCTTAGCTAAAAGCTTGTGAGTCAATCAGCTGTTAGCTGGTCTTCAGACATTCGTAGCATGTGTTTTCTAGGACAAACAAACATAAATGTTTGACCTCCATTTGTGTAAATCCATCATTTTCATTCCTAGTAGTCGTTTTGTGAATAGTTGCAAATACTGGATAGCATCAGATAGTGATTTTGAAGAGCTAACAGGTGTGACCTCCAACAGGGCGGGCAGTGTGAGCTCCCTCCCCTCCACCCTCTTTAGGCGGTCACTCCCAGGCAGTGCCTCGGAGCTCCGCTACCCGCAGGGCGGATCACTGCCATCGGGGGGCGCTGTGGTCCGACGCACCCACCGTGGTCGCTGGGGACCACGCGATGACAACAACAAGGTGAGGATGATGGTGGTGGAGGTGGTTGTTGTGGGGATTGTGATGGTGATGATTGTGGTGGTGGTGATGATGATGAAGAAGATTATGATGGTGGTGGTGATAATGGTGGTGGTGATGATGGTGATGATGGTGGTGGTGGTGGTGATGGTGATGATGTTGTTGTTGATGATGATGATGATGTCGGTGGTGGTGGTAATGAAGGTGATGATGATATTATTGATGGTGATGAGGATGATGGTGGTGACGATGATGATGGTCATGATGGTGAAGATGATGATGATATTCCTGACCATAGTAACATCTAACCTTTCCCTCCCTCCGTCCCTCCCACCCAGTATGGGGAATGGGACAGCCCATCCATGCTAGCTCCTGGGTACGACGGGGGGGTGGAAGGGAGCTGCTCCGATGACGAGGAGGACCGGGAGACGATGTTTGGCTCGGAGCTCCTCTCTCCCAGCGGACAGACCGACGTCCAGACACTCGCCATCATGCTGCAGGAGCAGCTGGAGGCAATCAACAAGGAGATCAAGTAGGTCATATTAATAAGAATGTTATTGTTAATATTATTATTAGTAGAATTATGAGCAGCTAAAGGCATGAGATCAAGTAGGTATGATTAATAATATTATTATTATTATGACTTTTCTCCTCCAGGTTGATCCAGGAGGAGAAGGAGAGCACGGAGCTGAGGGCGGAGGAGATCGAGAGCCGAGTCAGTAGTGTGGCCATGGACGCTCCCTCCCTCCCCCCCAACTCCCTAGGGGGGCGGGGCTACATGACCCCCTCCCTCACCTCCTCCACCCTCGCCTCCCCCTCGCCTCCAAGCTCTGGACACTCGACTCCACGCCTCCCCCACTCCCCCGCCAGGGACAGCGACAGACAGGTACAACCTCCACCTCCTCCTCACCCTGCCCCTTCTTCTCCTCTTCCTCCCCCTGCCCCTCCTGGCACACCTCCTCCACCCTCCTCCCCCTCCTCCTCCTCCTCCACCCTCTGCCTCTCCTCCTTCCCTGCTCCACAATCCTTCAGTCATGAATCGATGGATGGATGGATGGATGGAAGGATGATAGATAACTAAAGTAAATGGCATTATAACAAGTTCATCTTGTATCTGGTGGGTCTGACATCGTTTATCTGGTATCTCTTCCTGCTGCAGAACAGCAAAGATGGAGAGGAGTGCCGAGCTCTGGCCCTCATAGACTCCAACCCATCTGTTCCCCGGGCGCTGCGATTGGACAGAATGACCCACACACACCCAGGGGCAGGGCTTGATGACCACCGTGAATACCGCAGGTACCAAACTTTTAAAACACCCTAACGAGCCTCTCACTAGAGAAGTCCCTTAACACGACATAGCTCTCCTTTAGCTCTTTATGTTTCTCTCAGGCTACAGGACTTTCAGTCAACTAGCATCAGTGTGCTAGCTTTAACATGCTAGCTTCAACCTGCTAACTCTAGTTAGCACCAGTTAGCTCTATGCTCCTGTGTGTCCAGTCTGTCTGCAGACGGAGCCATCACAGCTAGCCAGGACTCGCTCCACAAGGCCAGTAAGAAGAAGAGTATCAAGTCGTCCATCGGTCGTCTCTTTGGCAAGAAGGAGAAGGGAAGGATGGCCGGGACCGGCCGAGAGTCCCCCTCACTAGGTCAGTCTTCAAACACCTGGTTTCAGACATCTGGTCTCACACCTGGTCTCATACACCTTGTCTTACACACCCGCTCTCACACACCTGATCTCAAACCTGCTCTCACACCCGGGGCCTGATGAATAAACGGTGCTGCGCAGAGAAATGCCCTCAGAGACATCCGCATTCTGGTTTCCAAGCCCAATTACAAAACCTGTGAGGTGAGAATATGCATATAGCAACGCACCCTTGACACCACACGTACGCAGTGTTGGAAGTCATTGTGATATGGCGACAACGTGATCGAAAGGCAGAGAGAGTAAGTGCATGTAAAAATACATTATGATAAAGGCACTTTAGAGTAGAAAAACAATGGGAAAATGCCAGTCCACCCTTGGCTGTGTGATGCCCTGGGTTTGGGATGGCATTTTCCACTTCAAACGCAATTTGAAGTGGCAACGAGTTTTCCAAATGTAATTGGCGCCATCAATGTTTTTGCCACTTTCGACATTGTTTTTAACACCTGGAGAAAACCATGTATTTATGGGAGCTCCTAGAACCATATTGGGTCAATTATGGGAGTTGACGGGGTATGGACGCTAAGCTCTTTCACGTGGGCACAATCAGGACAATTGGTATGTATTAACAGAAAACCATTACTGTTGAGCTGCACAATGTTTGACCATCTCGGAATATCTCTGCGTACACAAATGTCCTACTTTCTCATTGAGCATTTATTTGCGCAGACCCCTACGAAGAGTCTATGCATTGGGCCCTGGTGTCCCACACCTGGTCCCGCAGCTGGTCTCACACCTGTTCACTTGTAACATGATTTCCATGGTAACAGAGTTTCCATGGTAACAGTGTTCACACATCTATTCACACACCTTCATGCTACCCGCATTGTGTCTCGGTCTAGCAATGGTATGGTTCCATGGTAACAGTCTTTCCACGGTAACAGCATTTCCATAGTTACTGTGTTTCCATAGCAACAGTATTTCCATAGTACCCATTTAAACATGATATGTCTGTCTGTCTGTCTGTCTGTCTGCCTGTCTCTCTATTTAGTTTTTGTATGTAGTGATAAGACTTTATTTTCATATACTGTTTATTATAATATGAATCTTATCTCCCCAGCCTCCACCCCCTCCGATGAGCTGGGTTCTGCTGACCCTCTGAGTCTCAAGATGGGGACAGGAACCGTGGAGAAGGACCGCCGGAGCAAGAAGAAGTAAGAACTCATTCTTATTATCTAGTGTATAGAAATACATATTAGATTTACTGGACAGAAAAACAAAGCCGGCGCAGCATGAAGACGTAACACACCATATAGTACTATATTATCTCTGTGTTGGGTAGACGATATAACGATAAATTCTCCTCCTCCTCTCTCCTCATTCTACTTCACTCCCTCTACCCCCTCCTCCTCTCTCCTCTTCTCTCCTCCTTCCCTGCAGACATGACCTACTAGAGGAGGCATGTCGTCAGGGTCTCCCCTTTGCCTCCTGGGACGGTCCCACCGTGGTCACCTGGCTGGAGGTACACCTCTCTAGTCTGGCCTGGACAAGTCTGGTCCTGATGGTCTAGTCTAGTCTAGTTTGCACTAGTCTGGTCTAGTGTGGTCTGGTCCTGATAGTCTGAATCAAGATATGATTTTTGTTGATTTCGTTGTGGTTATTTTGGTTTATCTGGGTTTGGTTATCTGGTCAATATGGTTGATCTGGTTAATCTGGTGTGCCCCAGCTGTGGGTGGGGATGCCGGCCTGGTACGTGGCAGCTTGCCGAGCAAACGTGAAGAGCGGCGCCATCATGGCTAACCTGTCGGACACGGAGATCCAGAGAGAGATTGGCATCAGTAACCCCCTGCACCGCCTCAAACTACGCCTCGCTATCCAGGAGATGGTGTCCCTGACCAGCCCTTCTGCTCCAGCTAGCACACGATCTGTAAACATACCTTATATATGCACTTATTACACGGCCTTTGAATACTCGATTCTGGTCAAACACAGCATTCAGCGGTCTGTTATTTCTGCATAACTGACCACTTTGTGTAACAGCTGCTTTGTGTAACAGCTGCTTTGTGTAACAGCCTGTTGCGATGGATGCTATTTCCATCCATAGAACCGAACAGACAATTGTTTGAATCGATGCAATAAAAGTGTGATAATGACAGGCTGTACATGATATATACTGTATGTACATACTATTACTATTAGTACTACTACTACTACTACTGCTATATATATATATACACTCACACACACACAGTTCTGACTATAGCCTGTTGTTTTTTGTTGTTGTTAACAGTCTACCAGTAATATCTGGATGACACACGCAGAGATGGAGTCTCTCACCACGGCAACCAAACCAGTAAGTCTTCCTCCTCCCCCTCCATCCTTCCTCCATCCCTCCTCCTTCTTCTCCTCCTCCTTTTCCCACCCCTCCTCCTCTTTGTCACTCCTCTCTCCATCTCCCCCCTCCTCCTCCTCCTCCTCTTCATCCCCTTCCTCCTTCCCCTCTTCCTCCCCTTCCTCTCCCTCCTTCTCCTCCTCCTCCTGGACCAGTATCTTTACATATCCATGACCAGTAGAGACATGGAGACAACATGTGATGACAGCTCAGACAGAATGCCTTGTTTTGGTTGGCTGATATTAATGATACCATGTTTTCTTCTCCTTGTGTTGGATTAGGATTCTGTCTCTCCCCTCCTTTTCCTTCAGATCTGTAGTTACTGCTTCCAACTAACTACCTCACTAACCACACTCTGCCACCTCCTTCCCTCTTTCCTCCTCTCCCTCTATTCCTACTTCTCCCCCCCTCCTCCTCCTCCTCCACCTCCTCCATACTGCTCCTCATGGGTTAATACTCTTCCTTCCTTCCTTCCTTTGTTTCAACCCCGCCTTTCCAAATCTTCCCTTTCTCCTCTCCTTTTCTTTCCTCCTGCTCTGTCTCTCTCTCTCTCCACCTCCGCTGCTTTGACCAATAGGAGCAGAAGGAGTTCAGCTGGGACCAGGTGAGTTTTCTGTTCTGTCTTAAGTATTTAGCATGTAGTCTTAATAGCATGCAGTATTCACTTAGCACTATATAGTGTATTATTCATTACTGTATACTTTGTAGTATGTAGTATTTCTCTATAGAGCCTGACCAATCTAAACGGATATGAAGTCATATGACCAGCAGCAGTAGCCCTCTAAAGACCCCCCCTCCCTCCACCAGATCCTGGCGTACGGGGACATGAACCATGAGTGGGTGGGCAACGAGTGGCTGCCCAGCCTGGGTCTGCCACAGTACCGCTCCTACTTCATGGAGTCCCTGGTGGATGCCCGCATGCTGGACCACCTGACCAAGAAGGAGCTAAGGGGACAGCTAAAGATGGTGGACAGCTTCCACAGGTCTGACCGTAACCCCACATACACCCACACACACACAGCCTAACCCACTTTTTATGGCTTGTTGCAGTGGTCATAACGTTGTGATTTGTTGTCATGGTAACAGTGTTGTTGTGGTGTGTTGTCATAGTAACAGCGTGAGTCATTACACCATAATGTCAACTTTCTGGTAACAATGTTATTGTTGTCATGGCATCAGGGTGAGTCTCCACTACGGCATCATGTGTCTGAAACGTCTGAACTATGACCGGAAGGAGCTGGAGAGGAGACGCGACGAGAGCCAGCACCAGAACCACGGTGAGACTGGATTATAGAATATAGATTATAGATCAAATATTATGGATCATGGATATTTATTCTACTTCCTGTCTCCCCTCTCTCTCCAGATGTGATGGTTTGGTCCAACGAGCGTGTCATGTGCTGGGTGCAGACGATTGGTCTGAAGGAGTTTGCAGACAACCTGACAGAGAGCGGCGTCCACGGCGCCCTGCTCGCTCTGGATGACACCTTCGACTACACAGACCTCGCCCTCCTCCTCCAAATACCCAATCAGAGCACACAGGTGGGCAGTTGCCATTGGTCTAAAGCACCTGTCACTAAATCTGCTCCAAACCATGCAACACAACTTGTATGTGTTTTAAGTCAATTGAATTAAATTGATATTATATATTCTTGTATTCTTGTTTTTACTTTACTTATTCTGTAGTTTACTTTAGATGTTTTGCCTGCCATGCAAGTCACACTGCTTTAGAAAATAAAAAATCTCAACTTATAATATGAATATATATATAATGAGGTAATAGTTTTAACGGGGATGTCAGTTACGATGATTTTAGATATAAGGATGTCATGGTTATTGCTATGATGTCATTATTTGATTTTGATTATTTCTCCTTCAGGCTCGGCAGCTCTTGGAGAAGGAGTACAACGCTCTCATCTCCATGGCAACCGAGAGGAGGCCAGACGAGGTAAGAGAGTAGGAGCTAGTAGCAGCACCCAACGCTGAAGCGCTATGTGTGACCGTGCTAAAGCACTATATGATCACACTAAATGCTATGTGTGTTGTGCTAAACGTTACATGTCTGTGCTTAGTGCTATGTACGTTGTGCTACATGCTAGTGTACCTGCTAAGCGCTACGCGTCTGTGCTCAACGGTACGTGCGTTGGGCTAAGCGCTACCTGTGCTGTGACAGGACGGTACCAAAACGTTCACGCGTTCGCCATCCTGGAGGAAGATGTTCCGGGAGAAGGATCTGAGAGGCGTGGCCTCCGACTCAGAGACACTCCCTGCTAACTTCCGTGCCTCCGCCATCGCCACGTCCTCTGTCACCCTAAGGAAGGTCCAGAGTGAAGGTCAGCCGCAGAGCAAGGCACTATCCCCTATTGCACTATTTTATATTCCCTGCGTAGCTCAGGAGGTAGGGCAGGGCGCTGTGGCTGCCAGGGTTTGGAGATATATTTGAATGTCTGTCTCATGTATGACAGCAAACTCGGGTGCCAGGGGGGAGTCGGCCTCCATCAGAACCTACTCCTGCTAGAAGAAAAGCACACCAGGTGAGGAGCATCACACCTGGCGCCCCTGTGACCCTTAACGCAACCTGGTGACGTCATCTAACCCCTACTGCTCTCCTTCCCAGGATCCTGTCCACTCTTACTCCTGGAGAACAACCAGGGTCCTGTCCACTCCTACTCCTGGAGAGCAACCAGGGTCCTGTCCACTCCTACTCCTGGAGAGCCTGGATCCACTTCCACACAACATGGAAGACCGACAACGACCCTCTGAAAAAAAATCACAAGAAATGAGTGAATGTGTGTTTTCCCTCTCTCTCTCTTTCTCTCCTCTGTCTCTGTCTTTGTCTCTTTCTCTCAGTCAGTCTGTCTGTCTGTCTGTCTGTCTGTCTCTCTCTCTCTCTCTCTCTCTCTCTCTCTCTCTCTCTCTCTCTCTCTCTCTCTCTCATCAGTGTGTTTCACGCTGTAGAAACTGACTCTATATTCTGACATCATCGTTAGTCTTCAGCGAATGGAATGGCAGTACTTACTGGTTGTGGTTAGTGAGTGTTTCACATTACAAGCCCTTAGTGAGGTTGGGGTTAGTTAGTGTTTCACATTAAAAAGCCCTTAAGGAGGTGGGGGTTAGTTAGTGTTTCACATTAAAAGCCCTAGGGGTTAGTTCGTGTTTCACATTAAAAGCCGAAAGGGAAGTTGCGGTTAGTTAGTGTTTCACATTAAAAGCCCTTAGGGAGGTTGGGGCTAGTTAGTGTTTCACATTAAAAGCCCTTAGGGAGGTTCGGGTCAATTAGTGTTTCACAGTAAAAGCCCTTAGGAAGGTTGGGGTTAGTTAGTGTTTCACATTAAAGACTAGTTCAGTAACCAGTTCAGTGCAAGGACATTTATTAAGCCATACCGATCCTAAGGAGATGCACAACAAAGAAAGTAAGACAATGATACACTTAAGTGAAGTGCATTATGGGAAACTCCTGTCCAAACTCAAAGAAAGAGCGTAAAAAAAGAAGAGCTAACGTTGGTCATATGCATGCCCACCCCCCCCCCCCCCCCCCCCCCAGTGTCAGAGTGACCCCAACATGGATGACTGCAGCAGAGACTTTGTAAAATGTGTGTATTTTATTTGTATCATTTTTTATGATAACTACTATTGTATGTATGTATGTATGTACAGTAGGTGTGTGTGTGTGTGTATGTGTGTGTGTATGTGTTGAACTGTATGCTTATTTCATAATTAGTTAAAACTGGCTGTGATCTGATTTTAGGTTGAAGAGTAAATACGTTTTCAATGATGGACATTAAGATATGCTACTTGTATGTGTACATTTTGAAGAAAAAATATCAAATTGTGTTATGATTTAAATGAATATTCTTAATGGAGAGTAGTGGTGATTATTGAATATATTATGATTACATTAATGATAATGATTGTAAAAGATGTAATTAAAAAAAGTACCTCTAAAAGTGGGTTTTTTCTTCAGAGGCGGGGGAGGAGGAGCAGGAGGGTAGGGTAGGAGGAGCAGGCACTGAGGAGGTGGCAGGAGGAGGAGTAGGGGGGTAGAGTAGGAGGTACAGGAGTTGAGGAGGAGTAGTATATGAAAGGAGCAGGTGGTGAGGAGGTAGTAGGAGGAGGAGCAGGAAGTAAGGGTAGGAAGTGAGGAGGAGCAGGATGTGAGGGTAGGAGGTGAGGAGGAGCAGGAGGAGTAGGAGGTGAGGTAAGGAGGACCAGGAGGTGAGGAGAAGGAGGAGCATGAGGTGAGGTAGCAGGAGGAGGTGAGGAGGAGCAGGAAGTTAGGGTATGAGGTGAGGGGTAGAAGGTGGTGAGGAGGTAGTAGGAGGAGGTCATGAGGAGTATGAGGTGAAGCTCAGGAGGAGACGGAAGAGCAGCAGGAGGTGATGAGGTAGGAGGAGGAACAGGAAGGGGAGGTTCAGGAAGAGGAGGTGAGGAGGAGCAAGAAGTGAGGGTAGGAGGTGAGGAGGTTGTAGGAGGTGCTGATGGGGAGTAGGAGATGAGGTAAGAGGTGAGGAGGTGATGAGGAGGAGCAGGAGGTGTTGCTCAACACTTGGCTGATCCCCTGGTTCTCCTGGCCGCTCAGTTGATAAACCCAGCAGATGGTGACACGTGCACACACGCACTCATACCATAATAAAGAAACACACATACACAGACATACCATAAACTCGCACACACATACCGTAAACACACGCATACACACACACTGTCTTCACTGTGTGTGTGAGTGTGTGTGTGTGTGTGTGTGTGTGTGTGTGTGTGAGTTTTGGTAATGGAATGTGGATGTTTAAAGTGTATTTGATTGTTTATAAGTATAAATGTCTTAGTATTGAGCAGTGTGACGTGAAGAGACCGATCTGACAGGAAGTGACCTTCTGTCTCTCTATCTCTCTCTCTCTCTCTCTCTCTCTCTCTGTCTCTCTCTCTCTCTCTCTCTCTGCGTGTGTTATGCAACCTCTGTTCCTCTCTAAAACACTTAGTTTACTGTGGTAAACTCCGCAGAGGGAAATTATCTGTACTGAACCTCTCTATAAGTCTCCATACCGCTTCAAGGAATAAGGAAAAGTTCACCAGAACAACAGCATAGTAATTTGTAGAATATTGATTTAAATAAATAAAAACGATATGAGATTATAGGATGAAGAGGAAACATACTTGTTTATGATCTTTTTAATTATTTTATTTTATATATTATTTTAATTATTATAATTATTTTGATTGGGCTGAAGCAACTCAGCTGTCCCAATCGGTCCCAATTCCAAACTGCTCCTTTATCAAGCGATCAAGGAAAAACTTTTGGAATCCAGCCCGTGTCCACATAAGTTGAAGAGACACCTAACATGTTATAGTGAATAGCATGCAGGGCTGAACTGGTCATCTGTGAGTTCTGGAGGGTTACAGAACGTTCCCTGACGATCATTGGATGACAGCCTGGCCCATTCCACAGCAAATTGAAATGATAAATACATAAATGAATACCAAAAAAATGTGCCGTGCACACGCCAACATGTTTGACCAATCTGAATGCCCCACAAGGCCATGTTTTTGTCCCAGTCCGTCCGTGATAGCATGCTATGGTAGGACTATAAATTCCGCTTTAACGTGCTGGCATTTTAAGGTGCCATGTTAGGGTACATAGGATGTTGGTGTACTCAGTGACATAGCGTGATGTTTATTGAGTAGAAATGATGGAAAAATGGGAAAAAGCCGTTAGAACACAGCTGTCGGGAAAGAAGGCACGTAGCTTGTCAGGTTAGGATTTTAATTAGATGGAGAGGACACGGAACCTGCTGTACCGTCACCACCTAGTGGGAAGCGTTTCTGTTTAGCTTTTCCAGAATCACCTCTGACTCATCTCTTATTCATCCAAGTGCATACCCCCCTCCCCCCCTCCCCCCCACACACATACACCACCAACCTTTAAAAAGGACCCAACTCTCCTTTCACTTTAGAACCTAAGGACACACTCATGCGTCTACCGTAGAGCGCTCTCATCAATGTTATTTATCTCATATTTAATATTTGTTCCTTTTTTTATTTTATGTGGCACTTTGTGCGCTCTTGTCTTCTAAATGCAAGTGTACACATGTCCTTCCTCTCCTCTGTTCTCCACTCTCCTATTCCTCTCCACCCTCCTTCACCTTGGCCTTTCGTTCTACATCCCTGACTCCAGCCCCCTGCTGTGGCTAGGCGACCAGGTCAGAGAGAGACGCCTCTACACAGGTAACCACGGTAACCACAATGCCACTGACTCTAGCCCAGGACCCGACCTTAGTCACAGCTGACTGAGTGTGTTTCTGTAATTCTGTAGAGAGCCACCGGAGGGGGCTGTTCCTGGAGATGAGCCCAGACGGTCAGGTGACAGGAAGTGCTGCTCAGACGCCTCTCAGTAAGTTGGTTTAGCTCTGCCCACTCTCCCAGGTGGGATGGGGCTAACTGCACTACCCTTATCTAGAGGATGGAAGTGGACGCAGCTGACACAGGGTGTGTGTGTGTGTTGCAGGTGTTCTGGAGCTGAGGTCGGTCAGACCAGGAGATACGGTCATCAAAGCACGCCTCTCATCTCTCTACCTATGTGTGGACAGGACAGGTCACCTGACCGGACGGGTGAGTCTAATCCCTACCTGCTCCTTATGACCTGTACCTATATTCACCATCTAATCCATACCTTTATCACCAGAGACAGTACACGGAGTCTGACTGCACCTTCAGAGAGGTCATCCTTGAGGATGGGTATACCCACTTCCTGTCTATGCACCATGGACTTCTTGTTTCACTGGCACCGAAACACTCCTCGGGGAAACAGGGGCTTCGCTTCAGCAGGTTCCTCCCACTGCGTTGCAGTCTGTCAGAGGAGAGGGTCTCGGCTACACCACAGACATCACAGACCCTGGACCTGGACTCTGGAGACCCACTGGGAATGGGTCTAGGTTCGCTCCTCAGCCCGGCGTTCTCAATGGACACCTAAACACCAAAGCCAGGCTCCCAACTCTTTAAAAAGTTGAATTTTCGTGTTCGATGCTCACATTGGTACAGGACCCACTTCCTAATACTTGAATTAAATTATTCCTATTTTTTAAATAAGAAATAATTTATATAATAACACATATTCATGTTTATTTTGGTATTTTTCTATTTTTCTATTCTACATTATTGGTGATTGCATATCTACTACTGCATTGTATTTCTGGTTTTGTAAGAAATGTGTTTTCTTTGTTTGCTGTCGTTTTTGTTTTTAAAGATAAAAATGTGTGAACATTTTAAATGGTATATTTGTATGTGTAGTATATCTTAATAATCATTTAAAAGCTTTCTGGTGTACACTTGGCGGTTGAAAAACACAATACTATTATATAATACAGTGTGGACAATATTATTTAATGTAAAGGAGATTACCATAAGGGCATAACACCAACCGAGGGTACCGTTTAATGGAACATCGCGAGATCTTGGAACCTATTGTCCAGAGCCATTGTGTTTGTCTTTTTAGGAGAAGAGGCGGTCACGGGGATGTAATGCTCTCTGGCGGAAATAAAAGTTATTATTCTAACATCGCTGCTACGACTGGGGAGCTTGAACACCCACGGGGCCAATCATGCCGTGATATTACCTCATTTTAAATAGTTTAAATAAGTGGTTGAATCTGATTGGCTGTAAGCGCAGAGAGACGGCTGCCAGTTGATTAGAACTCCTAGGAGCGAGGAAGTGAGTCAGTTTGAAATGAGTTCGCTGGAAAGCTACGATCTTTCGTGAGAATAAATAAAACGCCGATTCAACTTATAAACAGACGAAAGTACACACTTGTACCACTTCTGACCTGGTCAGCGAGTAACGTAACTTTAATGTGGAAATTCATGGTACATAGTAATGATGAATGTTGAAGGAGGCAAACGTTTTAATTTATTTATAGTAGGATTATGCAAGATGCTGTCCAATCAAATAGTAAGTCTATTTATATATATGGGTGATCGTGTGTGTGTGTGTGTGTGTGTGTGTGTGTGTGTGTGTGTGTGTGTGTGTGTGTGTGTGTGTGTGTGTGTGTGTGTGTGTGTGTGTGTGTGTGTGTGTGTGTGTGTGTGTGTGTGTGTGTGTGTGTGTGTGTGTGTGTGTGTGTGTGTGTGTGTGTGTGTGTGTGGTGTACGTTATGTTTACATTTCAAGACATTTTTGGGGCACTCAGGATTTATTCAAATTATCTAAAAATAGGGTAATTTACTTTAATTTGTAATAAAGTTAAAAGCTTGTACTGCTAGCTTTTATCGTAGTATCTATTTGTTTACTTTTACTTATCAGCTCTGTGGTAAAGTCAATGTCGGCATCCTCACAAGCTGTGAGCAGCATTGCACTGACTTAATAACGACAAAAACTCTTATCACTTTCATTGTTCAAACATACCTTTTCATCTCTTTTCAGAACCAAGCTTCATAGAGGGAGAGCCAGTAAGTAATGATATATTTCACTCTCTATATCCTTCTATCTATATCTATATATCTATGTACAGCGGGAGGTGGAGGTCACTTGTATTTTTCAGATGCTTCAGAAACCTTTTCATGTCGTTGTAGTTGAGAGACTTAAAAAGAAATGTTTGTATACAAGTTGAACTGTATTATTTATTAAAAGGTTAAAGCTTGAAACATAATACATGGTTTCAAATACTTTCAAACATTTTGATATTAATATTATGATATACAATGATATGATTTAAAACCTGATAAACATTTCGGTTTTGTGTTAATGAATGTGGCGAAAATTTCTAACTTATTCTAGTTCAACATAAACGTCTCACTATTAAGTGAAAAAGTGAGTGGTAAAGTGAGTTTACTAAATTAGTCAAATAAAATCTTTATTACAAATGTTGATTTCAACAATCCAACATACAGATTTCATGTTTTAACAGCGCAAAATATTAAGACCACATCTCCAGTTGCATGAGCTTAATATATACTTAATATCCCGATAACGATATGTTCACGATCTCACACATAACGAAGAATGCTGAGGTTGTTTAAGTTATCTGGCAGAAGGCTTATGGTTTAAGGTGGTAATGGTCGACCAGCCATGTCATTTACACTCAAAACATTAAGCTAGCTGGTCTAAGACATCTGTAAACGCGCAGGAATTCAATAAGCCCTTTTTGTTTCACACACACACACACTATTTAATAGTGTATTTGTTTAACAATTTCCCAATTTACCGCACACAATTTATTCACATTTATTCAAAAGAGAAACTCAGTTTCTTTAAAGTCTCTTTTCAGTGGCCATACATTTTGAGCCATACATGCAAAAGTAAAAAGTCTTGGAGTCGGTAAACAGGATATATATGCGCAGTGTATGTCAGTCTCCTTCTCCTCATCCTGGTAGCTTTCCTTCAGCTGGTCAGGCCTGGTGCATTGTGGGTAACCCTGTTACTCAGACCTGAGTTACCAGTGGCCCACCAGCGTTCCCCTGGCAGATGGCCTCCATGGCGTGGTAGTCTCCTTCTCCGTCCCTGGTTTCCTCCACCTCCTCCTCCTTCTCCTTCTCCTCCTCCTCCTCCCAGAGAGAGGGGCTGATGTGGTTGTACTCTGTGTTGTCTTCGGACTCTGTCTCGCGGTGGTAGAAGTAACTGAAGTTGGACACGATGACGGGCACCGGCAGTGAGATGGTGAGCACGCCAGCGATGGCACACATTGAGCCCACCAGCTTGCCCCACACCGTCTCTGGGGACATGTCCCCGTAGCCCACGGTCGTCATGGTGACCACGGCCCACCAAAAGGCGTGCGGGATGCTGACGAAGGTGGTTTTGGCGTAGTCGGCCTCGGCAAAGTAGATGGCGCTGGAGAATAGGATGACTCCAATGAAGAGGAAGAAGATGAGCAGGCCCAGCTCCCTCATGCTGGCCCGGAGGGTCTGGCCCAGGATCTGGAGACCCTTGGAGTGCCGGGAAAGCTTGAAGATCCGGAAGACCCGCACCAGACGGATGACCCTGATGATGGCCAGCGAGGTGGCGGGCGTAGTGTCATTGTCCTTGGCCAGCTCCGTGCACAGGGTGACAAAGTAGGGCAGGATGGCGCTGAAGTCGATGATGTTCATCACGTCCTTGAAGAAGAGCGTCTTGCTGGGTGCGCAAGCAAAGCGCATGAGAAGCTCGAAGGAGAACCAGCAGATGCACATGCTCTCTACCAGGAAGAAGGGGTCGTGGAACACACTTGAGGGCAGGGGCATGCTCTCTGAGATGTTCTTTGGCTGAGCGTGGTACTTGTAGAAGTATTCCTGCAGGTCAGAGGTCAGGGAGAGGGTATGCTTCAGTTACAGGTCAACAATAACAACATGTTTGTTCATTATGAGGGTGTTATTCCTTCCTAGTTTAAAGTGCAACTGATCCCAAAATATTTATTTTATTTTATGACTGTTGGTATTCTATGGTCTTAAAATAAACGTGTAAAATCCTATGTTTTGTGATTCTCGGCCAACCAGTTTTTGAACATTCTGCTCTATGTGGTGAAGGTCTGGTTAAACAGCAGGTGTCTATGTGTTGATCAGTTTCCTGGTCTCTCCCCTACTATTAATAGCAACGTGAGAGAGATCTCTCGCTCTCTTGCCCTCCCTTCCTCCCAGCAGAAACATGAGCCCATTTTTACTCTCATCTCTCTCCCAACAGAAATGTGACTGTCTCTCATCCATCTCAACTCTTTTGCGCTCTTTTTATCTGTCTCTCTCTCTCCCAGCAAAAACTTGAGTGTCTCTTGCCCATCACTAATCTCATCTCAATCCTCCCTCTCTCCCAACTATCTATCTCTTCATGACTATCCATCTATCTCTTTCTGGCTGTCTATTTAAGCTATCTCTTTCTCTACTCCTTGCAGCAGCTAGGTAGCTTAGTTCAGTAGCTTGCTGTTGTAGCTAGGTATCTGTGTAGTAGCTAGGCAGCTCTGTGTACTAGCTAGTTAGCTTTGTTCAGTAGCTAGGAAGCTTGGTTGAATAACTAGGTAGCTTAGTTCAGTAGGTAGGTAGCTTACCGTAGTAGCTAGGTAGCTATGTGCAGTAGCTAAGTACTGTAGCTATATGTTATTAGCTAGGTACAGTTCCTGGGTAGCTTGGTGCTTAGCTTAGCTAGGTAGCTTGGTGTAGTATCTAGGAAGCCTGTTGCCATAGCTAGATTTTTTGATGTGGTAGTTAGGTAGCTTGGTGTAGAAGATATGTGCAGGAGCTGGCTGCAGTAGGTGTTAACAAGACACTAGACTTCTACTCATCCTCCAAGCACTACTAAAGCCCCACAGAGCTTCTGATCGCACTAATAGCCCAACTGCTCTACACTTTCACTCATACTGACCTTTGCTCATTTAAGGATCTCTCTCTCTCTCTCTCTCTCTCTCTCTCTCTCTCTCTCTCTCTCTCTCTCTCTCTCTCTCTCTCTCTCTCTCTCTCTCTCTCTCTCTCTCTCTCTCTCTCTCTCTCTCTCTTTATTTGTAGTCTGATCCCTGTGCTGCCTTCCCTTACCATATCCCAGCAGATCACATTTAACAGCTGACTAAAATAATCTGGCCATACGTACAGCCTGTGTCCCCCTGGCATCTTTCCATTTAAACCTAGTGGTGATTGCCCGTTTACTGTAGTCAAGGGCACAGATCTCATTACAACTTAGGGGGGAGGACCACAAATTCATTCAAGAGTATGTTCTGGAGGGGACATCTATAATATCACCAACGTATATAAAATGCTCTGCTGTAACAGACACACAGCCATTAATATTAGCCTAAAATATATATTAACAAATCACTAAGGCCATCACTATACATATTTACCTATTTTACAGAGCCACATATCCATAAATGCAGCACCATTCATTCTGTGAATGAACGCGCCAATCAAATATGCAACAGTTCAGACCACTGGGCAGGATACATAGGAGGGACATAAACAAAACCTTTAAAGTGTTTGTGTGAATTATTTAAAAAGTGCAGTCGGCTTCTATTTAATATATCATTTAAATTACATAAATCTAGGAATAATTTATATTGGGGAAGACAACTTCATGTTTTTCAGAAGTCGCCCTGTCTCCCCCCGGGATCAGCGCCCATGACTGTAGTAACCCATGTTGCCACTCAGATCATGTTACTGTGTTCAAGTTCAAACACATTTCCAGGATTCTAGTAAACTAAATCTCAGAGTGTCAGGTAAAATAAGAGTTTCCCAACAGAGATCCCAACATGATGTGCTGTTTCTATTGAGTTGGTTGTTTGGTCTTACTATGGACTGACTGTAGATCTACAGCATGCTTCTTCCTGTACACACCGTATCCTATACACAGTTAGAACGCCTTGCCAACAGGCAGTGAAGCGCTGGCTAGGTAGTGTAGACATTGTACCTCCCTCGCTTCCTTCTCGTTCCTAAAGTCCGGCAGCGTCTCCAGGCAGAAGATGAGGATGGACACCACAATCACCATCACGCTAATGATGGCAATGACGCGCGCCCCTGAGGAGGACTCTGGGTGCTCAAACAGCATCCAAAGCCTCCTCTGGATCTGGTTGGTGGGCAGGGGCCTCTCCTCCTCCCGGGGGAAGCCCTCGTCCGCCTTGAACCGGATCATGACCTCCTCTCCAAGCTCGTAGAACCTCACCTCATCCAGGAAGATGTCCAGAGGCACGTTGGCGGGCCTGCGGAGCCGCCCTCCCGACTGGTAGAAGTAGAGGATTGCGTCGAAGCAGGAGCGGTTGCGGTCCAGGAAAAGCTCATTGCGGAGCGGGTCGAAGTAGCGTAGGCGGCGGCAGGGGTCTCCCAGCAGGGAGTCTGGGAACTGGGCCAGAGTCCGTAGCTGGGTCTCGTAGCGCATCCCTGACACGTTGATGGCCAACCTCTCACTCAGCGCCCAGCCACTCCGCCACGAAGAGCCAGAACGCCTCCTCCTCTCCTTCTCGCACACTTTGATCTCCTTCTCGCCCTTCTCCTGGCTGTTGAGCTGCTCCTTCAGCTGCTTGTGCTTCTCTGCCTCGCTGTCTTTAGCAGCTCCTCCTCCTGCATCCTGACCTCCTGCGTCTCCTCTCTCGCTGTTCTCCATGCTGTCTGCGCTCTGGGAGGGTCTCCTCACACCTCCTCGCTCCTTTCCCCTTGCTCTATTGAACCTCTGGGTTTACCTACACAGGAAGTCTGCAAGCCTAGCAAAAGACCTGTAAGAGAACCTTCCAGTCCTTTAGATAAACCAGAACCTTTCCTAGAGTAACGCGTTAGACCTATCAGATTCATTCCTAACACATAGAACAGATCAAGACTTTCCTCAGGTATGAGGAAATCAGGAAAATCCTGAAAATATGCAGATGTTTTAAGGAGAGGTGACTGGAGGTTACAAATCATAATTTCTATCCTAATTTTTATGATGAATAATCATAGATATAATATATGTTGATGCGTTGAGCATAGCTTAAGTATTATGTCGATTTTTATATAAGTCTAGTTCTTGGTAAAGAATATTGCTCATTAACAGTTTGTTGGAATGAATTTAAAGCCTTAGAGGAATAGTGAAACTATTCTTCTAAAACTTTAGAGTAACACTCACTTGCACTCAAACGTCAGGTAGATGAGTCACATTGTGCTGTTTGCTCCAGGGTTGTCTTTCTTTCTCTCTGTCAGTCTGTCATCATGTTGTACGTCCTGAAGACTCTTCTCCCAGCGCTGCTCTTTCGCTCTCTGTATCACGTATGTCTTGAAAAATATTTCAGAATGCTGTCTTGTTGAAATTCAATCTAAAGAAGACCCCTCCCTCCATGTCTGTTGGTCATGGGCTGGTACAACCTTCACTCAGCCTATCAAATGTCAGGCTTCCCCAACTCGCTCTAGCAAGGGGACAGAGGGCTGTCCATGGGGGCCCCACCTTATCCAGACCTAGCCTTAACCAGAGGCCAACCTTACTCAACTTTACCCAGCCTTACCCAACCACACCAAACTTTACCCTGCCTTACTAAACCTTAGTCAACCATACCTGCCTTACCTAGCCTTAGTCAACTATACCTCGCCTTACCCAGCCTTAGCCAACAATACCTAGCCTTACCCAACCTTAGTCAACTTTAGTCAACCATACCTAGCATTACCCAACCATACCCAACCTTGCTCAGATCCCAGCCTTATCCAGGATCCAGCCTTAAGGCCCTGATAAACATACAATAAAATCGAAATGAGTGTGTTTGCATAGGCTGTGGAACTGCTGTCTAATATGAGAAGCATTGCTTCAAACTGCTTCATCTTGAATTAAAACAGTGAGACACAATGGTCAATTTTCAGTATAAAAATATATATTTTTCTATCTCTCAGACAGTACAACTTAAAATCTCAATATTATTCGTAAAGAGTTGTTATCTCTTGAGCTTTATCTTAACCCTTGAACTCTTGATTATATAATAATGAGACAAACAGGCTTTCACCACTAATTCACCATCTGGGATTTACTTCCTGTTACTTCATAGATTCATTAGTAATGTAATTACTATTTAAATACAGATGGTGCTTTCTTCACTACTGACTAATTCCTGGATACTGCATAGAAACAAGATCGTTAGACAAATCGGCACGCCATTTACTTTTTCATTTATTTAAAGTTCATTTTGATGATTTTAAGGAATAATGTCTTTGTAAAAACATCTGAATACAGCTGCTATTCAGCTTCACATTAGATAGTTTTGACATTCATACATTGTAAGTCTCTTCAGTCCAAATCTGTTCAGTTGTGACACTTTATTGATATGTTTCAGTTTTTTTCTCTTCAAAATATAAAAAGATAGATCATGAACATTCCGTTGAAATATACTTTATACAGTTTAGATGACTCATCTTTGTGATCCAACATTTCAAAAATAAAATCCGGCATAAGTCTCGTTCAGACACACCAGTGACCACTTACCCCCCCCCCCCCCCCCACCCACACACACACACACACGCTCATATCTAGTCTCCATGGCAACAGTAAAATGGACCAATCACTAAGTCTGTTTTACATCAGGTTACAGCATGTGAGTTAACAAGAACACATTGTATCTTTGGAATGCTTACGATAATAACGAATGCATGTGAATAATAGCACTTTTAGTTTCACTATTATCATTTGGAATGTTTATCTATTCGGGGATGTAACCTTTACATCCAGTGTATTCCATTTTCTTAATAACGTAAAACATAACGTAAACATTCATAACCAAAACAACAACTTCATGACCAATTTTGGTGTGAATGGAATTAGTAATAGTCTCTAGGGTGCATGGTTCCACAAAAACATTTCAATCTCGGGCCCCTAAGCACACACTGGGGCTCACACTGGCAGTGTGTCGGTGAAAACAAGATGTTGATTGTACATTTATTCATACAAAAGTAAATCACACTACGAACAAATTGGTTTTAAAAACCAGGCACACTAATCAAAGGGTAAGGAACCAATCTGAGATTATGCATCACAACTGTGTTGAACCCTTTGTCATGAAAAACAGACTTAGCATTTTAACACTGTCAGTCATTCAAATCAATGGCAGTATCACGCATAGAACGGGAGCCAGTTTGTGGCATGGGCACAATGACATGATGGCCAACTCAACAACAGACTAGTGGTGAGATGGTAGCTTCACTTTGCCATGCGGATCTCAGGCTGCCGAGAAACCATAGACCTCCAAGATATCAACATCTCACTGAGAGTGCCTTCTAGGTCGTAACTGATATCCTAGTTTTAATCTGAAAGGGAACAGAAAATACCATGGTCCATTTTTTTATCCCAAGTAAAAACAAAAAGACGAGAGCCTGTACAACCAGCAAAGACCCAGCTAAATCCTTCAGTAGCTGCTACCGTGCTTACACCCCACCCCCTGTAGCTTGGATCCTAGCAACTCTCTGGACCAGCAGGGACAGGTCTGGACCAGCCGGAACCTGACGGCTGGACCTGAAACAAGGGGAACCACTGATCCAAGCTGAAGCAGCCTGGGCCCAGTGGACACCGGTGGCAGCCTTTATAAAGTACCTCAGTGACATCAGTTTGGAAGCTCTTGGTCGCTATGGCGGGTGCTTGCATGATTGTGTCATGTGACGCGGTGAGCTGCCAGCTCGCAAGACGACAGACAAGACAATGGGATTGGATGCAGGACCGTACCACCTACCGTACCACGGGGGTTGGATGCGGGACCTTACCACCTAACGTACGAACACGGCACAAGACGAGCTACCTTCACACATTCTCGCCCGACCCCCCCCCCCCCCCCCCCCCTCCCCCGGTTATCGGGGTGGCAGTTGGCCCACCACGGAAGACGGATGTGCTCTAGGACACAGTGTTCTCTTAACGAGTTCCTGGGGGGAGATGGAAACTACATCCCCCTACAGAGGTCAACAATCAAGTCACAATGCATGCATCACTGTGAGGTGTTCACGTTATCATTATATACTAGAATTGATGAGTAAGAAAAATACCAGCCAACCAGCGACGTCCACAGCAATCACTACAACACCTGAGTCCTTTCAACACACAATAGGAACGACAGCCGGTTCCATGCAAACCGAAAATCTCTTGACGATTGGCCAATAAGTTATCACCTGCGACCAGACACTAGCCAGTGATTGGATACGTTCTCTTCTCCCGCCTACTCGGGAAAGGGGAAGGGGCCTGGGACAAAGCCCTCCCCCCACTGGTTGGTGCTAAGATGACTAGCGTACCTCCTCTGGCCGTGCTACAATCAAATGACAACGCATAATTATTATTGCCAAAGGAAAAAGCAGAGTAAAGGATGATGTAGCTGCTGCTGCTACGCTAGGTGTCCTCCCCAGCTATAGGATGCTATGGTGCGCTAAAGGGTTGACGATCCTTTTGATTGAATGAGCACAACTCGGAACACGGGTCTACATGAGAACATGAGGGGCAGTAATAGCAGAGATTTCATTAAACAAAACATTGTTTGAACATACATGTTTCGATATTCACATTGTTTACTCTTCAAAACAAAATATAGCTCTTCTCTTTCATTATAATCTTTTTTTTAACATTAATTGCATATAACATTTTTTTAAATTCATTTTGTATATATTTTTTGTGTCTCTAGCACCCCTTGTGTTCAACTAAGGGCTTGCAGGAAAGACAGGCATGCAGTGTAGTCATGCTGGTTACCAAAGTTAGAAAAATGCATTATCTTTTGTTCTTTTAATCATTTGTTTTGTGTCAGGGTCTTGTTCATACTTAGGAGTGTTGAAACTTCCACTTTCCAGGGAAACTTCTTACTTTGCCTTCAACATCCTCCTCCTGTTACGTGCCAACTTAGTTATTCACTAAAATTAGCATATTTTTCTTTGTTTTGTTTTTTCTTTCTCATGTGCTGCTGTCAATCTTCCTCAGATATCCCAGCCTTTAGTTTATTAAAATATAAATGTTCTCTTTGTACACATCCTTTCTCCTGTTTAGCTCTGGTCTTGGTCCCATTGGTCTCTGGATCCTCTCCCTCGAGGTGTTCCCTTGGTCGTCCATCTTCTCCTCGCCGTAGGCTGGACTAGCTCTGGGAGCAGCCACTGGCAGCTAGGGGGCAAGAGAGAGACGGGGGCAGTAGGTGTCTCAGGGTTCTTGTGCCTCATTGGCAGTGTAGGCTTCCTGTCAAGGTGAATCGTCTCTCCTGATTGGCTCATTTGAGAAGATTGACTCCTGATAGGACGTGGCAGTGTCCTTCTTGCCGTGTGATCTGGGATCTTTGAGCTTTGTCTCCTTCATCTCTTCTCCTTGTGATTGATGTGAGCGATGCTGTCGGACATTGTCTATCATGTGCGTATTTTTGGGGAAGGGGAGGGTAGAGCCATAACATTAAGACTCCCAAACGATGGGATGTTCCTCCTAGTCTAGAGTAAACAATGTCCACCATCAGGCAGTTAGGTAGGATACACATCGCCACATGAGAGACAGAGAATGCCAAGCTTTTCCTCTAGTTGCATATGTTGTGATAAATTAGGCGCGGTAAGGGCTGTGTTTGGTGTTGATGCTACATGAGGGTTGGTGGGTAGTGCAGTTGAAGGCTATGTTTCTGGACGGTAGTGTATCAGAAGCGGATGGAAGACTTGGTTTTTACCAGCAGGAGGAAACTCCTTGCTGGTAATTGAATGTAAATGTGGGGCATCGCGATGGCATTTCCACATCACACACACACACACATATATATACACACTATATATATATAAATATATATATATATATATATATATAGTGTCGTTTGTGTGTAAGTTGTGTCTGTTTTTTTTTCTCCCAAGTTGATGGATAAATATTTTATGGGACATTGAAAGTTCTGAGAGTTAAGACTGTTTCTCTGTCACTCATGTACGATTTGACATGTGAATTAAATAGTTTAGGTGGAGAATAACTTCTACAACATCTCCCAATGCATAAAATCCTCCCGCCACGCTGTTGAGGACAACGAACAGTTGTCAGTTCCCAGTCAACAAATGCTACAGTTTGTTAGCGGAGATGCTACAATGATGGGGGAAGTTGCTCAGTGGGTCAATCCGTCATTCTGCTGCAAGATGGAGCACAGAACTACGAGTGATGTCTTTTGAAATGTGTCATGTGACAGGAAGTCTCTTTCTCCCAAAGTGAGTGAGTGCAAAGTCTGTCAGGATGTCCTGGAGAACGTTGGAGAAGGTTGAAGGTGAAGGTTCTCCATTATGATGATAAGTTAGTTGGTTAGTTTTGGTAAGAAGGTGGTGTGATGGTCTCTTGTCTCCCGCCAGAGGTCTGGTCCCTCAGCTCTGGCCCCGCAAGGACTCTCCATCCAACTCTCCTCGTTAAGAAGGAACCACTAGAAACTCAACACTGTGGACACAAGGAGGACACAGCATTTAGTATTCAACTCAACCCTGCCATCATCACAGTCTCTCTCTCATTGTCAGTTGTTATTACGCAGATAATAATCAGCTTGACCTTGGTTTGAACGTATTTGTTTTAATACATGTGGATCAGCAAATGTCTTAGTGTCCAGTTCAGATAGATTAGTTATTGACTTTGTTACTAACGTGTACAGTAAACCCTACGTGGGTCTGGAGTGAGTTACTGTAGTTGTATTTGTGGAGTATGACATAGTTGTAGTAGTGTTTGGTATGGTAAAGTGGAGTGTTTGGTCTGCTATGTGTCGTTTTAAGTGTAATGTGAACAATGTAATCGAGTAGTACTGTAGTTATGGAGCGTGTTCCTGTAGTTGTACTGTAGTAGTTTTAAGTGAGTAATGTGGATCATGTGATAGTGCAGGGTAACCATTACCTGCAGACTGCTGGGTGACTGGGCTTATGAGAATCAAACACATCTCAACAACAAGGACAGTTGGAGTGGACATTACAGATACTAGACACACAATGAGACATTATCCATCCATCAACATTATTCATTCATCCCTCCATCAACATTACTCATCCATCCATCCAGCATTACTTCATCCATCCATCAATGAACATTACATTACACAAACACCATCCACCCGTCAGTCTTAACAGCTCTTCCCCCTTCATCACGAGTACAGAAGTCTTGAGAAGAATTTGAACAGTTCAAATATAAAAATAAACGTAGTTGGAAACAAGGCAGGACAGTAGCTCCAAGTGTTGGTAACCTGTAAGTTATCTGAGGTGATCCACGTGGTGTGGATGATCCAGGCAGGATATGTCACCATGGCAACCGTGACGGTGCAAAATATATTTAGATTAACATGGTGTTATAGATTTACAATCTCTGCTATAAATTATAATTACCGAATTGGTGAAACATTAGCAACATTAGCCTGGTCTCTTCACGAACATGAAGCGTGTGCTAACCATATGTCCATTTAGCAACATATTACCAACACTCAGAGAAGTGATGTCAGCAATACTTTGACAATTATTGTGTAAAAACACTGAATACAAACAAATTCAACTATGTATTGTATATGATTTTAATATATCGGTCTTTAACGTGTATATTCATACATTCTAGTTAGAGCCAGTCATCTAGCAAGAATTGCTAGCTCAGTCTAGCCGGTTGCTATGGATACTTCATACTGACATCATTGCCTATGTGGGCCTCACGGAGGTCTTTAAACAGATTTCAAAAGTCCCAGGGTGACTTAAACTTACTCTAACCATTATCCTACAATGCACTCTATTTGAAGTACATTCAGTTGCTAATATGAACACTTTACATTACAAATCACAGATGTTCAAATGAAGATGACGGTGGCAGTGTGATAATACAAGTTAGGAACATTGTACTGTGACCACTGAGAAATAAGTCCCTTACAAATTAATTTAAAAAAGTCCCTGTAGCAGCCTCATTTGAAGATCTACAAAGTGTTGACATTCTAAACACATTTTACAGTTATATAGTGTTTCAATGTCAACAATATTTTAAGGATGAGAAATGAATCCTTGTTGGAAGAAATAGCCAATGGCATTTGTGCGTTATTTCTTTACATGATTTTACCACTAGATATCATGTGTATATGAGAGCATGATGATGTAGCACAATTGTGTATTAAATATCTACATATTCAGGTAGCTCTCAAAAAATACATTCACTAAACTTTTAACTAGAAGAACTTCTCTTTCTGTCGTGACTATTGAAAGACTGAAGGCCTCAACATGCTTCTGCGCGATATGTGTGAATCGTTGTTGCAAACCGTTTGCGCAACCTACAAGGTGTCATTACACCAAATGTACACTAATGGGCGATCAAACAACTAATGCTCGCAACATCTGTGGATGCTAGATCATGGCATGTACGCAACACGGCAACAGCGTTTATTTGTATTGGGTTTAAACACGTTTAGTCTCTTGCTCTGACTTCTCTAATCTTGTGCAGTCAAACATACATGGTTCTTCTGGAGACAACCAATGGGATATTTTGGTTTAAATGTTAGAGGAATATGAATTACTATAGTGGTAAGACAGTGAATCACTCTAGTGGTGAAACTGAATAATTATAGTGGTGAGAAAGTGAATAACTAGTGATGAAACAATTAAAAACGATATTGGGATGGTTTGTCTCAAGATGTGTAATATAGTGATAGTTTGTCTCCAGATGTAATGCTGGTCATGTTTGGTTCTCAGAAATTACTTCTGGACGCTTTAAAAACATAACATATTGTCAGTAAAGGATTCACACATCAAGCTTGCATACACAATGGAAACACTCCACATAAGAGAAGCTCATTATCTTGGAAGCACATAGGTCTTTAAACAAAAGAGCTTCAAAAGGCCATCAACTAAAACCCCCAACTCTCCATACAGCTCTGATTCAACAGATCATTACGCATTAGTACAAAAAAAGAAAAACAGTATGAACAAGAAAACTGAAGCACAAACATTTGCTGAAAAGATCCACAAAAAACTCCTTTCTTGACAGTGAGATACACACGGACAACACAAGTCAAATACTTACAGAACTTTTACAAAAATCAAAATCACTTTTATAAAACATACTATTAAGAAGTCTCGATCATGGTGATCATGTGGCTCATGACATTGAAAAGGCAACACAGAAAGCAGACATTACAAGTCAACTGCCTATTAGGTCTGTGAACTCTTAAGGTTAAAAATAGATCTGCTTATTTACATATATATGAGCACAGTGCATTTCCAGCATCAATGTATATTGCATGTATATTGCATATATGAATGTATGTATTTTTCTTTTTTTGCTTAATCATCTGATACCATGGGATCGGAATGATATCTGTTGCATGAAGGTTGCAAGAGAAATATAAATTATAATATGATCAAACTACTCTAGTTTCAAGTCGCTCGATTTTATGAGATTGTTTTTTAATTTACAAAGTCATATATGATTACATTATAAACAAAATAGAACAATGAAAATTAGAGAAGTGGCAAAAAGAAGAATGTTTTGGTAAAACAAACTCACCGTGGGTTGAATGAATTATAATAGTATTGATAATACCTCATTTTTATAATAATTTAGCTGGTTTAGAAATTCCTGTCAATATGGGAATTTGGTATCAAGCAACATTTTAGACTTGGATGAGAAATAAAGAGCAACATGTGTGTGTTAATTTCTGTGGTAAATTAAAAAAGAATGCTAAAAGAAAATGTAAAATGTTAAGCCAATTTACTTATAGCTACTTATAGCTGTCTTTAGCTACTCATAGCTCTCTTTAGCAAATTTATAATTGAGCTAATTTACTCATAACTGTTTTTCGCTATCTATTGTATTGTGATCGGAGGTAAGCCAAATAACAATTACAGGATCATAAACAATTAGGATACGAAAGATCAGATACCTGCTGGTGTCACATTACCTGTGACATCATCTGTCACATGACCTGTGATATCACACCCTGGCACATGGCCTATGAAGCAACACCCTGTCACATTACCTATGACACTATCACATGAAATGTATCTTAATGCTAAAAGGGTTTCCGTGTGAGAGAATGAGACGTCAACATCTCTGGACATGGTTTGGAGTCACTGGACATGGTTTTGGTCCAGAAAGCACTACACACTTATTTAAAAGACACGTCACAGCACATGTTTTACTGTGGGTTTTACCATTAGTAGCCTTTTAATGTTCTATCCAAATCGGCTGTTTTTTTATACATTTCTTATGAGAATTAAAAAAAAACATTTATTCCTAGCTAAAGCTAAACCTGCTAATATTTTCATCAGCTAGCCTGATGCATGCATGGCACACCATAGTTTTGTCTTTCTTCAGTCATGTTTTCTTATTGCTGCTTGTTTTTGCGGTCTCCCCCTCAGCTCAACTCGTGAAGAGAGCCCACCGCTGTACTCCTCATTTAATCAATTCCCCAACTGCTTAACTCCTCTGTCAAGTGAATAACCCACTCCTAAAATCCTCGACCAATAAGGGACCAGATAACCCACCGCTAGGCTCCTTTTCAATTCAGATAACCCACTGCTAAACTCCTCATCCAATCGTATAACCCTTTGCTTTAGACCTTGTCCAATCAGCTAACCCTTCGCTGTGCCTGGTCCAATGGGAGGCGGTGCTACAGGATGGAGGGGATGGGGGAGCGGCAGCGGTGCAGGGGAGCGGGGGTCTCGTAGGGTTCGTAGGAGGGGCTACTGATGGGGGCCAGACGCAGGGAGGAGCCCCCTGAGATGTTGGTCAGACTACGAGACTTCTCGTAGCCCGCGCTCGCTACACCACAACATGAGATGGCGTGTTTAGAGGTTTCATGTTATATTAGTCACCGTTCAGTTAGTTTACAATGTTTAAAGGTTTTATAATATTTAATGGTATTATATTCATTTCGTTCAGTTAATTCAAAGCGTTTAAGGGTGTTTAGAGGTTTCGTATTATATAATTCACCGTTCAGTTAGTTTACAATGTTTAAAGGTTTTATAATATTTAATGGTATTATATTCATTTCGTTCAGTTAATTTAAAGCGTTTAAGGGTGTTTAGAGGTTTCGTATTATATAATTCACCGTTCAGTTAGTTTACCATGTTTAAAGGTTTTATAATATTTAATGTCATTATATTAGTTAAGTTCAGTTCATTTAAAATGTTTAAGGGTGTGTAGAGGTTTCATGTTACATTAATTATGTTATATTATGTAGGGTGATTATATGATATTACATTGGGTGTGAAACATTAGAAATTCAACATATCAAATGACAATAAGGAAAATAAGAAAGAATAAATAGTATAAAAATGAAGTCATTAAAAAGTTTGACATACAGGACAGACACAGACAGACAAACAGGACAAAACAAGAAAATGGATTTTAATAAGAAGTTAAACGTTAAAAGCTTTCAAATGCGACAGTCGGCAAGTTGAATTAATAACCATGTCAATGTGTTTTGGATCACATCTCTCTTAATTGAAAATCTGTTTCCCTGACAACTTCACCTGGCCAACAGTACAACGACATCACTTCCTGCCCCATGACATCATTTCCTGCCCCAGGGAGAGGATGTTTTGAGGAGAGTGCTGTCGTCCTCTGGTGAAAGCCACAGGGAACATATATTATTTAACGCTACACTGTTCTCCCATAGTTCACCTGTTTAACCTGGTTAAGATAGCTAACCAGCCAGAAGGTTAACCTGGTTAAGATAGCTAACTAGCCAGAAGGTGCATCTAGTTAACTAGCCAGATCATAGTTCCCTGGGACTTAACCGGACCAGTGGGTGCTCCGTTGCTCGTTATTGGAGAATTCCCCACCAATAACAGACACTCCAATGATGGCTGGAGCCCTGTCTGCCTGACTGTTTTGGTCTGTCTGTCCGACAGGGTACATTTATAGCTAACTCCAGCTATCATCGGGTCGACACGATGTTACATTCATGTGACATGTCATGACAATAAAGAATCATGTAATTATTATTCAGGTAAAAATAGTCCTTGTCTTATTCTATCCTGTCTTATTGTGGCTTGGTCCCATTCAGAAGGCAGCTGGGTGAAACATTACAGTTTGAATGCTTTAGTTAATTATATTGGTCTTTGTTTGGTCTCTAGATAAATGTTTATTAGTCATTACGTTTTTTTTTATGGCTGTTAACGCTTATAGTAATTATGTTTTAAATGCTTCATTTAATCACTGTGCAAAGAAGAACTTAAAATTGTTCCTTTTTTAGCAGAGGGGGCGAGGCAAGCTTAACGTTCACCTCTAGGGGGAGCCAGAACACAGGTGTTGTGCTGGTGGTTGATCGCCACAGGGTTATACACGAGACATGTGTATTGTAGATGGTTAATTATAGACACTGTAAATGTGTGTTAACTTTAACTACGGAGCAGCAGACGAGTCACTTTATACGACTTGACACATCAAAACATCAAACTAAATTATTATGGGAAGAGATTAATGGATATAGAGAGATGTGTAGGAATATAGATAGAAGCTAGAAATGTGGAAGAACGGATAGATAGCTATGTAGATAGATAGGTAGAGAGATATGTTGGAATATGGATAGATAGATGGATGGATGGGAAGTTGGATAGATAGATATGTGGGAAGATGGATGGTTAGAGATATGAATAAAGTATGGGTGCACATACTATGGCCAGAGTCCTGTGACTGTCTTTAAGATGTGACCAACTGTTCCTGAAACACTTTATAAATGAAATGCTGACTTTCTTTCCGGAAAGTCAGGGGTGTGGCTTCCTGCATCTTCCTGTTCCTACAGGAAATCGATGGTGTGTTGAGGATGCTACGTCTCCTCTTACCCATCTTTAGATGTATTGATCTCCACTGACCACCACACATCGCTTAGCTACATGACTAGAACCTCCTTCAACAATGCTGGTTAACCCCCTCCCTAGCTGGTTAATCCCCCCCCCCCCCCCCCCCCCCCCACACCTCTATATCTAGTTAACACCTCCCCTAGGTGTTTAACCCCTCCACCTGGTTCCTCCCATTGCTGGAAAATCGCTCCTCCTATATTTGGTTAACCCCTCCGCCTATATATGGTTAACCTCTCCCCCCTCCCCCATATCTTTCTCCACTATAAAACTCTATACCAGCAGCATTGCGATGCAGGATCCCTGGTAATAGCCTACTGGCAGTAGCTAGCCAGCTTCAATTTAGATAAGCCAACGATTGAGTCGAGAAACATGAAAAAATCGAAAAGCAAACCATTTTTGTTGACTGCCTTAAATCAAGTGATTATAAATATACATATATTATTATTGTATTAGTTATTTATAAATTTATTTTATATGTTTGTTAGCCTATTTTATTCATTGGGGATTGTTAGCTAGTATTATGGTTATAAAATATCAGTTAAAAAAGTATAAATAAAACAAGAAAAGCACAACAGATAATGACAATAATAAATATAGAAAGAAATGAACCAAACTCGTACACGGATGGACGGATATAACCACACAGCACTGATAAACTCACGATCACAAACAACCATTACAAACACAGAACTGGAAATAATAAACTAAACCATCGGTTTACCATAAAGACATGAGAATGAGACGGTTAGAGAGAGAAGGAGGGCGAGAAACCAAAGAGCGAGAGCGAGTCACAGAGAGAGGTAGAGGAACGAGGGACGAGGAATAGAGGGGAAAGGGAATGAAAGAAAGAGGTAGACAGAAGAAGTGAAGAACAATCAAAGAGGTTTACCAGGGTTGACCTTTGCGAGCCATGCATTGAGCATTCGGTGGGTCATAGGTCAAACAGAATGTCTCGCAAATGCCAAGTAAAGTTCCAATTCAAACAGATATAGAAGCACACAGATACCAGTTACACAAAGCTGGACTTTCCCTCTTTAAAACCCAGGAGAACTGGATCCAAATCCAGCCTTAACTCATCACCACTAAGTGGACAGCTGTAGACAGAGGGTCTACTTTCAGCCAATAGGGTGGAAATGTTTGAAGGGGGAGTAGCTCTAGCAGGAAGTGCTCTGGTCTAGCTTTTAAAGAGGGATGGACCGGAGAGGAGGTTACCTCTAGTGTCTTACCTGTTACCGACCTGTCTACCTGTCTGTCTGTCTTTGCCTCTGTCTGCTGGTCTCTGTTTATTTGTGTGTTCAGCATGGAAATGCTTCACCACCGCAACTGCTCATTGAATATTTTTCTGTGGGTTTGTGTACAGCTTTTTACAATGAAAGTGTTCACAGTAAAAGCACTGGGCTTAACACAGCACAATTTCTGGTCTGTGATTCTACCCTAGGCACTGGGAGCACAGCTAGGTGGTCTGGGTAATGGTACGTCACTCTCCTGTGCTACAGGATTGGAGGCTCGGACTAGCTCAGTGCTACAGAGCTAGCTGCTCAGACTAGTTTAGCACTACAGGGCTAGCTCTGTTCAGACTAGCGCAGCACTACAGGGCTATCTTTGCTCAGATTATGCCAGAGTGACCGGGCTAGCTGCTCAGATGAGCTCAGCACTACAGGGCTAGCTCTGTTCAGACTATCCCAGCTTGACTGGGCTAGCTGCTTAGACTAGCTCAGCGCTACAGGGCTAGCTCTGTCCATACCAGCTTCAGACAGCTGCAGCGATTGTAGTTTAAGGAAGTAAGTTCTGGAGTGGTGATGTACCATCCCATGACCTCTCCAGCGCTGCTGACCCCTGTGACCTCTGATCTGGGACCTCTGTAAGCTTTGGTTGAACCGATGCAACATGTTCCTGCTAGTATACTATGGATCATATCTTTCCAGCATATCCTGTCTGGTAGGGTTCACAGTCAAAGGCTGTGACCTTGACCTGACCATGACCTGAACTGCTTTCAGGAGGGTTCACCTGCGCTAGAGGTCCGCCTGGGGTCAGCAGGGGGTGGAGCCACACAGAAGGAGGGGGGAGGAGGAGGAGGAGTAAGCTACACAGACGAAACAACACAACATCAGGCGGCCGAGGTAACAATGATATAATAATAATAATAATATAGAAGACATACAGACGCGTGAGAGCACACAACCTGAAGAGAGAAATGACAACAACAACAACAACAACGACAACAACAACGATAACATCAGACAACAACAGACAACAAGACTCCTCCCAGACTCCCAGTATCTGACCTGTCAATCATCCACACACACCTTCACCCTGTCGCAGCGCCACACACACACACACACACACACACAACACACACACACACACACACACACACACACACACACACACACACACACTTAAACATATATTAATATATCTAGTGTGATGGAAATGACACATGTACCAGAAATCCCTTCATAAAACTTTGTAAACACTGAAACAGTGTGCTGGTGTGATGAGGTTTCACCACATGGATTACAAACACAGAATACCAGTTGTTTAGAATCAAGTTTGAGTTGAATACTAGTTCAGTACATCCCAACCTTATGTTACATGGTGGTTTAAACGCTACAGAGATGTAACCTCTGTACTGAGTTAACACTGCATGGCACATGAGGTGCACACACACAGTGGACCATGTTGTGTGTGTGTGTGTGTGTGTGTGTATGTGAGTCAGTGTGTGTGCATGTGTGTACTTCTGTGCCTCCTCTGGGGTTCCAATAAGGGCCGTGTTTGAGTGTAGATGCTAGGTGTGTTAGCATGTGGATTGTGGGTTAGCAGCGTGTTAGCATGTTACCTCTGCTCCTCTTAGGGTTTGATCCAGGAGGAGGTGGCGTTAGCATTGAGGTCCTGCTGTAGCAGAGACCCCTCCATCTTATACCAGTCCTCCGTCAGAGGGGAGACTGGGCTCATCTCTAGCCAGAGGCAACGCGGCCAGTTACAGGGTGTAGGAGTGTTTTGGATCAGGGACGTGGAAGCAGAGGTGGAGGTGATGGAGAAGGAGGTGGTAATGATGGAGGAGGAGGTGATGGTGGAGGAGATGTTGGTTGAGGTGATGGAAAAAGAGGTGGTGATGGAGGTGATTGAGGAGAAGGTGGAAGAGGTGGTTAAGGTGATGGAAGAGGTTAAGGTGATGGAGATAGTTGTGATGGAAGGGATAGAGGACGATGTGTGGATAATGAAGTTGGAAGAGGAGGTGATGACAATGGAGGAGGTAGGAGGTAATGGAGGAGGAGGTGGTGATGGAGGTGAAGAGGAGGTGGTAGAGGAGAGGGGGGGAAGCAGAGATGAAGGGGGAGAAGGTTTGTGATGGTGGAGGTGGTGGAGGTAATGGCGGAGGAGGTGAGGGAGGAGATGGTGGTGATGGAGGTTTGATTTGAGCAATAAATAAAGAAATAAAGGAGTGGTAGAGGTGGGTTGGAGACCCAGGCAAGGAGCAACACAAAGAGAAGGAGCAGGTGGTATGAACCCAAACATGGTTAGGGATCAGGGTTAGGGGTCAGGGTGTGGGGGATAAGGGGGAGGAATGGGGGAGGAGTAAGGAGCAGCGGGGAGGAAGGAAGAGGAAGGGGGGGGGGGGGAGAAAGACAAGTGACAAGAAGTAAATTAATGCATGGTTCACTATCTGAGTCCTGAAGACAGAGAGAGATTATATATGGGCATGATGGAAAGAGAGAGATAGAGAGAGACAAACATAGAAAGAGAAACAGAGAAAGAGCTAGAGGGAGAAACAGACATGGAGAGCAATAGAGAGAGAGAGAGGGTGAGAGAACCAGAGAAAGAGTGAGATAGAGGGATGGATAATGAGCATGGTGAGGTGGAGACACAGAATAAACATGTCGTAGGTGACGGACAGATGGCTCGGCCAATAAGAGGAACTGAAAACATGGAGTGGAGCAGAAGAGCTGTATGTGTTTGGACGTGTGTGTGTGTGTGTGTGTGTGTGTGTGTGTGTGTGTGTGTGGCTGGTGTGTGTGTCCGTTCTTAATCCTCTCTTACCTGCTGAATCACCAAGGTGTGCTGTGCGTGTGTTAATGAGGTCGCCCTGTTCTTGTCTACGTTTGCACTATGTGCCGTCTACATGCACTCTGGTGACACCGTGTCCCTGGCAGGCTGTGTGTGTGTGTGTGTGTGTGTGTGTTCCTGTCGTGGCCTACCTTTCCGAACGTTGCCGTCTGTGGTGCGGAACTCCCTGGTGTTGAGGAGGAAGCAGGCTCGGTCCTGCTGGTACCGCTCCCGGGTGGTCCCCAGACCCCCGCCCCCAAGACCCCCCCTCATGGCGGGACTCCTCTCGTCGGGACTCAGAACCTGGTCAATGTTGGGGCAGTCCTCGTTGGCCAGGGCCGCCGACGCAGCGTCCCCGTTCTGCTTGGAGTCTGGAGAGAAGAGAGAGACCACAGGTTCCTCCTCCTCACTGCTTAACATCTGGACATTGTTAAAGGTGCTGTCGGTAAGATTTAAGACCTGTCGTTTAATTTGTGGTTTGTTAGGAATGCCATAGCCCTACGTCAGCTGTTACTGAGTGAAATGTTCAGTGAGAAGTTTACGGAGCGTGCCTCTGTATGAAACCATTGAGATTTCAGACCGCTTATTTCTGACCAATCAGGGCATCTCTTCTCATCTTTTCACCACAGGTGCGTGAGTGCAACTCTTCTCAATGGCAGAGAAATGTAGAGAGGGTGAGAGCCGAGAGGGAAGGGGTGTATTTTTTCAGTTGTTTCTTTTCTAAATCGAGCCTTTACAACTCTCAAATGTTACCTGCAGCAGATGTAACCTTCGCAGAACATCTTAACCTCCATCACATCTGAAGAGATCAGAATCATGTTAACCTGCAGAATGTGGTTGTAATTCTCAAGGAGGTTGATTTTACACAGTGACTCACCTCTGTTGATCTCTATAATCTCTTCCTGAGCCAGAGGGCAGTCTCCTGCCAATCCTCCAGATCCTATGACGCCACCTAGCACATTTCCCAGGAGCCTTTGCGGCGATGCAGTTGCCATGGCGAGGGCGTCGGGCTTGCAGTAGTTGGGAGATCCAGGTTGTGGCGCGCGGGGGATGTGCTTATTCTTCTTCTTGGGCAGCTTCTGCTTGGCCATGGCCAGGGAGTAGTACATCCCAAAGTTGTTGACGATGACGGGCACTGGCATGGCGATGGTCAGCACGCCCGCCAAAGCGCACAGCGCCCCCACCAGCATGCCCGACCAGGTCTCGGGGTACATGTCCCCGTAGCCCAGCGTTGTCATGGTGACCACGGCCCACCAGAACCCGATTGGGATGTTCTTGAAGTTTGTGTGCTTGGCGGCGGTGGGGTCGTCTGGCGAGGCGCCGATGCGCTCGGCGTAGTAGATCATGGTGGCGAAGATGAGCACGCCGAGAGCCAGGAAGATGATGAGCAGCAGGAACTCGTTGGTGCTGGCGCGCAGCGTGTGGCCCAGCACACGGAGGCCCACAAAGTGACGCGTGAGCTTGAAGATACGTAGGATGCGGACGAAGCGCACCACGCGCAGGAAGCCCAGGACGTCCTTGGCGGCCTTGGAGGACAGGCCACTGAGGCCCACCTCCAGGTAGAAGGGCAGGATGGCCACGAAGTCGATGATGTTCAGGGTGCTCTTGAAGAACTCAGCCTTGTCTGGGCAGAAGGTCACCCTGAGGAGGACCTCGATGGTGAACCAGATAACACACATGCCCTCCACGTAGGTCAGCCAGCTGTCGGTCACCACCTCGTAGACGATCTCCTCGTGGGTGATGTTTCCCACTGTGACGTTCTCTGTCCGGTTGTAGATGGTGTTGAAGGCCTCATGCGTCTCCATGCAGAAGGTGGAGATGGAGATGAGGATGAAGAGGAGGGATCCAAACGCCACGTACTGGAGATAAGAGAAATATATGGATGAGGTTAGGGACCACATGGAGACATGAGCAGAGAACGAGAGCATTGCAGGGGAATTAAATCCAAAGACAAACTCCAGTCATACAGCACTGGTTTTTCTTTCTTTTTCCTTCAACATGGAAGCCAGCAATCTTCTGTTGAACAACATCTCCTGAGCATGATACGCTCATCAGTAGACCTGATGATGGTGTCCTCAGAGCTATGACTCCATAAAGCAGTGAACATTCAATGAGTTTTCAGCCTCGGCATTGCCAATGTTTCCAATGGAGTTCAGCATTGAAGCCCAACCTAGTGTCTACGCTACCCTGGACATAGCAGACAGAACATATTCACCACCTCCCAGTTTAATTGCCTCTCAAAGCATGTTACGAATTGTCATCGTAAGTTTCCTGAGCTACATAATGTATGTCCATGTCAATATATCGTTCAAACGCCAAACCTAGCGTCCAGCACAAGCTGAAAGCTCATCATGTGCTTGTACCTCACTTCTTACAGCACGATGCTGCTCACAAGGCCTGGTGTGAAACGAATCTGTAACTGTCTACCATTGAGTTGTGTGATAAACCATCTGAAAAGTTAGAGATGCTGTGGGATGGACACATGAGGACAAGCAACTGAGAGGAGAAGTAGATGAATTATAGATAATGATCAGTGGCTTATGCTGCTGGAGTGTTCTGGACCAGAACAGTGTTGGAACAGTGGTAGAACAGAACATTGTTGGAACAGTGGTAGAACAGTGTTGGACCAGAACAGTGGTAGAACAGTGTTGGACCAGAACATTGTTGGAACAGTGGTAGAACAGCGTTGGACCAGAACAGTGGTAGAACAGCGTTGGAACAGAACATTGTTGGAACAGTGGTAGAACAGCGTTGGACCAGAACAGTGGTAGAACAGCGTTGGAACAGAACATTGTTGGAACAGTGGTAGATCAGTGTTGGAACAGTGGTAGACCAGTGTTGGAACAGAACAGTGTTGGAACAGTGGTAGATCAGTGTTGGAACAGAACAGTGTTGGAACAGTGGTAGATCAGTGTTGGAACAGTGGTAGATCAGTGTTGGAACAGAACAATGTTAGAACAGTTGTAGAACAACTGTGCTACTGTGTCGGAACTTGTGAACCCTGTCAAAGTTCAGGGTCTGAACATTGTTAATTATGCGTGTCTCTGCAACTCTTCACAGTGAGTGGCTGTAAGATACACTCACATTCTAAGTGGTAATTAGATGTAAAGGGTTGGCATTAGTGCTTTATACATTATTTTAATATCTATATCTATACCTAATGATACTGTTTGTTATATATCTTGCATTAGCACCATATAGTAGGATCATTGATTCAGCATATAGTTTCCTGTTAGCTCTTTGAAATCCTCATCTTCCTCATATCCTCACATCCCAGACTCTTGGCTCCTTCACTTCCCCCCCTACCCTTCTCTTCCTCCTCTCTTCCACTCCCCCTCCTCTTCCTCTCTTCCTGCTTTTCCTTCCCTTCTCCTCTCTTCATCTCCTCCTCGTATCCTCTCCTCTGCCTTTCTCTTCCTCCCCTATTCCCTCCTCCTCCTTCCCTTTTCTCGCCCCCCCCCCCCCCCCCCCCCTCCCCCACCACCCACCCACCCTTCCTCCTCCCAACTCCTCAGCAGGAGGTGTGTTCTCCCGGTGTCTCCTCTGGTCACAGTGGTGTAGCTTGATCCATTAGCGGCGCGTGCTGCCAGCCACGGTCGCGTGCCGGGCCGCCTGCAGTCTATTTATAAGCTGCACTCTGCATTACCAGATGAATAATACAACACAGATATACGTCGGAGCCTCCAGCTCTCCCTGCTCTTACATAACGCTGAGGCCAACCTAGCATACGGTTCTGATGCACGGCCAGGGAATCCAAGGGAAGAGTGTTTTAGTGGGAGGGCTGTGAGTGTGTCTTTCCCCTAAAGGCAGCGGCTCCGCTTGGCTTCAGACGTCTTCCCCTCTGAAGCGCTGACCGAGCTTCTGAAGGCCCAGGGTGTATTTAAAGAGGAGCACGTTAGCTGGGGAGTGAGAGGGGATCACCAGGAACCTTCTATCAATGCCACTCCTCAAAATACAGAGATTGGTCATTAAGGAGCAGGTAGGGGTTAGACAGTGAACACAGAGAAGGGTCATTAAGGAGCAGGTAGGGGATAGACAGTGAACACAGAGAAGGGTCATTAAGGAGCAGGTAGGGGATAGACAGTGAACACAGAGACGGGTCATTAAGGAGCAGGTAGGGGTTAGACAGTGAACACAGAGAAGGGTCATTAAGGAGCAGGTAGGGGATAGACAGTGAACACAGAGACAGGTCATTAAGGAGCAGGTAGTGGTTAGACAGTGAACACAGACACAGGTCATTGAGGAGCAGGTAGGGGTTAGACAGTGAACACAGAGACATGTCATTAAGGAGCAGGTAGTGGTTAGACAGTGAACACAGACACAGGTCATTGAGGAGCAGGTAGGGGATAGACAGTGAACACAGAGACATGTCATTAAGGAGTAGGTAGGGGTTAGACAGTACAGAGACAGGTCATTAAGGAGCCGGTAGGGGTTAGATAGTGAATACAGAGACAGGTCATTAAGGAGCAGGTAGGGGATAGATAGTGAATTCAGAGACAAGTCATTAAGGAGCAGGTAGTTGTTAGAGAGTGGATTCAGAGACAGGTCATTACGGAGCGGGGAGGGGTTAGACAGTGGATACAGAGACAGGTCATTAAGGAGCAGGGAGGGGTTAGACAGTGGATACAGAGACAGGTCATTAAGGAGCAGGGAGGGGTTAGACAGTGGATACAGAGACAGGTCATTAAGAAGCAGGTAGGGGTTGGACAGTGAATATAGAGACAGGTCATTACCTTCGCCAAGGAGGTTCTATGTCCTGCCCGTCTGTGAGCAGGGTATCTACAAAAAGCTGAACATAATTCACACCAAATTTGGTGGGTAGGTTGGGTATGGGCTAAGTAAAAAGTGGTTCACTTGTCATGCGAAACAGCCAAAAGGGGGCGTAGCAGTGGGCGTGACATATCACAAAAAGATGCATAACTTTCCATCGATTTGCGTAACACCAACAAAAGAACTATCCTGAATGGTTGTCAGGGGTTCATGATGATTGTTGGGTAACCTCCCCAATCCCCATCCACTTCCAGTTTTCTTGAGAATCTCTAAATGGGGCTTTGTAGGGTGTCGTTGGACTCAGCTCAGGGCAGCCAATTGGCTGCCTCCAAGCCAGGCTCACTTATATCAAACTGATTCCTTGGCAGACGTCTGTGCTCTACTGAGCAAAGTTTATATTAAGTAGGGGTTAATGGGGTAGGGGTTGTTGCTCAAGGGTTTCAGGTAGGACATTGGGAATCAAACCCAATATCTTCAACCTGTAAGTCAAACAACCCAGCCACGACACAACCCTACCAAACACAATTCAAGACATAGCATACTAGTAGATTAGCATGGATATAGTATGTAGAACTGGTGAGGTGTGTGTGTGTGTGTGTGTGTGTGTGTGTGTGTGTGTGTGTGTGTGTGTGTGTGTGTGTGTGTGTGTGTGTGTGTGTGTGTGTGTGCTTGTGTGATTGTGTGTGTGAACAGGGATGTGCATGTACGTGTGAATACAGGTGTGTGTAGATGGAATGACTATTTAACACAAGGAAAACTTTAAGATCTCACTCTCTATCTCTCTTTTTTCATCTGCTGTGCTCATCACTATCTGACCTACTTTGCTACTTACACACATACACACACACCTGTTTACAAACGCATACACACCAACACATGCACACACACACACTCCTGTTTACACACACACTCACAAACACACACTCCTGTTTACACACACACACACACACACACGCGCAAAAGTTAATGCTTGGGGGACATGGTGGGGATGTTCTGATTGGCTGAAACCCAGAAGCCATTTTGCTGAGCCAATCAGGGCACGGTGTTCTGTTCTTCCTCCTGATTTTAATATTATCCCAGTGTTGAAGAGGAGGAGGAGACAAGAAAGACTCCTACATCACATGTGTTTTGAGGGTTGCGCTAGACTGCTGCTTTTAGACACGATATCACTCTTCCTCGTTCCCTCTACCTCCCAATCTCTCTCCCTCCCTTACTTCCCCCCCTCTCTCTCTCTCTCTCTCTCTCGCTCTCTCTCTCGCTTTTTCTCTCTCTTCCTCCCTCTCTCTCTCCCTCCATCTGCAAGTGGGACAGGAACAGTCTTTGAAGACCCAACCTGCAGGCTCAGACGAGGCCCCTGGTCTAGCCCCCCCACCCCCCACCCCCACCCCCACCACTACTGTCTGGAGCTGGGAGGCGAACCAGCTGCCGCCGGCTCCTGAGAACCCTGGAGCTACACCACCACAGATCTTCGGGGAGGATCCTGACGCTCCGTTCACATCTTCGAGATTGCGTTTGACAGATCTTTGTAGTTGACGGAATCCCAGAACTAGCTCATCAGAACCGCACATCATTTGTTGTAGTTTGAAGCGTGATACATTTGGCAATAAATAAAAACAAATTATGGTATGCATGTTTTTGTGTTGACAATGGACCTTGCTATGTTTTATTAACATTTAGCTAATCCACAAATGTATCGACTTTGCAGGTTCCGGCATATCGTCGGAGTCCGTCGCCAGCGCAAGTCTGAGAAACTCCCAACGTATCCGTCATCCAGCTTTAACAAATACGGTGGCTGCAAGGAGGAGAGGGGGAGCGCTATCCCATCCCCGACCCCAATCCTAACCCTAACCCTGTGAAGGGGGCGGAGGATAGGCTGGAAGGACACCCCAACATCATTGTTCTACACCACCCCCACCATCATCAGCCCCACCACTTCCACTCACCTCACCACCAACAGCCCCACCGACACCACCACCACCACCACCAACATATGTCGATCACGGACCTGCCTTCACAGCCATCGGAGTAGCCGTCACACTTTGAGTAAGACCACCGATGATGAGTGAGTGTGTGTGATTGTGTGTGTGTGTGTGTGGTGTATGGAATGTTTTTACCATTTCATGGTATAGAGGATACATAGGAGGATCTAGAATAGGAGAGGGTGGAAGATAGAGAGAGGGCAGACAACAGAAAGGGAGAGAGAATAAGAATAAGAGAGAATGTGAGGGAGGACATGAGAGAGAGAGAGATGGAGGATACAAGAGAGATAGGAGAGAGGATAGTAGAGAGAGATGGAGGACAGGAGCGAGAGGAAAGGAAAAAATTAGAGAGGGAGGATAGGGGCGAGAGCAAGGACATGAGATAGAGGGAGGATAGGAGAAAGAGAGGACATGGGCGAGAGAGAGAGGACATAAGATAGAGAGAGGATAGGAGAGAGAGGATAGGAAGGTTGCTCTACTGCGGCAGAGCTCCTCTGGTTATTACAGCATCACCACAGCCTGCCTGACTCCCTGTCACCATGGCAACCACTGCCTTCTCCTCTTCAGCACCAAGGACAGGGCTCAGCCAAATACTGCTCCCACACTGTAATGCATGGCTGGACCACCACATGCCAAATGGTGAACATGGAGGTACAAGTCTGTTTGGTGTGAAAACCATGTGACCTTGACGGACCAACCAGAACCTTCAAACCAGATACTGCTGGTAGCTAGGCAACACTAGTAGTATTTAAGGTGTAGAAAGACTAGCAGTATTTAAGGAGTAAAAACGCCCATAGTATTTAAGGTGTAGAAACCGGTATTTAAGACGTAGAAACACCCATAGTATTAAAGGTGTAGAAACACCCATAGTATTTAAGGTGTAGAAACTGGTACTTAAGGAGAAGAAACACCCATAGTATTAAACGTATAGAAACACTGGTAGTATTTAAGGAGTAGAAACACTAGTTGTAAAATAATGAGGACAATTATTTTTCTTTCTATGTCCAGGGTGCTCTGCCAAAAGCATGCTGCGCTCAGCATGGCAAAAACAGCGAGCAAAATGCTTGCTTCCCATTGATAACAATTACAAAATAGCCGCCCCCGATTTAAAGTGTTCAGTGTGATCCAAGCCTAACCCTTTTTGTCGAATACCAAACTATATATAAAATATCTAACCTTACACCTAAACTTAACCTTCTCTAGCCTTATACCTAAACTTACCATCTCCAACCTAACATCTAAGCTTAACCCCTAACCATAAACCTAGCCATCTCTAGCCCAATACCTAAACCTAATCATATCTAACCTAATACCCAAACTTTAGCATCTCTAACTTAATACCTAAACTTAACCATCTCTAAATGAATACCTAGAGTTAACCATCTCTGACCTAATACCTAAAGTTAACCATCTCTGACCTAATACCTAAAGTTAATCATCTCTAACCTCATAGCCTATAGCAGCTAGCCTATAGTGGCATGCCGACAGTAGCTCACCTATAGCAGCTAGCGTGTAGCTAATAGCAGTTATCCCTGTCAGCTGGGCTGATGGATGCTCATGGTCTGAGTGTGAGCAGTTACGTGGTGTTTTATGGACAGACAGACACACAGAGTAAAGGCCAATGTGTTGTGGTGCGCGACACACCAGTGATTTATCCTGCGTGCTTAACAGCATAAAGACCCTCCACCCCACCACCCCCTCCCCTCTAGCTGGGCCATCCACCCTCCACACCTCTACAGGTACAGCAACACTAGGGATGTGTGGTTCTGTTTGTGTGTGTGTGTGTGTGTGTGTGTGTGTGTGTGTGTGTGTGTGTGTGTGTGTGTGTGTGTGTGTGTGTGTGTGTGTGTGTGTGTGTGTGTGTGTGTGTGTGTGAGTGAACAGGAAGGATCCCTGTTGGAAAGCAGAGTGCTGCCCAGTTTTGTCCATTTGGCTCGCAGAGCTGATTCAGCACAAAGACAGTCTGCTAGGAGAGAGGAGGGGAGGGGGTAAGAGAAGAGAAAGGGGAGGGAGAAAATAGGGGAGGGGGAGGAGAGACAAGAGGGGAGGAAGGGGGATGAGAGACAAGAGGAGGAGGGAAGGAGAGGAGAGGAGGAAAAAGGCTGGTATTGAGTGGAGTGTAATAGAGGAGGGAGGGAGTGAAAGGAGTGTAATAGAGGAAGAAGGGGAGAGAGAGGAGGGAGGGAGGGAGGGAAGGGAGTGAAAGGAGTGCAATAGAGGAGGGAGGGGAGAGAGGGAAGGGAGTGAAAGGAGTGTAGTAAAGGAGGCGTTCTTGCAGCAGAGTTATTTTACACCTCATGCGTCTTTCTGCTGCAGCAGGTTAAATATGTTTTTACTGGTTTCTACTGTGGGGTTCTACAGGTTTCTCCTGCTGGTTAATTTAGTTTTGACTGGTTTCTTCTGGTTTCTGGAGGCACTGGTTTGTCCTCTGCGTTGATCTTTTTATTTGATCATAATTCATCACAGTTGACTATAAGCCCATCTTGACCTTCCCACGTGGAGAGAATAATAGTCTCTCTCGATCCCCTTTCACTTTCCCCCCTCTCCTCTCTCCTCTCTCCTCCCCTTCCTCCTTCTCCCTCCTCTCCTCCCCTCCTCTCTCCTCCCCCTCTTCTCTCTCCTCTCCCTCTTCTCCTCTCTCCTCCTCCCCCATCTCTCTCCTCCCCCTCCTCTCCTCTCCCCCTCTCTCCTCCCCTTCCTCTCTCTCCTTTCCTCTCTTCTCCTCTCCTCCTCCCCCTTCTCTCTCCTCCCCCTCCTCTCTTCTCCTCCCCCCTCCTCTCTTCTCCTCCTCCTCTCTCTCCCCTCCCCCTCCTCTTCTCCCCATCTTCTATCCTCCTCTCCCCATCCCTCCTCTCTCAGTGTAAAAGAGGCCATGTGTAAAACAAGGAGAAACGGTGACTTCTATCTTCTAAGCAACGTTTTGTTTTAAAGTCACCATCTCTGCACGACCCCCCGGTGATGTGACAGTTGACCTTGGGGACATTCTCCAATCATGGGACAGGGAGAAGCAGCCGCTGACACTGGCATAGCTGGAGTGGAACTACAGACCAGACCCCAGGTTTAATGGGCAGGTTTATATCTACAGTGGGCTAGAGTAGGATGTAATGGATAAAGTCCTGTAATAAACACACCCAAACAAGCTTCTGGAATGCCATGTCCCATCGCAGCCGCACATTGTATTATCATCATAGAATGAAATGTAATATAATGTAATGACAATATAAGTATTATTATAATATAATGTAATGTGTGTATTATTATATTGCTCCTGATAGAGACCTAGCAAATCCAATTCTGCCCCCAGTGCACCCTGAACAGGAAGTTGAGTTTAATGTTAAGAAACAGATATTCATCTTCAAATGATGAATCATGTGTTCCTCGAGCTGATGCGTTTATAGATACTTGGAGATGTGATGTGATGGGGAATGATTGTTTGGAGTCTCTCAGGAACCAGGAACTGTGCTGGGGTTTCAACGCAACCCCAGCACAGAGAGACCGTTTAGGGAACGAAGCAGAGACGCCTTGTTACAGAGAGGTCGAAGGTGAAGGTTCAGACTGGTCCAAGCTGACAGAAAAGAGACGGTTACTCTTGTGGCCAGTATGAACCCCCAACGCATTTATCCTTGGAGAGGACAGAACCTCAGAACATATCAGGGAACTGGGCTACAGCAGCCACAGGCTCCTCCCAGCTACTGGACAGATGACTGGAGAAACATCGCCTGAATACCAGTAGAGAATCGTATAAATGTCACAGCCTGCCAGAGTATTGTTACTGACCATCCCTTTATGGCCTAAACATCTTCCAATGGCTACTTCCTGTAAGATAATGCGCCATCATGTCTACATGGAGCAGAATATCTGAAATATGTTCAACACCTTGATGAGCCGCCAAAACTCCAGGGTGTTTTGGAAGTCCCACCTAGTATTAGGAAGGCGTTCCTGATGAAGTAGCCACTCAATGTATATAAGCTTCAGAAGCGGAGGTGTTTGAAGGAGGTCGTATTTCAGACATGACAACAGGTGGGGAAGGAGCGTGTGTTTGGGAGGAAAGCTATGTGGACACAGGGAGGACATGCTCACTCCACACAGACAGAACCCAGGAACCCAGTGGATGGAACCCAGGATCTCCTGGGAGGATTTAGGCTAACCACCGTCCTGCCACAAACCACAGCAGGGGGAGAAAGAAAGGGAGCAAGAGAGAATAGCAGACCTCATGGGTGATCATCAATATGAGATCAATGGGCAGACTGGGAATAAGTCCTACACACTGGTGGGCGATTCGAAGGAGCCCTCTCCATCTCTCTTTCTCTTTCATCCCTCTCTACTGAAGCAGAACTACCACTGTGTGTGTGTGTGTGTGTGTGTGCGTACACCCGATTATGTGAATGAGATCAAAGTATCGATCACCTGTGTGTCTGACTCTATCATTCTCTCTCTTGCTCTCTCTCCATCTCTCTCAATCTCGCCAGCTCTCTCTCACGCTCTCTCTCTCTCCCTCTGTCTCTCCCTCCCTCTCTATCTTAGTACAACAGGCCATTAACACACAAACACTGTTCGAACTAACTAACTAAAGAAACGAACACACACACAGCGATAACAGATGCAGTGCCGAATATAATCTTTCTATATCTGTATATTCAGTGACTATGTTCCCTTAGGTCTGAAGGCCATCTGAAAGACACTTCACCTATAGCCTACATCCACAATATCATACCATGGCATGGTATGAAAATCACATTAACATCCCACCATCATCACACTTGCATTACACCAACATCCCAGTAACATCCCACCATCACACTCACATCCACCAAAATCAAACCATCACATACATCACACCAACATCACACTTACAACATCAAACGAATATCACATCACACCAACGTAAAATATTCTCAATATCAGACTAACATCACACATTGACATTAACATTAGGCCAACTTCACATCACCCCGGCATCACACTAACAGTACACTAACATCACATTAACGTGTGTGTGTGTGTGTGTGTGTGTGTGTGTGTGTGTGTGTGTGTGTGTGTGTGTGTGTGCGTGTGCGTGTGCATGTGTCTGTGAACGTGATATATGAGATGCACTGCTTTTTGCCTCGTTGTTGATATTCGCGTGTTAAAAACGCTCGTCTGGTGTCGCGGAGGAGCGAGGAGCGAGCAGCGGTCCATTGCGGAGACAATAATCGGTACGGTCGGTGCGTAAAGACGGAGAGCCACCGGACCCATGGCTTGACGCTTCAATAAATTACACTGACATGAGATGTGGTCGATAATGTGCGTCGTAAAACGGACACGCGCGACCTGAATTAGAATATTAAAATACTTTCAACTGGAAGACGTCGACGGGAAATAACACAATGACTCGGTGTGAAACGTCACATATTTCCAGAGCGCTAAAGCAAAGGATCGAAACCATCCTTTTATATAAGACATCAGACCGTGTTCCATTCTACCTGCGCTATCAGCATTAATTATTCACCTCCTGAATGTATACCTGTCATCCAATACAAGACGTCTCCACCGAGACATCTGCCCTTGGTAGATGTACTCCCCTGTAATTAAGGAAGGACGGCGCTTAAAGTTCATTCAAATAAACGTATTGTGTGGCTACGACACCCCGTGGTGCAGTACAGTAGCCCTATATGATACTACTAATAATACCGACACATGACTGCACTGAGGCCGGTACCGTGGTAAACTCACCCGGGCGTATTTGGAGGAGTAGGGGTCTTCAAACAGAGCCCATATCTTCGGCTGCCATGTCTTCCACCAGCCTGCCCTCCGTGCGTCCTCCTGCAGACACAGCCTCCTCAGGTCCCCGTCCGCTCCGCATAGCGCCGGGTCGTCCTCCGGCGCCTCCGGCTCGGGATTCTCGAAGCTGTCCAGCGCCTCCTCGGCGTCCCGGTGCTGGCGGTAGTTCATCCAGCAGCAAGCCTCCACGTCCGTCTCGTCGATGCCCCAGAAGGCCAGCTCCTCCTCGAACAGTGGCCCGCACACATCGTTCGGGCAGTGCAGCTTCCCCGTGCGGTAGTAGTTGAGGATGAAGGAGAAGACAGACGGGTGGCGGTCGAAGAAGAACTCGTCCAATTTGGGGTCGTAGTCGAAGTTACTGAACGCGTCCGGCTCGGTGAGCCACGACAAGCGGGTGCCCGGCAACGTTTTTAGGGTGCTCCGGTAGGTCTCGTGCCGCACCCCGCCACAGTTTATCACGATTTTCTCGCTTTCCGACGGACAAGTCATGTCTGCGCTGTAACATGCTTTGTTGGACGACTTATTCCCACCCTTGCGCCCTTTGAAAGAGGAGACACAGACTGAGCTGAGCATGAGGAGGAGGAGGGGAGAGGAGCAGCGCGCGGAGAGGGGGGGAGGGAGGAGGAGGACTCTGCGGAAAGAGAAAGGGCAAAATTAAAACAACATTCACACGCTAAAAACGGTCTCATCGCAGGAAAACAGCGCATGTACAGTCACTCAGTGGGCAAATTGTTCATTAAATGACGGTGAAATACATATTGCGGCTGTATTGTTCGTCATCATTGGTGACGTGATTCTCCGAATGTAGAAATAATCATCCTAAAGGTTTTTTCAGTCTTAACTTGAAGCCTTGGAGAACAGGTGCATGGCTATCTTCATTATCCTGCTAATTGTTAACACCAATCGGAGCGATGTCCAGTAGTGATCCACACACTGGGGTAACTGGTGTAGAGGACACACACACACACACGCGCGCACGCTGTGTATCTTATAGTGTGGGGTTAATGTAGTGTTACAGTGAATTGCAGTTTAACATTCCATTCTCATGTGAGGTTAAAACGGTGATGTAATGATAGTTTAATACAGCATAGAGATATACAGTGACAGTATAATGTTATAAGTTACAGTGTGATGTTACTGTATCATTTACAGCATTATGTTACAATGTGTAGCTACAGTGTAATTAACAATATAATGTTACAGTGAATTGTTATCGTTTAATGTAACCGTGATTACAACAAACAAAATTGGCTTGTGTGTGTGCGTGTGTGTGCGTGCGTGTCATTGGTCTTGGTTGGAAAAAGGCCAGAATGAGAATCAGGGAGGAAAACAAGGACAGACAAAGAGAGATGAAGAAAGGTAGAGATACCTTCACAGAAAGAGAGAGACACACACAAACACACATGCATATAGGAATGGAGAGAGAAAAGGGAGAAACACACACACAGAGGAAGGGAGAGAGAGGAATGGAGAGAGATAGAGAGGTAGGGTAAGAGGGGTAGGGAGAGAGCAAGACGAGAGAGCAAGATAGGGAGAATGAGACAGGTAGGGAGAGGTAGATGGGAAGAGAGGTAGAGAGAGAGGTTGAGAGAGATATGGAGAGATAGACAAAGAGCTAGAGAGAGCTAGGGAGAGAGAGGTAAAGAGAGAGAGAGGCAAGGAGAGAGATAGTGAGGGAGAAAGAAAGAGAGATAGGGAGACGGAGAGAGAGCACCTCTACCTTGTGTCACTGCAGGCAGAATCAGTACCAGGGTGAAGGGAGGGGAAGGAGGGAGGAGGGGAGTGAGGGAGGGTTTAAAAGTGAATGAATTCTGCTGCAGTACTGAGGCATGCGTACATTGAAGCACACACAAACACACACACACACACACACACACACACACACACACACACACACACATACATACATACATACATACATACATACATACATACATACATACATACATACATACATACATACATACATACATACATACATACATACATACATACACACACATACACAAACACATCTCAGAGCTGAACCTACGATCTTGATTAAACTGCAGTTTTCTGAATTGCACCATCCCCCCGTCACAGCGTTCTCTCTCTCTCTCTCTCTCTCTCTCTCTCTCTCTCTCTCTCTCTCTCTCTCTCTCTCTCTCTCTCTCTCTCTCTCTCCTGCAGATCAGTTGTGGGATCGTCTTGTTCAACTTTCTTCTCTCTTGGTGGGACGAACGGAGACTGGCAGGTAAGGTACTTGCTTCATCAACTTACAGTTAGTACTGACCACCAGTACTATGTATACTGTATATACAATGTGTGAATACAAGTATTGTATGTACTGTATATATACTGTACTGACAAATACAAATAATATTTAGACTCTATATATACTATAGTGATGAATTACTGTATAAACGGTATATATTGGTCAGTATACCCTTGTACTGACCAGAACAAGTACTGTATAATGTAGATTTGCTGTACTGACCAGTTTAACTATCTCTATATAATGGTATATATTTATATATAAATAAATATATATACACTGTACTGACGAATACAAGTACTAACAAGTGCTGAAAGTCCTGAGTATTGCTCATTACCTAAAGTTGTACGCAGGGTTTAGATAACCATGCAGCTCCTTTATACCAAGATCAGCACCACGGACAGCACCCAACACTCCAAGGGCACTGTACTGTTCTATGTTGTTTTATATTGTACTGCTCTTATATTATACTGCTCTACGCTGTTTTATTCTATACTGTTCTATGCTGTTTTATACTATACTGTTCTACGCTATTTTATATTATACTGCTCTACGCTGTTTTATACTATACTGTTCTACGCTATTTTATACCATGCTGTTCTATACTGTGTTATACTATACTGTTCTACGCTGTTTTATACTATACTGTTCTATACTATACTGTTCTACGCTATTTTATACTATACTGTTCTATACAGTTTTATACTATACTGTTCTACGCTATTTTATACCATGCTGTTCTATACTGTGTTATACTATACTGTTCTACGCTATTTTATACTATACTGTTCTATACTGTTTTATACTATACTGTTATATGCTGTTTTATACTATTCTGTTCTGTTCTATACTATACTGTTTTATACTATACTGTTCTACGCTGCTTTATACTATACTGTTCTATGCTGTTTTATTCTATACTGTTGTATACTATGCTGTTTAATGCTGTTTTATACGATACTGTTGTATACTATACTGTTCTATGCTGTTTTAAACAATACATTTCTATACTGTTTTAAACAGTATACTTTCCTATACTGTTTAATACTATACTGTTCAATACTAAACTGTTCTAAAATATACTGTTTATACTAACTGTTCTATACCATACTGTTATAGACTAAACTATTCTATACTTAACTGTTCTATACTGTTTTACTCTGTTCTATACCGTTCTGTTCTAAATTGTTGTAATGTTCTGTTGTACACTGTTATTTATTGTTCTAAACATTTACATATGTGAATCTATAGGCATCCTATTATATATTATAAGTATTTATATTAGATCACCTAGTGCATGGTGCACAAGGATAAATCCACATATATAGTATATCCACAGTACATAATACAGTTAGATACAGAGTACACAATACATAGTACATAAATACTACATCCATATCATATAAAGGTGACAATGTGACATGTAGGATAGAGGTGGGCTGTGTCGGATTTCAGTCCAGGGACAGTTAAGTTTGGACGTCCCTTTAAGAGCTATTTGGGGGGGGGGGTGAGACCAGGAGGAGAGGCAAATAACAGGCAGAGAAAATATTTCTCCTTCCCTCACCAAGTCTCTCTCTTCAGCTGCCCCCCCCCCCCCCCCCCACCCGCACCTTCCTCTCTCCTTCCTTCACGCTCTCTCTCTATAGCTCAACTCCCTCCATCTCTCTTTACCCCCATCTCTAACTCTCTTTAGTTCCCTCTCTCTTTGTCTCTCTAGCTCTCTCTCTCTCTCTCTCCTGCAGTATTTCCTGGCTTGGCCATGTGACTGCCTCTCTCTACCTCTTTCTCCCTGACATCTCTCTCTCTCTCCCTGATCTCAATCTCTCAATCTCTCTTTCTCTCACCTGCATACAAGCAGAATGAGATATCCTTTTAAACACAACCTGCAGCTTGACCATCAGGAAACGAGAGGATGAGGAGAACAGAAGAGAAGGACAGAGGATGAGAGGAGGATGGATGAGAGGAGATGAGAGGAGATGGGGAGGAAAGAGGACTATGAGAGGAGGAGGCAGAGGGAGGCGGAGGATAAGACAAAAAAATGAGGGGAGGAGGAGCAGGAGGAGGAAAGAGGAGCAGAGGACGAGAGAGGGCTGCACAGAGCGGGTGCATGGCTGCACTGACACTAATATATATTAGCAGAAACACTGCAGAGAGAGGGGGAGGGGGAAGGTTAGTATTATGGGATGCTGTGAGGTACCAGCAGTTACCACGGAAACGGGAGGGGGAGGGGAGGAGGAAGGTAGGGAGAAGATGGGGAAGGAGAGAGAGAGATGAGGAGGAGAGAGAAAGTGAGGAGGGGGAGATACACACAAGAAAAGGTGTGTGTGTGTGCGTGCGTGTGTGTATATATTTTACCATCCCTACCTCATCAAAGGATGTAACCACATGGTTTCATGCAGCTCTCTTCACAGCTCTTTCTCTCTCTTTCTCACTCTCCCTTTCTCTCTCTCTCTCTCACTCTCCCTTTCTCTCTCTCTCTCTCTCTCACTATCTATTTCTCTCTCTCCCTCTCTCTCTCCCTCTCACACACATACCTCTAGAGACCCCTGCAGGCCATAGGAGGTACTGTGGCAAAATGTGAACACGCTGCAGTAGTGTGTGTGTGTGCGTGCGCATGCGCTTGTGTGTGGGTGTGCTTGTGTATGTGTATGTGTGTGTGTGTGTGAGAGTAAAAGCTAACAGCACTAGATACTAAACCCGACATGCCTTTAATGACTTGTCTCTATAGTCACTGTCCAACACCTAACTGCTCCTTAATGACCTGTCTCTGTATCCACTGTCTAACCCCTCCCTGCTCTTCAATGACCTGTTTCTGTGTTCACTGTCTAACCCCTACCTGCTCCTTAATGACCCGTCTACTGTCTAACTCCTACCTGCTTCTTAATGACCCGTCTCTGTATTCACTGTCTAACCCCTACCTGATCCTTAACGGCCTGTCTCTGTATTCACCGTCTAACCCCTACCTGTTCCTTAATGACCTGGCTCTGGATTCACTGTCTAACCCCTACCTGCTCTTTAATGACCTGGCTCTGGATTCACAGTCCAACCCCTACCTGCTCCTTAATGACCTGGCTCTGGATTCACTGTCTAACCCCTAACTGTTACTTAATAACATGTCTCTGCATTTACTGTGTAACCCCTACCTGCTCCTTAATGAGTAATTTGCAGATTGGCATCCCAGTTAATTAATGCTGGGAAAGTAGCAAATTGATTTTTACATAATTAAAAAATAATCCAGACTTTGAATTACAGGATGCTCGAGAGCCTGAGAGCATTGCTATATTGAAGCCCTGGTGGCTCCAGCTAGCTAGCAGGTTCAGAGTCTGAAGCGGTTGACCTTAATGAATACCGCAGCTTAGCTAGACCCGCGGGCCCACCAGGACCGAGCTACCTGCTTACTGCAGGTCGGAGCAGCCAGTGAGCTTAGAGCATACCCACTGACCTGGGCAGCAATTAAACGGAGGAGAGGGTCAGCTAGCGTAGCGCTAAGACTTTGCTAACACACCGCTAACAGAGCGCTTACACAGTGCTAAGATACCGCTCACAGAGCACTAAGGTAGCTCTCAGACAATGCTAAGACAGGCAAGATGGAGGATAGAGAGAGACTCTGGGAGAGGAGGAGAGAGATAGAGGGAGGATGAGGAGTAAGAGGGAGAGGAGGAGAGGGAGGGTGATGGAGAGGGGGAGCAAGGAGAAAAAAGCGAGGGAGAGAGACTAGGGAAGAGGGAGAGGAGCATGGAGGGTGGAGGTGAGAGGAGAGGAGAGTGGTGGTGTGAGAACAAGAGGGTGGAGGGGCTGTAAAGGAGGAAGAACAAACAGTAGCACCTCTTTCACGCGGCAAGGCACGACACCATTTCCACACACAGACACATGACGACACCGTTTCCACACACACACAAACACTCGCGCGCACGACAGCGTTTCCACACACACACACACACGACAGCGTTTCCACGTCCACAAATGAGAGGGAGGGAGGTGATTCCGAAGGTCAAACGATGGAATGCACGGAATTGGCCAGCTCAGCTAGTTCTTATTCAACTTCACCATCAACTGTTTTACAACACTCTTTAGAGAAGAAAAGACACTGGGCCAATCACAACAAGCTGTTCTTAAAGACAACAGCCAATCAGAACCCCTGGCCACCATCTCTAGAGGATGATTCTGTCAACACAGAGTGTTCAGGGTAACCCGCCGTCTAAAAATAAACTCCTTGATTTATAATGTAGGCTGAGAGGGGAGCAAACGGCTGAAGACACAAAGATTCCATTAAGAGAACTGTTAGCCTGCTAGCGTGTTAGCGTGCTAGGCTAGCAGCCGTGCTAAAGACAGATGTTGAATGGGAGCTCTAGACTGCTGCACTGCCAGAGGCAACCATGACAACATGTTGAGATACTGGCAGAAAACAAAGGCTCTATTATATATATATAATCAAAAATATGTGTATATTATTATATATATATATTATTTTGGATATATATACAATATATAAACAAAACAATATAAATATTTTGATTTTATATTGTATTCAACTAAAATACTTTACTAGAAAAGACTACAATATATACCTACATCCAATTAAACACATATACGCGCACACGCACGCGTGCACGCACATATACACACACACACACACACACACACACTTGGAAATAATTTACATATTTACATCTCTTTTTATGTGCAGGTGCATGAACGTGGGAAACACCCAGTACACGCGCATGTCGGAGTGCAGTGTGATGGAGGAGTGAGTGTGAAGGATGAGTGTGAAAGGGTGAATCCATTATTTACCGCCACACAGATTTAGAATATCGACGGCATGACTCATTCTGTCACATTCCAGCTGTGATTAGTTATTAGTTATCGATTAACGGACCCTAACGGCCATCAACGGATAGGAGAGGATGTTCGCGCCTATTGTTGAAGAATCAGTACTTGTTGAATGTCCGCGAGACTCTACGTTAAAACCGGTTGTATAATGAGAAGAACACGTCACCAGAACACACACACACACACACACACACACACACACACACACACACACACACACACACACACACACACACACACACACACACACACACACACACACACACACACACACACACACTCACACTCACTCAAACACGATGATACTCACTCGCTTTGGGTTGTGCTTGGCTTCGTGGTATCGATCCCGGATCAATTAATCGGTGGTTTTTGAGGTGTGGTCTCGGACGGTGTTCAGCTCCTCGCGCGCATTCAGACCCTATGATGTGCCTGCTCCAGACTCACGTGCCGACCCCGTCGCGAGCCGTCTGAACCTCAGGTCCGCTCGAGGGTTGCCTCCCGCGTCATGTGATCACTCAAACCGATTCAAGGCTTTAGGCTACGTCATACGGCGGTCACACCTGATGATTGATCGGACCTTTAAAACCGTTTCATAAAAAAACACTTCAAACAATCTCATAAAAAAAACGCTTCAAATCGTTTTGTTTTGTATTGAGATTTTCTCCATTATTTACTGATTATTAGTTAATTTCATCAGTTTGTATTTGTACTTGGGCCTAATCTCAATTCCTTTTCAATGTATTGAATTGTATGTAGGTTTTTACTGGCCTAATTAAGTTAAGTTATTTAACGTCATGTTACTGTTCAGTTGCTTAATTTAGGTCATTTCAGCTTGCTTCTGTTGAGAACATTACCTCTTTCTCTCCTTCAGTGGCCAACATGTTTAGGCTTTTACAGTGTATTGGATACAAAAACTCCCAAGGTCTTCACAGTCAATCCCGCTGTTGTAATAGCTTTCGTCTTATTAGTCTTCCATTTGATTATTGGCACATATCTTCTCCTACAGCTTGACTCCGACATCAAACCAATGTCGGACGCATAACAAAAATGTATTTTGTCGCTTCAGCAAATCCTCAGAGGATCATGAAAAATCTGCCCATTTCATCACATCTCACTGTTCAATAATTAGCAAGATACAGGGTCAGAGGTCATATAATTTGGCGCCATATGTAACACTATTTAGGAGGTTTCAGACACATTATTTAAAAACATCTTTAATGAGAACACAAAACAGAACACAACCTTTTAGGGGGTAACTAATCAAACAACAGCCGCTTCGTGTAGATAAGATCTACTCTGTTAACGTATATCGTCTGATATATACATGTTAGTTTTAAAACTTGGTGACCTGAAGTCATAAAGCTACATATATAATAATACAGCTATATATTATAATAACATTACAAACTGGAGCCAAGCAGGACGTTTACTTTGAAAGGTTATTTTGTTTGTTGTATTTTTTCAGGTTCCGTTTCCTGCAGCTTAACCCTGATGACGTCATGTTCAGATTGTCTTTTCTCCCACAATAAAAGTCCATCTGCTGCGATGGTTTCATGACCAATTGTTTGTCAATGGGGTCACAGGGGTTGTGGGGTCAATTGTCTTTGAAAGGGTTGGGCTTGTGAGCCGAGGGGCGGGGCTTCCTGACCACGGCCCCAGGGGCCCGACTGGCTTTAATCTCTGCCTCCCAGTGTTTCTTCACCATCGTGTAGAGCCTCATAGTGGCCTGGGCGTCCTGCACCTAGACACAGAGAGAGAGAGAGAGATGAACTCCTATCCCGACCACTACCTCACTGAATACTGTCCACTGTTTAGATATTACTATACTAGCTATTTGTGAAACTATTTGCATCTTAACCCAATGTAAATGTATCATATTTCTACCCAATTAAACCCAAAAACTTGAGAGAGAGAGAATAATGTGTGTATCAATATATACTTGACATATATCATATACTACAATAAATTATTCATATATTTCTATATATTAATTCCTCTATATAACACCTTGCGTAATCTTTTATAATCAATATACATACATTATAATCAATAAACCCAAATAATTTAAACACATACACAAACACACTTGAACCAACATCTCTATAAACATATCACAATCAAATCTCCACACATCTCTAAATCTCTCTTATTCTCGACATTACCCAATTAAACGCTATCCCCTGACGACTTTGTTATCATTATGAAGACTATTTGTTACGTTGTCCATTCATACCACAGTTCATTGTGGTGTTTTGTGTCAGAAATTATTATTTAAGACAGCGTTTTTTGTAACCAAATCACGTGTAAGAGACAGTACCCCCTTAATATTAAAAAAACATACTTCTCATCAAAACGCATCAATTTATAATAACACATAAATTTATAATCTAATCTTTAACCAAATTATTAAGATGTCTTTTGAAATGGACATTTATACCTTAAATTAAAGTTCATTTTCATATTGCATTATAATACTATAAAGACTTTTAAATCCATTTTTATCATTTTATTCTTAATAATATACTCTCCCAATGAACCTATAATTAATCTATCCCTACACCATACCCTCATTCTGTCACAACACCCCACCATCCTTACAACCACATCATATCTCAGACCAACAACAAACCCCACCCCTCATACAAGACATATAATTTCATTCCCCATAACCCACATCATTACCAGCACGATTAGGGTCACCTTTGGTTTTTACCTTTTAGTTTAATTTCTATATTTCTTAGTCCTCCCGGTCTGTTTTTCGTTCACCCTTTTAGCGACTACTTACACACTTATTTAAATCCTTACCTCCGTCCTCAAAATACTCTTATCTCTGTCATCCTCCCCACGGCCCCACCCCCCAATTCCCACCCCCGAAGAGGTTCCACCCGGCCAGAATGCTGTCCTCCCCATCTGGCCCCACCCCTACCATCTCACAGTCCATCGCCACCGCCGCCCAGCTATTCATGCTATCCCCTATATCTGGTATATACCACCATATAAAAGAAGAGGAGGAGGAAGAACAATAACATATGTCCATATATGCCATATGACCTATGACCACTCCACCATTACTGTATGTACTAACTATATTCCTACTATCAATGGTCTACACTCTAAGTCAATTAGGCTGATTTATCATGATTCAAGACTGTGTAGTATGATAAAATATGAGTAAAACACGTTATTTCTCCGTATCTAGTCATACTTTGAAATCCTAACCCTTACCCCCAGATGTCTGGCTAATGACTATATAATACCCCCCTTAAAGTCCGGCAAGCCGTCCCCCCCTCCGTCTAACCCCCGCCACAACCCTCCTTTTGACCACACCCTCTCCTCAAGGTCCTTTTACCCCTCCTACCCCCCCCCCCTCCCCCCCCCCCCCCCCCTTCCCCCCCCACTGCCCCACCCCCCCTACCCCCCCCGTCCCCCCTCCCCCCCCCCCAACCAACCCCCCCCCCCCCCCCCCCCCCCCCCACCCCCCCCCCCCATAACCCCCCCCCCCCCTTTGCACAGAGAATACCAGTACCCCCCAAATCAATGTTGCCCCCCATTAATACCCCCCCCCCCCCCCCTCCTACACCCCCCCCCCCCTTGTTTGGTCATTCCCCCCCAATCCCCCCCATCCCTTCTTCCCCCCCCACCCCTCGATAATACCCCCCCCTTACCCCCCCTCCGCCCCCCACCCCCTTCCCCTTGGCCGTCCCCCCCCCCCCCTTTCCCCCTCCCCCCCCCCCTTATTCCCCCCCCCCTCCCCCGGATTTATTCCCCCCCCCTACCATCTTTTTTTTGTTTCCCTGTCTCCCCCTTTATGTAACTAATTTTCCCCCCCTCACCCCCAATCCTGCCCCCCCCCCCCATCCCAATCCCTTCCAGTTGGCCCCATAAAACTTGATGACAGTAATATAGTGCTAATAAACCGACCTCTAATAAAGCCTTCCAGTTTGCTGAGAACTGCTTGGGGTCTTTGGGGGGTGCGATATTTTAGTTTTCCTGCTTTTTCCAATTCTTTAAACTTGTCTTCCAGTCTGACCTGGTGCAGCCGGGCCTGGTGTTTTAGCTTTAACAGCTTTAGCGTTGTTTTCTTTCTTTCTTTAACATATAACACTTATGAGTACGCCCCGCCCCCCCACCATCACTTGAACCCCCCCCCACACCCGTTGTTACACCCCTACAGACAAATATATTATCACAAGAATATTAACCCCCAAAAAACTGCTAACCTTATCTCTTCTGTTTTCATGAGAGATCATTAAAGGTTAGCGACAACTCATTCTGCCATGCTGGTCTGTGTACGTCCGCGTCTATATTACCCATTATCCCAAACACACAGTACACCCCCACCATACAACAACCCCCCCCCCCCTACACTAAACAAAGTAAGTCCCTAACCCCCTAAAATTACCTATCTACCTGTTTTATTACAACAGACCAACTATTATTCTTAATCCCTCCCCCCCCTTCGTCCAACCCGCACGCTTCGTCCCACCAATGTCATTTATTCCAAAAAAAGGTCACAACAAAAGTACATTATTAATTACGAATCCCTTAAACCCTTATCACCCCATATCCTCAACCCCCCCGTCATTATAACCCATTGCTGCAATTATCCCACGACAAAATCCCCCCAAAAACACACACCAAATATAATCTCATCATTTGTGTGAATTCTCTTCTCCCCCCTCTACCCCTTTTCCACACCTCAATCCGTACCCCCCCCCCACCTTACCCCCCCCCCCCCTCCCCCCACCCCTCCCCCCCCCCCCTAACTCCCCTCCCCCACACCCCCCCACCCCCACCCCCCCCCCCCCCCCCCCCCCCCTGGTCTTTATACATACGCCCTATAGCACAACAACCCACCCCACCCCTCCCCCCATCCCCCCAAATAAACCACTCCCCCCTATAACCCAATCCCCTACCCCCCCCCCCCCCCACTACATCCCCCAACAAGTATACTATTATATTATAATACCCTACTATTACAAACCCCTCACCCCTGACATATCTTAACATAAACACAAGTCATGATCTATAAAGTAAATATATATGTTAATATTTATATATGTTATTTATATTTTATACATATAGTATTTTAAGTCTCAAAATACTACCCCTAACCCCCACAATTCAAACTTAATGTTACATGACAACGTCAAGCATACACAAATCCCTACACATCCAACCGGTCTTGTACATATAAATTTTCTAATACAGATTAACAGTCCATCTGCATGTAGTGTTTGCTACATGACGACATAGTAAATAATTCTAATTAATAATGTTTATAATCCTCAGGCAGCTTGTCCTTTTTTGTTAAGTATCAAACTTAATTTTTGATCCCACCCCCATATCCCACGATACCCTTATATCACCGCAAATGTTCACTTCCTATTACTCATAACCATTGCCATTATGTGTCCATACTGTATATATTCTGTTATTAATTCAAACCCTAGCGTCCTTTACAATGACCCTCTCATGTGACATAGTCTATACCCCCATTGTCGACATTATGTAACAACTGGTATTAATGTGACCTCATCAGCAATGTATGACTCACTCACCTTAGCCCATGCACCATCCTCTCCTCTAATGACTGTGTAAAATGCTCCATATACAAACATGATGTGTCCCCCATTACACTGTCTCTGTGAATCATCCACATGTCTATACCTTGTAATTACTCTCACATCAACTACAGAGTCCCCAAAATCACTATCTGTAATGATAAGCCACTCCCATCATCTTCCTATCTCGTCTCGGCTCCTCCACTTGCTTCATATTATAAGTGGTTCTACTCAATACAAATACTACATCCCAAAATCAACTTTATGTGTGTGTATATGGCACCAGAAAGGCGTGCTAATATAATATTCTGTGTGTTTTAATTGGTGTGTTGTTCATGTAATAGTCATGAGTACAGAGATAACGCACAATAAGCCCTTATATAATACCTTTATGTTACCATCTACTCTTCATCTACAGTAGCCCAGAACAGACAAATGGCTCTAGAAAGAATGCCAGACGGAACTCCACACATCAACACACACCGTTGCGTTATATAAGTGTCCTAAAATATTAACCCTCTCTCGGACGCATGTTTTGTCCTTTCTCCAAAATATCGTATGTATTTAGAGGATTTTGTTTGAATGGAGTTTACATTTTGAATCCAAATTTTAAGTGGGTGTGCATTCTTTAATACATCCATGTTCTGGTGACATTCGTTTTCAAGGTCGTTACCCTGTTCTATAACTAAAAGTAGGCTATCTCTCTTGGAGAAAGTTGGGATCCAAAACAAAACTGTTGCGATACAACTGCACACTGTTATGTTATCAAAAGCAACCTACAACAGGTACCGCAGCGCAAATAAACATTGGCTTGTAGCACCGACTGCTGCTGACAAATAAGCCATTAATTAATACATCTGAATTTAAGACTTTTAAGGCCCTGCAGACACTGCGTCCCCTATGCCCCCATTTTGGGAGAAAATTGGAACTTAAATGCAAGTTATTATGTTAGTAGTAATGGTTGTTGTTCATTGGTTAGTAATTAATCGTCTGATGATTTTTCATCACTCAATCTTGCTTAGTATCGGCAACAAAATGTCCCATGATGCATGTACAAGACCCTTAGTTACTACAAACTAAAAGTACAGCTCTACTACTACTGATACAATACTACTACTGATGCTACAATACAATGCTAATAGTGTGTGTGTGTGTGTGTGTGTGTGTGTGTGTGTGTGTGTGTGTGTGTGTGTGTGTGTGTGTGTGTGTGTGTGTGTGTGTGTGTGTGTGTGTGTGTGTGTGTGTGTGTGTGTGTGTGTGTGTGTGTGTGTGTGTGTGTGTCAGACCCATACTCCAGACGTCAGCCGCGGCTTGAGGGTCAGGAGGGGGGGATCCCCCGACTTGAAGATGTTCCCATCGGTGAGGTCAACAGGAAGTTCTTCCTGTGACCCTTAGACCCAGAGGTCAGAATTGTTCCTCAGAGCTCTCTGGACACACCAAAGGCACACACATGATACACAAACAATACACAAATAATAACACACACATGATACACACAAAATAAAAATATGAATTTCATGTTTAATATATTGGTTTCCAATCGGTTTCCTCGCCTGATAGGACCATCTTAACAAAGACGTTTCAGAGGCGTCAATTATCCTTTTCAAATGAATGACATGTGTTTACCATCATCATCCAACAACAGGCGCTATTGGGACGTTATGTCGCTTGGTAGCAAATTTCCGGTGAAGGCACTTCCTGTTTACTTCCTTATATTGAACTTTATGAGTTCATATAACGCATTCGGTCCGGGTTCTTATAACACGTCCATGATTTATCCATGCAAGGATTTTATATAATCTTACAAGGACGAATATCTTTCAAATATGTTTATTTAAAAGACGATGGCTTTCGCGGCTCCTGTGTGGCTCGCGGTCCAGGAAGAGTTCGTTGGATACGGCGATGACCCTGTACAATCATCCCCGCTGCCCATTCAACCATCCCCACCGCCCATACAACCACCCGCGCTACCTATACAACCATGTGCTCTGTCGAGGACTTTATTAGCCGAGCTGGATGACCAGAGCTTGTTTGACAGCTTCCACCTGACCAGACCATGCATCTCCTTCCTCCTGGACCTCCTCCACCGGCAGATAGACCGGGTTAGACAACCGGAACACACAGCGGAAGGCATGATCCTGCTCGCCTTGAACTACTACGCCAAAGGAACCGCGTCCGCTAATATCCAGGGGAAAACCGGGATTCATAGTTTAGACTCGCCTGGTGTGATCGCTCTAGTCTCAAAGCATCTCGCAGACATGGCGGACCAGTTGATTGCATTCCCGAAGTCCCGCAAGGACCAGGAGGCTCTCGCCACGGTTAACCAGCGGTGCTGCGGGATCCCCCGGACGCTGGGAGTTCTTGGCACCGCCCACTTCAGGACCCGGGACGGTAGAGACGCGGTCCGGTCCCCGCTCTTCCTCAACACGCACGGCTACACGTCGGTGGTGAGCCAGGTGGTGTGCGACCTGGGCGGTAACCTACTGAACGTGGAGCGGTGTCAGATGGGGAGCACACCCAACTACGAGCTGTGGATGTCGTCCTCGCTCAAACTCAAGAAGTCCATAGGACCGGAATACTGGCTAATCGGTGAGCCCTGTAAGAGGGCCTTGGCTTGACTACGCTGTTTATATTGTGTACAATTTATCCGAGGAAACTTACAAGCGAGGCTAGGAGCAAAGCCTAAAAAATTTAGTAGCTAAAAAGAATGTATGTTGTCGTTTATCTGTGTTGTGTTATTGTTCTAGAGTAAATAATTCCATCTTCTGTGTTTATATTTGAGTCCAAGTCATGACCCATGCAAATTATTGTGAAGCAGAGGGTGGTCTCCTTCCTCACCATCACTCCCTTCCTCTTCCTCCTCCAGTAGGGAGGGGCTACCAGCAGAACATCAACCTCCTCCCAGCGTTGGCCCAGACAGCTAATCAGCATCAGGCAAGCTTCAACATGGCCCATGGCCGAGCGCGGGCAGTTCTGTCATGCACGCTGGGCCGTCTGAAGCGGAGGTTCCGGGTTCTGCAGCTGCTCGGTTCTGTGGACGAGCGGCTGGATGGCAAGCAGCGGGTCATCGAGGCATGCTGTGTCCTCCACAACCTCGCCAACCAGTTCTCCGTCCCCACGGCCCCGGGGACCGCCAGGGACCTCCAGCACCCGGCCAAGACCGCCTGGCGTCCCAAGGAGACCCTCCACGTGGTGCCCAGGTCAAGGCTGCTGCAGCAGAGGCTGCAGCTGGTGGCTGCGTTCTCGCCGCCGTCCAGTGGACATGTTGCTATGGCAACGGAGAGCGAAGAGGAGGACCCTCCTACACAAACACTGACAAACACACTAGTAACACACACACACACAGATGGCCGTGCAGACAGGCATACGGACAGCAAGCAGCCATGCTGTTGATGTGCCTGAGAATGTTTTATACTTAGTGTGTATATATAGTGTTTTATATATATATATATATATATATATATATATATATATATATATATATATATATATATATATATATATATATATATATATATATATATATATATATATATATATATATATATATATAGCTAGCTGTGTTCAAACTAAATTGAGTCGTGTAATGTTATGGATAACAGGAAAAGCATTAAAGGTTTTTGAAAATGTGTTTAATGAAGCCTGATAGACTCTTGGAGGAATACATAGCATACTCTATACATTGTGATGATGGACTCACAGCCTTTAATCGTATCATTATGAAACATGGGAGTGTCAAAGTAGCATATTACATAATACAACAGAATTATACACAATGAGGGTGTTGTGGTGAATCTAACAAAGGTTCAGATGCTCGAAATCCTGGAGGGGAATAGTTGGAGTGCTGTTGCATTGGTGTAGATCAGGTTCTGGTAGGTGTGATCCTCCTTGGCTTCAATTCCCTGCATGGCCTCCAGAAGGCAGTGGTGCAGGAACACGTACTGTGACTAACACAAGGTTTACATGGTTTAGTATTAATATATAATACTAATAGGTTAACATTCACTCCTTTAATAGAGGGTCAAGTTAAAAGATGTGTACCTTCGTCTAAAGATGAACATATCGACAGGATACATAGTCAAAAGATAAGTGACATTATTGTCATTTCCTCAATGTAGAGATAAATAGCTTTATTGACAATACATCAGTGTCAAGCTAGCTTTATGGACAGTACCCCCATCTTAAGATAACGAATGGCCGTACCTCAGTGTAAAGATAAATAACTAATGGCAGTACCTCAGTGTAAAGATAATTATATTGACAGTACCTCAGTGTAAAGATAAATAACTTTATTGACAGTACCTCCGTCTGCACCATGAGGGGGCGGGAGAGTCTCATCTTGTGGACAAACGACGCCACGTCCACCCTCCCCTCCGCCTCCAGCTGCTGCAGCAGCACGTCAAGAGCTACCAGTGTACCGGTCCTTCCCACACCTGCACTATAGAGACATGATAAACACATTATATTATATACACCTTATATACTGCTCAAAAAAATAAAGGGAACACTTGGAGTTACATTGTGCTGTTTAAGTGTTCCCTTTATTTTTTTGAGCAGTATATATACCTGCTACCAGGGTACCTGTCCTTCCCACACCTGCACTATAGAGACATGATAAACACATATTATATACACCTTATATATACCTGCTACCAGGGTACCTGTCCTTCCCACACCTGCACGTAGACACACATAACGTTTTTTACAATTGCCTGACCGGTGGTGATCGACGGTCAGCGCAAACAAAATCAAATAACCGTGACAACCGCCATCAAGCCAAAGATGTACACATCAAACTCGTGCAATCACTTCAGACAGTTGGAAAATGTAACGCTTCACATACTTCTTGACAGAAAGTTGCTTGCTGAAAATTCTCATGCCAATAGAAAGAGAAAGATACTGTCTGAAACCATAGGCATGCCAATACAAAGGATGACCCAAGCTGTCCGTAGAGGTGCAATACTGGTGAGTTTATCCCTATCAAATACAATCAGTTGTTAATACCCTTCCTTATCCCGCGTAAACCTGCACTATAGACACACATCTTATATATACCTTATATATACCTGCTACAAGCATACCTGTCCTGTTTACATGTGCACTATATATAGATACATCTACATTTGCATGCATACCTACATGTGAGTATGTATGTACGTCTGTGTGTGCGTACGTGTGTGTGTTACCTGCAGTGCACCAGGATGGGAGTCCCGCCCCCCTCCTCCTCCATATGTTGCCGTAGCAATGCCCGGAACTGGAGCAGCGGCCACGTGCCGTCGGGCACGCCGTGGTCGGGCCACGCCCGGAAGTGGAAGTGTTGGACGGAGCGCTGCTCAGAAGTGGCCCTCTGCAGGGGGAGCGGGGAAACACACCTTGTTACGCTCAAGTTACACTTCGGCGTCAGCAGGAATGTGTCCACGCTGCTACGAGAGGAATGGAGCAGACTCCGTCTCGTGATTCCGTTTCAGGAATATTCTGGATTTTCCTGTACCTTTGGGGTCGGCTGGTACACTCAACTGGTTCCGACCGGTACTGTGTATGTCGGTACACACTTTTAATGTGCTTGTAATTTCAGGTGGTTCGATTTTTTTTTAAAAAAATTTATATTTTGTATATGTCAAGTTTCCACACTTTACACAAGTGTACAAGTGTGTACACAACATATGTTATCGCGAGGTGGAAGTATAAATATAGGCAGCTTTGCGTAGATACACGGCGTGTCTCTGTGCTGCGCCGTGGACGTGCTGTATGTAGAACTGTAAATTCAGAGCTATAGGTACATATGTTATTATGTACATACGTTTTTGACGGTGAAACTTCGTATGGTCCAGCTGGGATGAGTCTGCTCCGAAGTGCTGGTGACCAGGAGGTCTCCGTACAGACAGGGAGTGTAGTCCAGAGGCCAGTACTGCTCACACTTAGCCTGGAGACACAGGATAGGTTAACTAGATCTATTCTGTCTAGTTGGTTGGGATTAACTAGATATATTCTCTAGTTGGTTATGGTTAGTTGGTTAGGATTAACTAGCTCTAATATATAGTTGGTTAGGGTTGGTAGTTGGTAAGGTTTAACTAGCTCCATTCTGTAGTTGGTTAAGGTTAGTTGGTAAGGGTTAACTACCCCAATTATCTAGTTGTTTAAAGTAAACTAGCTGTCTGTGATTCAAATAATCAACCACACACGCCATATATCTCATGAACCAGATTGGTTGGTTTACAGTTCATTAGAGATGACATCACCCAACACTCACCCTGTCTCCCTCGATGCAGTTGGTTACCATGGCGATGGCCCTCACCCCTTGCTCCCAGATCATCCTCCAGAAGTCATCTAGGGTCCTAGCCAGCGGACCCTGCGCCGCAATGTACTCTTTGCTGGCACCGTAACCCTGGCAACACCCAAACACACCTCACTTTTCCACCCTCATCCAATCACTGTATATCCAGAACAGCTGTTCCCAAACTTGCCATTGCCTTGACCCACCTGTTGTGGTACTGTTGGCCCTGGTCCCACATACTATTTGTACATTGTCATTACCATGTTAAAAAGTGAGATAAATATTTATCTAAATGCTCTGTGGTCCAGTGGTCAAACATACTAATGATCAAATGAAACAGAAAAGGCATGTAGGCATTGGTTAGAAAGAGACATAGGACTACCGGCAGGTAGCTAGCATTGATGTAGTCAGAGTTCTCCTTCTCAATCAGCGTGGATAGCTTCACACGGGACCAGTCATCTAGCACAGGAAACCACAGTTAAGTTTCACCAAAGACCAGCAATTTACTATAACAAAGAGTTTAATGTTTAGTTCAACTACAGACCAGATATTACCTTAAACAAATAGTTTAAAGTTTAGTTTAAATACAGACCAGTGATTAACTTAAACCACACGTCACTAAATTAACTACAGCCTGAGCAGATAAACCAGATGAACTTTAGCCCTGCTGATGAACTTTATTCCTCCAGGCAGTAACGGACTGGGACAAATATTCCCATATAAAGATTTTCTGATTGGGCTTTGCCGGGCGAACTTTAGACCTACTAGTGAATTTAAGTCCTACAGGTGAACTTTGACTTACAGGTTAAGTTAAGTCTGACTGGTGAACTGTAGACCTACGGGTGAACTGTAGACCAACAGATTAACATAAATCCTACAGGTGAATTTAAGACCTACACGGCAGCACGTTGGTGAAGCGGTTCTTGGCCTTGTTGTCTGGGATGATGGCTGCCTTACAAGTTTGCTCTGTACCGACAGGGATGAAGCTCTGCAGGGAAACAGACCATAATATTCAACCGGGTTAGGGTAAGGCTGAGGTTCCCAGAGTCCTGGGTCTACTTGTTGGTGTTTACCTCATACTCCTCGCTAAAACCCCGGTTCTCGTCCCGGCTCATCTGCCTGACATGGTCCTCAAACCTATCAGCTGGTATAGGCCTGGAAACAACACAACAGCTGGTTTACACTTGCAGGTAGTTGGAGAAAACAGGTGTGTACAGGAAGAGACACAACTATACCTACTTGTAGTGGTCAGAAGGGTTGGACCAGCTCACAATGTCCCTCCTGTATATGTAGGAACAAGAAGAAATTGGTCTTACTCTAAGAGTTCATTAGAGAGTCCTATTAACTACCTGAGGGGATGTGGTCTATAGACCTACCTGGGGTCTACTGAATTGGGAGGTGTAGTTTAAACGGGGGGGGGGGCGTAGCCTAACACCTACCGTTGGGGGTTTGATCTTCTCCGCTGACAGAAGTACACTACGAGAGCTACCAGAAGGAGTACGAGCAACACAGACGCTACAGACCCAGAGATGACCCCTACAGGAAGTAAACACAGGGGACATGGAGTAAACACAGGTTATGAGAGTATATTGTAGGCTATCGGTGGCTAGTAAAGCTGTAAGAAGCTACACGTTATATGTGAAGGGATCCTGTCTGGATATGTGAGTGAGAGCACTGTGTGAACATAAACATCCGATGTGGGAGGACGTAGGCCCAGGTGACAGGATATTTGTTATATATATATATTATATTTATTTATTTATTCATGAGGGTGTCTTTATACCTCTGGGGTCAGTACGACAGTTCAGGACGTGGACTGTGCTCCTCTGGTGTCCAGAAAGGAGGCAGGTGGAGACCCGGTAGGTCTTTGCCGGCTGGAACTCGTTCAGCAAGGTGTGGAGCTTCCCACCCTTGTTTGGCATCACCAGCGTTCTCCCCGTCACGTTCACCTCCACGCCCGTCCACTCGCCCGCCGGTGGGTCCCAGTGCAACCAAATTGTGCCCGTCGCCCCATATTCACAATGGGGTCTTATATCTGGTGGAGCTGGGAAGGGGTCAGCACCAATTAGAACCAGCTAGACCCGGTGTGACTAAAAACTAGTCAAAAGTAGTTTGATCCATTCAAACCTCAAGACCATTCAGAACTTGTAAGAACCAGTCAAAACAGTTACAACCAAAAAAATGCAAGTGGGTTTTTTCTGTTGGATAATATAGGGTAACTCTGTATCTCTGAGGAGGAAGGAGAATGTTAATGGCTATTAGTATTAACCCTGTATCTCTGAATTCGGTGGACTCACGTAGGGTGAGGTTGTGCTGACACTGCTGGAATGTCCTGTAGTTTACCAACAGGTTGTAGGTGGCACCAGGGTAGAGACCGGTGAGCAATATACTGCCTGTATGGTCTGGTGCAGATGCATTGTGGTGTTCTGATCCGTTAGTGGCCAAGACGGCAGAGACGTCGCTGAAAACTCCCACAATTGAGGCCTGGATGGTGGAGTTGGTGACCCGCCACCCCACAGCAGAACAGTTTATGGCTAAAACAAACAAATCATTCTTTATTACAGTCAGGTTCTGATACAATGGCTACACTTTATCAAGATATATTGTAGGCTATTGGTGGCTAGTAAAGCAAGGTTCTCATCCATAATCTCATCCGTACTCATTCACACAGTAATGTCATTCTCGTATCCACACATATGTGAATGAGATTGCTGTGTGAATGAATACAATATAGATGAGAACTCTGAGTGAGAGTACTATGTGACTTAAAGTACTATGTGGCAAAGTACTATGTGAGTTTGAGTATGTGATTGCCAATGCTATGTGACTGAGAGTACTGTGTGGATGAGTACCATGTAACGGAAAGTACTGTGTGGATGAGTACCATGTGAAGGAGAGTACTGTGTGGATGAGTACTATGTGAGTGGGAGTACTATCTGAGGGAGATTACTATGTGAGGGAGTAATATGTGAGAAAGAGCACTATGTGAGGGAGTGATATGTGAGTGATAGTACTATGTGAATGAGTATTATGTGGATGGGTACTATGTGGATGAGTATTGCGTATCTTACTGGTGACGGTGTAGTTCTGGTAGGTGGTGCTGTTGACTTTCTGGTAGGAGGCGACGATGCTGTAGTTGTAGGCCTTCCCCTCCTGTAGGGAGGAGACCCTGTGAGAGACCTGGTCCGACCAGGGCTCTGTTGGGACAGGGCTGATGGTCTGATTACCGAAGAGGAGGAGGTAGCTGGAGTTACCATCCCTGCTCCAACTCAGCACCACCTCGGTCAGTAACCGCTTCACGATCACCATGGTTACCGCTAGTGGAGCTGAGGACGGAAAGAGAGGGTTATAACGCACACAGTCAAAACGTCAGGTCACGCCCTCTATCACCATGTCGCCTTGTAACCATGATGATGGAATTAACTACCAGGGGGGAGCTTGGGTGTAACCATGGCAATGTAGTCAACTCCCACTGTGTAACCATGGTGATTAAGTCAACTCCCAGTGTGTAGCCATGGCAAGGAAGTCAACTCCCACTGTGTAACCATGATGGAGATTAAGTTATCTGTGTAAACATGGTGATGACGGTGTCTGTGTTACCATGGGGATGAATGTATCTCTGTTACCATGGTGATAAGGTTAAGTATCACTGTGTTACCATGGAGATGCAACCACTGAAATTAATAACCATGGTGATGAAGGTATCTGTGTAACCATGAGGATGGAGACTACAAGGAGTGTGTTACCGGTGACTGGGAAGATGGAGTATCCAGAGCTGCTGAGGTTCTCCAACTGGCTATAGACAGTGAACGTGTAGGAGGTGGCCGACCGCAGAGCAGATGCTGTGTAGTTGACCACCGCCTGCCCCGCCGGCACCTCCACCGTGCTGGTGGTGTTGTTACCAGCGCTGTCTCTGTACTCCACCAGGTAGGTGGTGATGCTCTTCACCTTATTCCACTGCAGACCTATGCTACTGGAGTTCTGGTCGACCACCCACACACTATCTATTTTTACAGGAGCTGAGGAACCAGACCATGATCATGATGATGATGATGATGACAATGATGATGACGATGATGATGATGAGAAAAACAGAAGAGGAAGAAGATCAAGTATTTAGTTTTAAGGTAAACAGAGAAACACAGGATTGAACTGATATACTGAAATGCTTAAGTCAAGACACCGGCAACTGTCAAACATACTCAAATGTAAAGCCTGTACACCTGTAAACTATAAGAAACATGGCATCAAATCTAAACCAATCTACACCATGGGAAACCTATACACAGCACTATCATTTAGGAAAAATAAATACAATAAAAAAAATACTAATATCAATCCAAAAGAGATTATGATTATGATTTTATAATGACCACAGACATAAGTAGACCACTCATGATAAGTAGAACTAGCATCAGTAGTGTGTTCTTCTACCTCTACATGTCCCTCATGGATATGAGGGTATCTCACCAGTTAGAGCACAGATGCTGACCCCAGAGCTGCTGATTGCCTGCTTTTTCGTGTAGAGGGTGAAATTGTACCACCTGGCTGGTTCCAGACCTTCGACGGTGTAGTTCATGGTCCCAGCAGGACCTCCTGTTATGTTAATACAGTCCTCCTTAAACCACAGAGTGTAGTTGAAGCTGTTGAGGGTGTTGTTCGCTGGCATGCTCCATTGCAGCGTGATGTTCCTCTCCGTTTGGTGCACGGCTTTGAAGTGCTCTGCATTCGGAGTTGCTGAGAAAGAACCAGGCAGTTAATAAATACAGTCAATCAACAATAGTTACAGTCAGTCAACAATAGTTGCAGTCAGTCAATAAATACAGTCAGTCAACAATAGTTACAGTCACAACATGCTAAAATAAATAAAGTAAATCATAAATTTTAGATTTACTTGGAGCTGGAGTTGTTGGTGTATTTGTTGTGGTCACTGGCTCCTCAGTGGAGACTGAGGTTGAGGTCATTGGCGGCATCGGGGAGACAGATGTTGTGGAAGCTGGCGTTGTTGTCATGGAAACCAATGGTGTAGATGCGTTAGATGGTGTAGATGCGTTAGAGGGTGTCTGGGTTTCCGTGGAGACTGATGCTGTTTTAGGTGTCGTATGTGTTGGCACAGAAACTGATGGCACAGAGGGTGTAGGCGTTGTATTGGAGACTGACGATGTAGAAGATGTAGGGTTGCCAGTACCTGGCAGGGTACTGGGCATGGGGGTTATGGTGAGACCATGAACCTTATAAAAGACAAAGAACAGAGGATGCATAGGTTCAGTTCACACCTGGCATTAGAATGTGTCTCCACATGCGTCTTGGGCAACCACTGATCTCACTTCCCCCTCTTCATGCAAATAAACATAATTTATATTTACAAAGACTGTAAGAGACAAATAAGGACGTAGTTAGTTTTTAGTGTGAAGTTAGACACGTGGAAGCAACACAGTTTTTTGACCATGTATACGTTTTGTGTTAATAAGTAAACATTTAAAAAGAAAACTTTTGGTTTGCTCGTGTTTCGAATGTTGGTTGCATATGGACTGACTTCAGGGAAGTGGCACAGAATAATTAGAAGCAACGAGGTACGTGCCATTACAAAGACCAAAGACGTCCTCTACTTAGGCAGTGGATGTCAGTTGAGTAGGCGGCCCTTCAATGTGGCCCAGGAAGCATTAGTGTACACACTGCTAAAATAATTTCGCCATTCAGATCACCTCTGAATGTGATCTGAGCGATCGGATGTCAATGTGTCCTCAATGGGTCTTGGGTGATCTGATCACCCAATATGCATGTTAATGCCTGGTGTACACAAGGCCAGAGAGTGGTGGTGAACCTGAATGTTGTTTTAGTGAATGTGCCACAGCAGCATTTCTGCTTTTCTCCTCTTAGTTTCATCATCAGCAATCACGTGACTCCGAGTTTAGTAAATCTTTACGATTTCAACTGCTGGGAAAAAATATATATAGCAACTTCTCCTTTACCAAGACACTTCGCTTGATAGTAAACCACAATTTTCTTCTACTATGAGAAGTGCCATTTCCTAGAAGTCATGTTTGAAAGCCAGACACACACAACACATAAAACATTCAGCGTCAGCTGTTACATGGGGTTACAATCTATATAATTACTTTAATGTTGACTATGTAGACTGGTTTATCATTTTAGCAACTACATATCAAGAAAATACTTATTGAAGATTTTTTTGTAAATTTTTAGTATGATGAGTATATGATGTATGTGTGTGTGTTAATCAGAACTGTGCCGACTTGTAAAGGGGATATAAGGAGTTTCTAATCTAGTTTCTAAACTACTTCCTGTCTCAGACCACAGTGGACATCTCGGACTACACCTTTTTAGAAGAACTTCATATTCACAATCTGTGGTTTATATTGTACAATTTATATTGTATTTAACTTTTAACACTCACACACACCGCCATGTTTCTGAGTGAGTGAGTGAGTGAGTGAGTGAGTGTGTGTGTGTGTGTGTGTGTGTGTGTGGGTGTGTGTGTGTGTAAAAGACTCACCATGGTCAAGCTCATACAGAAGAACAGCAGCCCCTCAGCGCCACCACAACTCCTGCTGGGGAACATCTCCTGTCTGCTGGGCCTCCTTAAGGTCCTCCAGTAGGGTCCTACAGGTTAACTCCTCATAGCATGTGTAATAAAGCTGTAGTTCAATTTTACGCTTTCCTCCCTGGTGCTCAGAGAGTAATGACTCTACTTAGTTCCAAGCCCCACCTTTACCCCACCTCAACTTCCTCATAACACCCTGCTATTACTCACAAGATTTGCACTATCTTAGTTATGTACGCGTATGTATATAAATGGTTAAACATTAGTTCAACATTTTCTATTAATATATTTATTTCATCAATGTCCATATGATATTGTTATGTTTATGGTTATATCACTAGATATATAAATAATATTAGCTTACCTAACTATATAACTATAACTATATATAACTATATAACTATATATCTATAGAGTAAAACATTAGTTTGATATAATTTTTATTTTTAAAATACATTTATATTATAACTGTTCACTGTAATATTAGTATGTATATGTATATATATTTGAGGGCAAATATCAAAATTTCATATTTGAGGGCTGATCCAAATGTTCAGTAGGAGAGCATTGATGGATCAAATGATATCCTCTCTGTCTCGCTAGCATAGCCTACCTCACCTAGCCTACCTTATGTGGCTATAGAATCCTAGCTTAGCCTAGAGTGTGTGACTATAGACACTTAGCGTGTGTGGCTACAAAAACCTTGCCTTGCCAAGCGTCTGTGTCTATAAAATCCTAGACTACCCTAGCTTGTATGGCTATTGAAAGATTATTTCCCCCCGCATTTATTGCCTCGTGAGACCATCCTGATATTCAGGTTTGTGTTTCTAAATGAATAGCAGTCTGAAATTAAAACCTTAAATTTTTTTAAATCCCAGGCCATTCAGTCATGCTCGTTCTCTCTTCGCTCCTACCGAATCCGGTCAGAAGTTAAGCAAAATCATATTCTAATCTGAGAAAAGATCAGAATTGAGGCCAGACAGATCTGCAGAAAGAAACAGAATGTGAACTCGTTAGATCGGGATGGTCTCAAGACGCTAGTGCATTTCATGCATTTGATGAAACTACCATTTCTCTGCTGTGCCCTTTGATTTAGTTCTGTGTTGCTTTCTTTAGTATCTCAAGACAATTTTTAAACACAGATGAGAGATTCGGGAGCAATATAAAGACAACAAATCGGTACACGTGGGATTCAATCCTCAGTTTTGTCCACAAACCTTTCTGTTTTTTGAAGTTTGGAAGCCTTTCTAAAAGCTCAGAAAACCATTACTCAATACTCTGAGCTATTGTTTAATGTCAGGCGTGAGGTCCGGTAGATTTTAACAAATTTTTATTAACAAAATATTTATTTAATATGTTTTGGTCTAATGCCAAAAGTACACGTACAAAATTGTACATGTATTTACTATTGCTTTGCTACGCTAAATTCGCACTAGCACATTTTTTATGATTAGAGAATGTAAATATACGAATACAATTAGGATACATAAAACAATGATTTTTGACATACCCAGGGAGACACAGGGGAGAGGCTCAGGAGCCTCCTGGCCCCTGCGTGTGTGGCAATAGAAGCCTAAACTCGTTTCCAGCAGTCCTACTATGTTAAAGCAGAACTTCTGGGGGGAGAGGCACAGAGCCTGGGCCGGAAACCAAAAACTGCAAGGGGCGGAGTTACGCCTTGTTTCCTGTTTCGTTGCGGAGATACTCTATCGAATAAAACCCACGAGTGGATGAAGCTTTCAGGAAGGGATTTAAAATGGATGTATTTATATAGTGGCCTGTCTACATGGTGTTGATTTGAAACCTTTAAATACACTTTCGTACAGTTCACTTCTTTTTGGCCGAGTTTGTGTTCGCCAATAACGTGCTTGCCACGAGAGACTCTACCTGAGAGACAGGTAGAGTCGAGTTAATCATTAATCCAAGGCTTTCTAAACAAGGTTATTTCAATCACACTATGACCTAACAAGTTAATATTTATTTTTTGCTTATCATAACTGATAAAGACATTCAAATTCAGAAATTAGAAGATATTTATTATGACTAAGAAATGCATTTTATTTATAACTAAGTTAATATTTGCCATAACTAAGTACGTAGTGTCTGGTGGCTTGTAGAATAATACAATTTTTTAAATTAATTTGTTAACTTCTATCAATTCTATTCATGTCATCCAGTTGTGTTTTTAACCAAAATGAATGCACAAGTTCTTATATGCTACTATTTCAAACGTTTATCGTGGAATATTTCTCTTTTAAATTATTGTCTTTTAATGTTTATCCTTTTTAATATGTTTACATTTTTATTCCTACTGCATCTGTAAGGAACTCTGAATGGCATTGCGTTGGTATAGAAAGTCTTTAGATTATTAAGTGTAGACTGGCCACTGTAGAAATACATTTCTGAAAGCGTCATCCACTCACACAAATTAGTTTTCTACGATAGAATATTAACTCGTAACGAAACAGGAAACAATGCGTAACTCCGCCCCTTGCATTTTGCGGTTTCCAATCTCGGAACAGAGCCCCTTCAGAAGTTCCGCTATAAAATAGGACTTGAATCCTGTATTAGTAAATAAACTAGTCTTGTCTATGCGTCTCCGCTCCATCAGACGGCGCTACAACTCCGCTGAGCACATAAAGCGCTGCAAGCCCCGCCATCTCCAGCATGCTAGCAGTCATTAACAAACATCTCTCGCTTCACAAATACACCAAACAGAACAACTTTATGAAACCACTTTCTCCTGGTTAAGCGTACCAGACAATACGGTGGTAAGTCCCACTTAAAAATTCTAAATATTTCCGGTTCATGTTTTAGGGGACGAGTGTGTTTTAGTACATTGAGTACTAATGTATGTATTATGTATTATTTAGAGTCCCTACGGAGCGGTCCTGTCGGACTATATGTAAGGTGGGGTCAATTAAATGAATAGTTAGTCGTTTGAACCTGGTAATAGTATGGTAGCAATCAGCTGCGTGTGCAGGACTGCGGCTCGGCTGAACCTCGTCACCGCAGGACGCACGCAAGCTACTTTTTAACACCATAGGTGTTCATTATGACCACAAGTAACCATTACATCACTATAGGTACTCATTATCGCTAGATATACACCTATAAGAGTCGGTGCACAGACAGAACTTTTGCTCTCCAGTTCGCCTCCGCTGGACTAAAGCACAAACATATATTTTACATAACTGGTACGCTTACTGAACGGAAGGTATACTACGAAATAATTTTAATTTAAATAATTTAGTATAACATTATAGCGTTATTAAGTGTGAAAGGAAAGTGTCAATGAAGTTATTGACCCTTATTTCGTGTGATGTTTTTTTTAACACTATCCATTGGATCTTTAGTGTATCCAAGTTACTTTAGTGTTGATGGTGTTTGTGTCTCTTAGCAATGCAGTCGGCGGTGAAACAGAACTACCATTTGGACACCGAAGCAGACCTCAACAAGCTGATTAATGTCAAGCTGTCCGCGTCATACACCTACCTGGCCCTGGTATGATCTCTGACTACTAGTTTTAAGATAGAGGTGTTTGTGTTTGTAGTATTATATACATGAATGTGTGTGAGTTTGTTGTACATGTGTGCATTATAGACGTGTGTGAGTGCTGTACGTGTGTTTTTATATATATATATGTATGTATGTATGTATGTATGTATGTATGTATGTATGTGTGTGTGATATATACATCAGTGTGTGTTATAGTATTAAAGACATGTATGTATATGAATGTGTGTGTGCAGGGCATGTATTTTGACCGTGACGACGTGGCCTTACCGAAGTTCTCCCAGTACTTCATGGAGCGCTCCTCTAAGGAGCAGGACCAGGCGGAGAAACTCCTCAAGTACCAGAACATGAGGGGTGGGCGGGTTGTACTGCAGACCATCTCTGTGAGTCCCTGCTGGCAAAATAACATATTGCGTCAACATGCTTCCAAAACATGTTTAACATGCTGTCAACTTGAACATAAATTATCATATAGTGTCTATGTTTAGTAATATATTATAGTGTGTCTATGTATGCACTAGACAATATTGACTAAATACCAGGATGGTTTAGTTAATTTAAACAGAACATTATACAGGAGGATGGATAACCGTGTTGTGTAGATTCTGTGTGTGGTGTACTAGAGATGTGTTTGTGTTGTACTAGAGGTGTGTTATACCAGAGGTGTGTGTGTGTTGTGTTGTAGAAGCCCAGCAGAGAGGAGTGGAAAGGAGGTCTGGACGCTCTCTCCTTCTCTCTGGACTACCAGAAGACCCTGAACAGCCGTGTTCTGGACCTCCACTGCCGGGCTGACGGACACAAAGACCCACACGTAGGTTATGCTGTTACAGCGCTCAAATATGTTGTCACACATATGTTGTATAATGTGTGGCATCAGCACACATAATCCTCTCCATCCGTGTGTCTCATGATGTGTCGTTGTCGTCGTCCCCCCCCCCACCATTCTGTCCAGCTGTGTGACTTCCTGGAGCAGCACTTCTTGACTGACAGCCATGATGTCATTAAGCAGCTGGGAGACTACATAGGCAGCCTCAGGCGTCTCTGCACCACCGAGGGACAGGGGGGGATGGGCGAGTACCTGTTTGACAAACACACCCTGTAGGGGACCGGTTGGCCGCTATCTTGACCACCACTACCTCATGTTCCCCCAACCGCCTCCTCCGTTACTATGACAACCACAACCTCATGTTCCGCCTCCTCCTTCTCCGTTACTATAACAACCGCAACCTCACTCTGTAGCCCTATCTCCACGCTCCTGTTACTATGACAATCACATCATGTTCCCCCACCCTCCTCCCTCTCCGTTACTATGACAACCATAACCTCACACTATATAGGTCCCCCCTCCCCATCCTCCTGTTACTATGACAACCACAACCTAACTCTTCAGGTCCCCTCCCCCCTCTATTACTATGTCAACAACAACCTCACACTCATCCCCCCAACCCAACATCTGTTACCATGACGAACAGAACAACCTCAGCCCGTCTCTGTGGCAGCTCGTGGCAACAGAAATCTGGACAATGGATACCTCCACCACGCTGAATGTTTTCTCCAGTCTGTACATTCCAGTGGATATGCTAACTCATCAGGTACACCAGCATGGTTAGATCTCCCTTACCGGTCAATAAAATCAGGATTTGTATGGATTATATTCTTAACCGTGTCCCTTATTTTGTGTGTGTGTGTGTGTGTGTGTGTGTGTGTGTGTGTGTGTGTGTGTGTGTGTGTGTGTGTGTGTGTGTGTGTGTGTGTGTGTGTGTGTGTGTGTGTGTGTGTGTGTGTGTGTGTGTGTGTGTGTGTGTGTGTGTGTGTGTGTGTGTGTGTGTGTGTGTGTGTGTGTGTCTAGTGTACCAGTGATAAGAGGACTTACTGAACATCAGATCATGGTAGGACTTCGAGTCTAGAAGCTGCTGACTCACTGTCTGTCAGGGCTGTAATCTTTCCTTCCTGTGGTAGAAAACACCCAGCCTGCCATTTAGTGGATGTTACATAGACGCTCCACTGGGTGCTCAGTCAGCATTATTACACGTTCTGGGACTCACTAGCAAAACACATACTGTACCTTATCAAAATACACTGTTCAATATCAAGATACATGCTCCCTTATCAAAAATACACTATCCTATCAAAATACAGCTACACACTACCTTATCAAAATAAACAATACCCTATCAAATACACTTTTATAAAATATTTGAACCAGGCTCTGTTGTCCACTATTGCCAAATCAGCTCTCAATATTTACTTGCCCAAATTTCCCGTCTGGGATCAATTAAATTATTATTGATTTGATATGGAAAGTTGAGCAGTAGAGGGGGGCTCAGGACCCTGTAGTTTATGTGGTCCTGGTCCATGTTAGCATCCCCTGGTTTAGCATGGACTAGGTCAACATGCTAGCATCCCCTGGCTTAGCATGGACCAGGACAACATGCTAGCATCCCCTGGTGGTCTTGGGCCACGCTAAGCCAGGGGATGCGCAGGCTGTAGGGATTAGAGGAGGAGGGGAGGTATGATCCCTGAGTCCTAATGGTGGACCGCTGTGTTGACAATACCATCTCGTCTCAACACAACAACCTCCATCTTACCGATCAATACAGCTGATCTGAATCAGTCCTTATGATCAGCAACAGTATGTATTCTTAGAGGTCCTCTCATCCCAGATGTTCAGCAACACGTGATGTGTGTTGGTCTGAAAGGAAGGGGGGATTACGAGATTAGTGGCACAGTGTGTGTGTGTGTGATGCTGGGAGGCTGAGTGTAGTTGGTCAGTGTAGCTGGTCAGGTGGAGTGGTAAGGAGCAGGTTCTACTGGAAATCACTGGACTTGCACAGGTGAGTAACCTCAAATAGGGTTCAATACTTTAGTGATTCTCTTGAACACATTTCCTTCAGCAAGATCATAACATGGATCATGACGTAGGGCTTTAGTTGTTAAAAGTCACGCAATGTGCTGAAAATGACAAATATCTGGTCTATAAGAGTTTGGAGCTATGTATATGTATTATATATTATATATTATTGTATAATCTACGCTCAGCATAGTTTGTGAACAAAATAGGACGGAAAACAAACAGGAGTGGAATCTTTTGATAATCCCCCATTTCAATCAGCTTTGCATGACATCGTCAACCAGCTATAGCTAGTCTATAGCCAAGGATAGCAGAATATAGCCGACCGTAGCTGAATATAGCTGGACTTTTACATTGCATAGCCAACTACAGCTGAATATAGCTAGACCTTTACCTGCTCTATAGCCAACTACAGCTGAATATAGCTGGACTTTTACCTGCGCTATAGCTGACTACATCTGAACATAGCTGGACTTTTACCAGGTCTATAGCCGACTATAGTCAGCTATTGAGCCGCTACACAGTCGCTCTATTACAGCTATAGTTGGCTATAATGCTGCTACAGTCCACCTAAAGTTGGCTATAGAGAAGCCATAGTCAGCTATAGCCCACAGTCCACTAGCTATATTGTCCAGTGTGAGATGCCGGAATCAGTGATGACTATATCTTGGTAGATTGGAGTAACAAGAAAATCTACAGTATGTGTGTGAAATTTATGTTTGCTGCTTCGTATTATGGTAATGAGAGAAACTGTAGTTTTACCTCTTTGACAGCTCTGTTTCAGATTCTAAGGAAATGTCATCACCCCCACCACCATCAACATCATCATCACCACCATCATCATCATCACCACCACAACCATCATCATCACTACCATCTAAAGACAGTAACAGTCAACAGACTGATAGAGAGATGGACACAGACAGGACATAAAAACTCTGAGGGACAGACATTTTGAATGAGCCATAGAATACTCTAGGGCCGAGAGCATAATCCAGTTAGAGAGAGAGAGGGTAAGAGAGAGGGAGAGTGAAGCAGGTAGACAGAGAGAGATAGACAGACAGAGAATGAGAGAGAGAGAGAGAGAGAGAGAGAGAGAGAGAGAGAGAGAGAGAGAGAGAGAGAGAGAGAGAGAGAGAGAGAGTGACAGATGCTGGATGTGACAGAGCAACAGAGGGATTAAGGTCGGCCATGTTGAGCATCTGGCATGAAGCCTGGACTACTGGATTACACACACACACACACACAAATATACACATTCACACACACATTATATACTATAAATATATATTATATGTATAGTAGTCTTAGATGTAGTACTAGTAGTAATACATAGTAGACATGTAGTCAGACAAGGTTTCTGTCTACATGAAGCTATGCGTCCCCTCCAGCCCAATTTAACCGGTCCAACCCAGTGTGTGTGTTGTGTCCCAGCTACAACATGAGGCTGGTCAGCATCGGAACCCGGGCTCGAAGGGCTGCAGAACCCTCTGAACCAGAACCAGAGGGAAGACCAGAGCCCACCAAGCACGAACACCCAGACCACCACCCAGACCTCCCAGACCACCACCCGGACCACCACCCAGACCACCACCCAGAACACCACCATGACTACAAACACATGAAGGACAAGTTCCTCAACGAAATCACCCACCTGCCAAGTAAGTCAGGGATACGATACTCTCAGACGCTGTCATGGTGTTGTACTCTGAAGGAAGTGTACAGTTAGACCGGCTTGAGTCTTTCTAGTTACAGTTATAAGGGCAGGATAGTGTAGTAGTGGTTATGGTGTTTGGCTCCTTGCCAAAAGGATCTGGGTTCGTACCCGCATGTCGAGTCTACCTTTAAGCAAGAAGTAGACTGCTCCTTAATAACATGTATCTAAAAACCTCCATAGATCAAAGCTTCTGCTAAATGACTCGAGTATAGCAATGAGTAGTAAAAAGTAATTTAACTCAGACATGCTAACAGGAGAGAGGCATTGTTTCAAGATAAGGCCTACAATACCTTATCATGAAAGAACAGACAGCTTCGAGCTAAAGGCAGCATCCACCCTCTTCTGTTTGTGCTGTTGGTATTGTGTTGATGTTTCTTAGGTTGTGCCACCTTGATGGTCTCTATCTCCCTCCAGTCTTGATGTTCTCTTCCTTGTTACAGTGTTGATGGTCTCACGTTGTTACAGCGTTGATGGTCTATGTTGTTAGTCTTGATGGTCTCACGTTGTTACAGTGTTGATGGTCTCTATGTTGTTACAGTGTTGATGGTCTCATGTTACAGCGTTGATGGTCTCTATGTTGTTACAGTGTTGATGGTCTCATGTTGTTACAGTGTTGCTGGTCTTGTGTTGTAACAGTGTTGATTGTCTCTGTCGTGTTACCGTGTTGATGGTCTCATGTTGTTACAGTGCCGATGTGGGCGGTGGGAGCCATCGTGGTGGTGGTGCTAGCTTTGGTGGCCTGCTGCATTTTCTGTTTCTTCAAGAAGTGTTTGGGCAAGAAGAAGAAGCCCAAGAAGGAGAGAGTTTCGAAGGGTGGACGGAGACGGAAGGCCAAGGAAGGAGATGGAGAGGGAGGGGAGAAGGTAGAAAGACCATAGCGCACAATAATGTCCTACCTGCCCTTTTCTACAAGCCTAACATCTTCCTCACACATTTAATCTAATCTAATCCGCTGTTTGGTTCTCACAGGAGGGGGAGGAGAAGAAGGAGGGAGGGGAGGAGGAGAAGGAGCAGGAGAAGCTGGGTAAACTGGAGTTCTCCCTGGACTACAACTTCACAGACACACAGGTAGGACACTTCTTCACCTTCATCATGGAACATTGGCCTGCTTTGCCCAGTGACATCACAAGAAGTCCTTTCCGCCATCTCTTTGTCTAAGCAAGGCATGCTAGTTCCATCGCCTCACCAGAATACTGATACATAAAATGGGGCCGACTATTTGTCTTCAGATATATGAATGTTACAGATGTTTACATTTGTCACAGTAGTAGTAGTAGTTTTGAAGACGCGAACAAGCATTACAAAAACATGTTTGTTTACTCTAACATCACCTCCCATGACACTCACCGGTCATATGTTTGTGTCTCCTCTCTGAAGCTCATCGTGGGGATACTTCAGGCCCAGGACCTGGCCGCTATGGATATGGGCGGGACGTCAGACCCCTATGTCAAGGTTTTCCTGTTACCGGACAAAAAGAAGAAGTTTGAAACCAAAGTCCAGCGCAAGAACCTGTGTCCAGTCTTCAACGAGACGTTCATCTTCAAGGTGCATGCAGTCGTTACTACAGACGTTACTAAAGAGAACAGACATTACAACAGACGATACTACAGATGCTACTACATACGATACTACAGCTGTTACAGCTGCCGCAATTACAGACTTTACTGCAGACAGTCAATGACAAGTAAATAGTGACACTGTGCATATTGTTGCCGGTATAGATAAAGTCTAACTGATGGTGGTAGTGATGACGGTGCCCGCTTCTAGATCCCGTACGCAGAGCTTGGAGGGAAGACCCTGGTGCTGCAGGTGTTTGACTTCGACCGCTTCTCTAAACATGACATGATCGGGGAGATCAAGATCCCCATGAACAGTGTGGACCTGGGTCAGCCCCTGCAGACCTGGAGAGACGTGGAGAGCGGAGAGAAGGAGGAGGTACGGTTCATCATCCCCGTTCCTCTGAATCTAGATCACGGATTTCAGAGTTTGCGGAAGTAACCACGAAACCAGTAACTGTGCTATGAAACTGTGGTACATTGCCAAAGTAGCCAAACAAGTTAGTTAGTTAGTTAGTAATAAGACCTACATGTGTAAGATTAGGTCAGTCCTATAGTTCCTAGTTCCTATATATAGGTGTAGCGTTATAGAGTAAGAGTTTCTCCAGGGTCGCTGAATCAATAACCAAAATGATGTTCTTCTTCTGTTTTGTTAGCAAGAGAAGCTGGGAGATATCTGCATCTCTCTGCGTTACGTTCCCACTGCCGGGAAACTGACCGTCAACATCATGGAGGCCAAGAACCTGAAGAAGATGGACGTGGGAGGACTCTCAGGTCATCCATGACACTATAATCATCGTTCATCACTGAAAGACTACAGAGGGCTTTACGATTACAGTGGCGACAGGGTGGTGAAGACAGGCAGAAACTATGGTGATGACAGGATGGTTATCACAGCGTGGTTATGGCAGGGCGAAATTGTGGTGACGACCGCAGGGAGAGGATGACAGGGTGTAACTGTGGTGATGACAGCAGGGTGGTGATGACAGGGTGAACAGAAACAGCATGCTAACAACTCGTTTTCTCCTCTGTCAGACCCCTTTGTGAAGATTGTCCTGCAGCAAAACGGTAAGAGGATCAAGAAGAAGAAGACAACGGTAAAGAAGAACACCCTAAACCCCTACTTCAACGAGAGCTTCAGCTTCGATGTCCCCTTCGAGCAGATCCAGGTGAGACCAGTTGCATAGGCAACAAACTCTTCTTGACGGAAACATTCTTCCCCGGAATAATAAAGTACTCTGGATTTGACAAACCCGTTTTGCTTCACATCCAGAAAGTGCAGGTGGTGATCACCGTGTTTGATTACGACAAACTGGGCAGCAACGACCCCATCGGCAAGAGCTTCATGGGCTACGGGGCGACCGGCGTCGGACTCCGCCACTGGTCCGAAATGCTAGCGAACCCGCGGCGCCCCGTAGCGCAGTGGCACACGCTGCTGCCGGAGGAGGAGGTGGAGGCAGCTCTGAAGGCTAAACCCCGCTAGCAATACTGTTTGTTATTTAAACATGTTGTGGGTAAGATGTATGAGTTGTGAATAGAGTTGTAATTCCAATAGAGATGTAGCTTTTGGAATTCTGTCTTTTTACCTCCCAAATGATCAAATCGATCTGCATTGACTGGCGCATGTGATTGACAGGTCTAACATCTCAATTATCTCATTAAGAGATTTTCTGACAGAGCACTTCGCACTAATCTGATGGAAGGCTATGGCATTTCTGAGAAATTACACTCACATTCAGAGCTCTTGAATCTTACCTAAAGCAACATCAAATATATTACTCAGTATTCCATCATATCTGTTAGTTATGGCATTTTACAACTACCCTAATCGTGTTTTCTGTGTTTACATGTTCTGTTGCCATATGATGTTTTAGTTCGTTTTAGTGTGTGTGTACGTCGTGTATGTTTATATGTGTGTGTGTGTGTGTGTGTGTGTGTGTGTGTGTGTGTGTGTGTGTGTGTGTGTGTGTGTGTGTGTGTGTGTGTGTGTGTGTGTGTGTGTGTGTGTACCACTGCTGTATTGTCTGATTGTTTAACTGGGAAATGATATCTATTAAAAGGAATTCGTTTCGCCCTCATATCGAAGATACAGTTGTATTCCATCTCGTTCTAATACGTCTGTTCTGTATTGAATCGTGTTTATCAAGTATTTACTTTGAATGGTATGCTCTCTGATGTACTAATACAGTGCGTAGACGTTACAATGACCTAAAAATATGTTGTAGGCTTCATAAACGAATAAAACCGTTGACCCTCCCTTTCCTGATGTCTTTCTCTGTCCTGTCGCGGGGGGGGGAAGGATTTTTCTGCCTCCCCCTGTCGCTTAGCAACCAGCACTAACTTTAGAATATCCGCACTATTAGGTGCCAATGTCGATTTGTTATCATCGGTTCACCATCGGTTAGACTGCGGGTAAGTTTGTTGTGATACTGGTTTTGCCGTCTTTAAAGCCTAGCGAAGCATTCACTCAACTGGAGCTTGCGTAAACATGTGCACCGATATGAACTCTTAATGTGAATTGTGTCCAAACGAAAAGTGGGCATTGGCCTGCCTATTTTACGCTATTTAACATACACTACATAACGGAGCTACAATTAAACTTACAAAACTTACATGAACATTTAGTGCCAAAAGTTAAACGAACAGAATCCTTAACTTACCTGTGGTAAGCCGTATTTATGTTGGTTTGTCAGAATGTAGGCTAACGTAATGTAGACTAAATCTAAGGCTAGTATAGTGTAAAGATAGCTAATAAAGGTATTCATATATTAGTATAATGTAATGCAGAAGGTAGTAACGTGTTTAGTCTGAAGACGAGGATGAGCAGCGCGCGCAGTGTGGAGGGCGCGGGCAGCGTCACCTGGTGGGGATTCAGCCCCGCGCGGGACCTAATGGCGACAGGTGGGCGTCTCTTTTAATCATAGCATTAGGTTACTTTTGCATCATGATTAGCATTATATGTGTGCTGTGTGTCCCTGGTCTTTCCTTAGGACCCGTAAAGCAGCATGGAGAGGTTCATATTTTACTGGTTGGGAGCAGCGATCCAAGACACATCCTGAAGACCATCGCGGGGTTAAAGGACACAGATCGCCTTCATGTGAGTCAGTTCAACAGCTTCAGTGACACTCCTAGCCCTAGCATATCTAACTTCCTCCTGGTCTCTATCTAGATATGGGTGATCGAGAACAGCATGGAGGTGATCGCACGTCAACTCCTCCTCCTCTACCTCTCCCTCGCTCCTGAGGAGAACACCAGCATCCACAGTGGGTGAACTTTCACACGAATACACAACTTAATATCTCAAGGGATCACCAATTCCGGTGTGGTCAGAGTTTTCTAAGTGTGCAGTTGGTTGTGTCCCATGGACACCCTGAAATTGTCAGATGTTGTTTTCGCTGAGTTGATGTTGATTGCGTCCCCAAATGTAAAGCCTGTTGAAGAGGTGGTGATGTTTGGTTTGTGTGTTTCTGAACTCAGAGAAGGCTGAGATGTTTCTGGAAGTGTTGGGGAACAGCGAGCTACGCAGTGAGACGTGGGAAGCAGTGAGAGAGGCAGCAGCTCGTCTCTGTGACTACGTCACAGACTGTCAGGAGACGGACCCCCACCCCTGCCTCGACACGACGCTGCTCAAGGTGGGAACTGCGCCCTGGCCACGTTCCAAACAAACTGCTATGCATCATGGGATATAGTGCGGAAATAACTGCATCAGTTGTACACTTATTTTATGGTGCATTATGGGTAAAAAGATAGTGACCTATTTAGGGAACCAGATTTGCACACTGTGTGACAAAGAGTGACACCCTAAATACTGCACTATATAGGGCGCAAGTGGACCAATTCAAACGCTGCCCCTGTCTGAAACATTGACATCTTTTCAGCAGACTACTGCCATTACATTTGAAAGAAAAACCAAACTCTGAAACCACCACAGCATCAGCTCCCTCTCTGGTAAAACACATATGGTTTATGATTGAGGACCTTTCTCCTCAGTTCCGGGAGCGGGACGAGCTGGTCCGGATCTTCAGGATGTGGGTCAAGCTGTGTACAGAGGGTTCTGGTTCTGTATCGATAACCCGGGCCTGGGACGCCCGGGTCCGCCAGCACCTGGGGACCCGGTACGACGCCAGGAGGGGCTGCTTCGACTGGGACCTGGCCATGAAGCTACACCAAAGAGGAGTAAGAACTACACTAAACCCACTTCTAACCTAACTAAAATATACTGAGCTGGCCATGAAGCTACACCACAGAGGAGAACAAACTACACTAAAATCACTTCTACCCTAATTAAAACATACCAAAACAACTACACTTAAGGAGTAGAGTGGCCACTGGTTGATAAAGAGATCTATAAATGCAGTTCATTTACCATGCAGGGTGGAGTCATCAGCAAACAGCAGTACTTCGAATGGAGGAGTCAGGGCTTGGCCTTTCAGATGAGAGAGGGCATCTACCAGACCACCAACACTACTCTACTCTCCAAACGAATACTCACACATGTTGGTATTTACTACTGCTAGTACTCACACATTTTAGTATTAACTACAGGTAGTACTCACATGTTAGTACTTACTACTAGTAGTACTCACACATTAGTATTTACTACTGCTAGTACTCACACATGTTAGTATTTACTACACATGTTAGTATTTACTACTGCTAGTACTCACACATGTTAGTATTTACTAGTGCTAGTACTCACACATGTGAGTATTTACTACAAATGTTAGTATTTACTACTGCTAGTACTCACACATGTTCGTATTTATCACTCACAATTGACACATGCTAGTCTTTACTACTGCTAGTACTCACATGTTAGTATTTACTACTGCTAGTACTCACACATGTTAGTATTCACTACTGTTAGTATTCAATGGATATTGTGTCTATATGTATGTGGGTGTGTGGTGTGTATGTGTGTGTGTTCTAGAAGGGGGACAAGGTTGCTGTAACAGGGTACTGGGGCGACATCGTGTCCAGTCCTTACCTGTGTTTTGGGGTCGAGACCCCAGACCAGAGTCTCCTGAAGACTCAAAATGGAGCCCATGTCAAGGCAAACACAATATTAAATACATCCAACCAGATTATATTAAATACATCAAATTGTATAGAAGTGTAAAAACATGTGCAATGAATGTTATGTCAAAATAATTCTCAGAATAAGTTATATTTATTTTATCGTAATATGACGAATCTATTAGCTTTATTAGTCTAGATATAATCATAACTTATTGTGTTAATATAATGTAATCTTCCCCAGACGGCCCAGGATATCTCATTTGCCAATGTCCAGGCGCTGTTCCAGTCTCTGTCCTCTAGGGGGCAACGCCCCACCTCCTCCCAGCAGGAAGCAGAGGAAACCCTGGCTAACACACCAACCTCTGGTAAGACCAGCCCAACCCTGTCATTCCTCTAACCCTATTCCTGTCATTCCTCTAACCCTGATCCCTCTAACCCTAACCCTGTCATTCCTCTAACCCTTTCATTCCTCTAATCCTAACCCTTTCATACATTTGTAGGGTCTGAATGAAAGGGTTATGGTTATAGTAATGAAAGGGTGAGAGTTGGGTGTGTAACTCCGGACCTCCCCCAGGTCTGCTACTCCCCAGCGGGGTCTCTGTGACTTTCCTTCCCCTGGACTCGCTCTCCAGACTCCCAGACAAGAAGACCTTCTCCCACTTCTTCCACTGCATCTACCTGTCGGCCAGGTGAGAAACACTGAGATATACCACTAGACTCCAGAGGCTTAAGACAGTGTTCAATGTAGAGGCTGGAAGGTCCAACCAGTATAAGAGGAAGAATGAGACTTCGTGGGTCTGCTGTCCTTTCGCAATTCAGAAGCCATTGTTGGATTGGGGGGATAGCCATTGGTCCATGTGAAGCATCGTCCGTTTTTACTATGTTCACGGTGCTAGACATAGTCCAACTAGAAAACACATGATCTACATCTCTTGAGTCTGAGAACAGCTGCAGGCCATGTCTAGTCGATCATGACTAGGAGATAATTTGGGTTAGGGTTAGGGGTTAAGGTCCAGACTAACATGTCTCTCTGTCTCCAGCATGGCACACCAGCTGGGACCTTCTCTGCAGCAGATCTGCTCTCCAGGGGGCGTCCTGGTCGTGGAGCTGGCCAGGTGAGGAGAGAAAGTCTGTTGCCACGGTGACCACCTGCAGGTTACCTGCAGCTGGCAGTCTGTCATCTGTGATTTATATACAAAGCATGTGTTGATGTTAAAGGTGTGTGTTAAAAGTGTATTATATGGGGTGTGATAAAGGTGTGTAATATTGTGTTGTTGTTTTGTGTTGTATTGTGTGTTGTGTGGTTGTATTGTGTGTTGTGTGGTTGACTGCAGGTTTCTGCTGGACCTGAGTGCAGACCAGGAGCGGGGCTTTCTGGAGACGGTGGTGAGGGGAGCTAAAGCTGCAGGGTTTGACCCCTGGACCCCGGCTGACCCTGACCCCACCCACGCCATCTTTACCATACAGACACCCCCGAACCTTAACCTTCAGGAAGGTCAAACTGCAGGAACAATGTCAACTTAAAGTCTTCATATTTTATTGGACAATACGTAGTTGAACCTAGACACTCAAACACAACAATACACATTTAGTTTCAGAAATATTGTATTAAAACTATAATATCATATAATATTGCACAGCAAAACATTACAACTCTACAATAAAACTATTTTATATTTATATTAAAGTGTTTCTCTTCATCTGTCTGGGGTAATGTCCAGCAGGTCAAAAGTCATCACTTCCAGCGACCTCCGACCTTTCCCTTGCCATGAACCTTTTTACTGCAGAGACATAACATGTATATCACATATCAATATATTTAAATATCATCACAATATTTAATAATATTAATATCAAAATATATTGCTCAATGATATATTTGTAAATGACATTTACATTCTTGTCATATCAACTAAACTAATATCTTGTTATATATACAGATACATGTTATAATATATTAATATAACAATGTACAGATAAAGGGTTTTTATGGCTTTGACTCACAATTTCTGAGCATGTTGGATTCTGTTCAGCAGCACCTTGATCTGAAAATAACATTTAGAAAAAATGTATTTGCATATAAAATAACGTCCCATGAGAGAAAGGTAAATGTATAACATGATAGGAAGTTAAATACCACATGACCGGAAGGTAAACAACATTCCAGGAAGTGAAATATCACATGATAACAGTAAGCTAAATATCACATGACAGGAAGTTAAACATCACATGATGACAGGAAGTTAAATATCACATGACAGGAAGGTAAAGGACCTCATATTTCTGTCTCTTGGTGGTTTCTGTCAGATCAAACTTCTCAGATTCCAACAGGTGGATCCAGCTCCACAGCTCAGCTGCTAGCTCTCTGAGAGAACAGAGAACATAAAAAGAATAAAGAGAACGTCAATTAATGTAGAAATCAGTTGCACACCACAAAACACCTATCTATCCTGCTGATAATCGATCAACATTATTGATCCCTGATCAAAAGCATGTGGAAGCTGACCTGAGGGCATCCTCCTTCAGGTTGTCGATGACCAGCGGTCTGCGTCTCTCTGCTAGAGTCTTCTTCTTCACCTCCCTGCCCGTCTGCTTCTTCCCTCGCTTCTGCTCTACCTGGAGGACCACAGGAACCCCTTTAGGTGACTACACCAATGATACATTACATCCTCTTCCAACTCCTTCCCTCAACCACACCAAACGCTCACCCTAAAGTTCTTTGTACACCAAGTCCGATTTTTCATAACCTTTCAGACCATATCCGAGGACAATTATGTGCAGCACAAGATGTACTCTTCCGCTGCCATGTCTTTACGTCATGTAACTAGCACCACGGCCATGTGGTATTCTAGGCCTACCCTATTTGTTGCCCAGTTTTTAACAGACGGCTCTGTCAAATTTAGAAATTGATCAGGCTCCAATTGAAGAAAATTACGGATCATCGCAGTGCGACAGTTTCGGATTCAGTGTGCCAGGGGCCATAGATATTAATGGGTTTTTATAATGACGTGCGTTTATCATGTCCACAAAATTCGAACTTGGCGTGCACAAACCTAGTTGGTCGTTTCATTAGAAATGACCAACATATTAAAAGTCCTATTTACCCTGCAAGAAGTCAGCAGGTTACCATAGTGACAGACCTTAGCCAGGAAGCCGCCGAAGTGAGCTCCCATGTTGGAGAGGACCTTCTTCTTCTTGGCTTCATCCTCTGCCCTCTTCTTTGCCTCCTCTTCCTCCTTCCTCTGACGCTCCTCCTGCAGGAACAGGCTTCAGAAACTACAAATCCCAGTGTTCCTTTCACCAGTAAGCACATAAGAGACTTCGCTGTCTTCATAGTTCTCTCACTGTGCGATCAGATCCTAGCATGTTGTCTAGTTGGACCAGGCGAACGAGTATGTCAATGATCCACTTTGTGCTAATTAACGTGCTTATTACCGCTATCCTGGCCTGGCGGTGGCGTTCCTTCTCCGCTCGAACCCTCTGCTGCTCGGCCCGCTCGGCACGGCGATTCTCCTGGAAGATAAACATATCTTCATCAGCATTATTATTGTCATACTCGCCACCAACACCGTCATCATCACCACGGCCATCACCATCTCCCTCATGGTCAGTGATGATGAAGGTGGTGATGAAAATAAAGGATGGAAGAGGGGGAGGCGAAATAGCATACTATTCTGTCTTTGAGTGCAATAATCTCCTCCTCCTCTCTCCTCCGCTGGTGGAAGTGGACGTCGATGAGCGTGTGGAGCTCCAGGAGGTCCTTATCCATGCGCTTCCTGTGGATGTCCTGGAGACATGAGGGTCATGGAGACATGACACCAGGGACGTGACAACTCACCTAACATTTAGATCGCTGCCTTAGTTCGCCTGGCCAGACCTACATCAAAGTCCACCCGGTCTCCCTCTGGTATTTTAGGGGCAGCAAGCTGAGACACTGGGGGCCTGGGGGACAGACCGGGCCGTAATCCATAGGAGAACCATAATCATATAGGGGTAGTGATATCTATACACTAGATATGATAGGAGGAGATATTCTGTTTACATACTTTTGTTTCGGACGTTCTCCTTCACCTGCCAAGACAGAGGAGTAAAGATAGCCACAACAGAAGAACTGAAGCCAATCCACCACCCCACATCCTTACCTCCTCAATCCCATAACAGCTGTATACACACTCCACAATACAGATTAATCAAGCACTTAGCCTGTTGAGGTTAATTTAAGTTTGGTAGGTTTAGTTAGGATGAATAAGGGTTAGGTCAAACGAAGAGGAAGTTCAGACCTTCTCCTTGCTCCTCTTCCTCTGGAGAACAATGGATGAGAGAGAGAAGAAAGAATGTGTGAGGAGAAGCCAGTGGAGGAAAGAGTTTTAGAGATTGAAAGAAAACACAAGCCCTCACCCTCCTGAGGTACTCTGGGAAACAGAACGAGAAAGAGGAGAGGAAGAAGAGAAGAGTTAACACTGATGATGTGTGTTCATGAAGAAGAGATGTGATTAGATTAATTGAATCAGGTGCCTTACACATCTTCTCCATCAGACATGGTGGACCTGGAGAGAGATGAGGAACACTTCAATGTAACGGCCCAGAGAAATCAAAAGGATCTAGAGAGAATATGGTAGGATCTACCTGGGGTAACTGGAGGTCACCTTCCCTAGGGAGATGTTTTGATGTTTTGGAGACCGTCGGCTCACTCTGAGAGACAGACAGGGAGAGGATAAGCTTACAGCTCTTGACCATCAGAGAGATGCTCTGCTTTTAATTAGATTTAGTGGCATTAGTGTGGCTTACAGGCAGCTATTTACACCTGCCAGCTCTATTATCTCCTTTCGTCTGCTCTGAGCTGTTCTGAGCCAGTAAGAAAACAACAGACATACAGACCACGCTCCAGTACTAGTTGGAGATTCTTCAGTAAGTCTCTCTCACTGATCATACACTCTTTTTCTCAATCCCCCTCTCTCTCCATCCCTCTCTCTTACATACGACCTCTAGTCAACCTGCCTCAGACCAGTATGAAACAAGCTCCATTTAAAGTTTGAATGCAAGAGAGTAAAGTGTTGGAGGAATTCAGATTGAGAAGAACAGATATATACAGATTCAGTGCATTTTAATATTATGGTCAGTTTTTTGTTCTTGGATACTAGAGTAACTAAGTAATGTATAACCTCTGCATACTTTTCAATACCCCTAGTTATCAGTGGAGACAATAGAGAGATCAGTACAGACCAGGAGACAGTAGAGAGACCAGTAGACAGTAGTAGAGACGAGAAGATGCTAGGAGAATATCAGGAGACCCAGAGAGAACAGTAGAGTGGAGAGACCAGCAGAGACCAGTAGGGAGAGGGGAGACCAGTTGAGACCCGTGGAGAGAAGAGACAATTAAACACCAGTAGAGTGGGGGGACCAGTAGAGACCAGGACAGATGAGACCATTAGAAAGAGGAGAGACCAGTAGAGGAGACCAGTAGAGGACAGTATAGTGGAGAGACCAGTAGATATCATTTTGAGACCAATGGATAGAAGAAACCAGTAGAGACAAGTAGAAGAGGAAAGACCAGTCTAGATAGGGAGGACCAGTAGAGAGGAGGGACCAGTAGAGACAAGTAGAGCAAGGAGAGACCAGTATAGTTTCTTACCTGGAGACGGAGAGTAGCTGCAGGAGAAAGCTCTACCCCCGCGAAAGATCTTACCAGGTTTATATAGACTACACATTGTGTGTGTGTGTGTGTGTGTGTGTGTGTGTGTGTGTGTGTGTGTGTGTGTGTGACATCATGCTGGAGCCATGTGTCTGGGGGATTATTGGAGGGTTTCGGGCGAGCAGGCAGAGATCTGACAGGAGAGAGACAGCAGATACACTACAACAGGTGGTAGAGAGCGACAGAGAGAGAGAGAGAGAGATAGCGTTTAAAGTACTAGGGGTCAGAGTCCCCAGCGGAATTGTCGTCCACAGCGGAAGAAACACAGGAAAGCCAGGTCTTACAATTTAGTTGTTTTTAATAAAAAGTTATTGAAGTATTAAGTATTTAATTTGGCTAAAACATTTTGACAGCAGGTTAACATGAGCCATGAATATGTGTTCACATAATTATTCATATCATTATCAATATTGTGTAGTAATATTGCCTCTGTCTCTAAACATTGATCAGACTAAGATAACACTTTTATACAGGAACATGAAACACCTCTCCAAGTTATCTTTACGTCCAGCTGAACAATCAACAGGAATCTCAGTAACGTATTTAAAATAATTCCTCAGGTTCAATAAAATAAACGTCTTATTTTTAGCTCCAGGCAAATAATGTTCCCTTAACAGACACACCCCCATGGATCAATCGACCAATCAACCCTTACGTCCAGTTATTGAAAATTGATGAGCGGCATAGTTCTTCTGTCAAACATCCCTCATAAGCCAAACACAGACACACGCGCGCGCGCGCGCACACACATACACACACACACACACACACACACATTCCTCCTCTACTGGTCCTTCTTGGCAGCTGGTGGGGTCCCGGTGGTTCTGGGAGTTCTGCTGGAGGTCCGGCTGGGCTCAGAACACATAAGGTCCAACAGGTCCCCCAGCGCTTTCCTGACCTGGCCTCCAAACTTATGAGCGTCCTGAAGAGAGAAGAGAGCGACCGATATAGGTCAGTTCCTCATCAGCTGGTCTGACACTTCATATCCACAAATATATATAGATACACGCTAGGTGAATGTGTAGTACATAGTATTAATATTTACATGAATTAAGTAGTACTTACGGTATCTAAACAGGAGTCTTTGTACATAGTATTTGTATCTAGTACTTGTATAAATATGTGTGTGTTTGTACATAGCATTTGTATATAGAGTATCTAGTACTAGTATTAATACATGCAGTATGTGGACAGGAGTGTTTCAACATAGTATTTGTATGGAGTATCTAGCACTAGTATTAATACATACAGTATGTGGACAGGAGTGTTTGCAGGAGATGTGGAAGTTTATCATGTTTTCTCCAACAAGGCTGTAGGAGACGCCGTAGCCGTCGTCAGCCACCTGTCAACCAGAACACAGTTAGCACGAACAACAAGCTAACATACCTTAAGGGTCAATCTCAATGCTTATAACATGCTAAAAACAAGCTAACACACTAGAAAGAGCTAACATTAATAGAATATAGTCTAATATCATCCAATAGGAGAGTGTGGTGTTCTGGGATTGGTTGGTACTGACCGGTCCAAAGCCGCCCCCACAGGAGATGAACTCTGGGTGGTTGACGAGGTCGAATAGCTCCACCTGCTGGACGGCTGTCTGACTAGTAGACAGTCGCCAAGGCTCAGACAGCACCTACACACACACACACACACACACACACACACACACACACACACATACACACACACAAACACACACAGAATCACTGGATTAACTAGTGATAAGGTAATGAACTAAGGAATTAAAAAGAGTATTTCTAGAAAGTTTACTGCTAGATAACCACTTTACTGTTATACCACCTCCTTGTGTTAATCTCAGCTCCTTGAGGAAGGAGGAGGTAGGAGTTAGTCTCACCCCCTTGAGGAAGGAGGAGAGGAGTAAGGAGGAGAGAAGTTAGTCTCCCCTCCTTAAGGAAGGAGGAGTAAGGAGAAGAGGAGTTAGTCTCACCTTCTTGAGGAAGGAGGAGAGGAGTAAGGAGGAGAGAAGTTAGTCTCACCCCCTTGAGGAAGTTGGAGAGGAGTAAGGAGGAGAGAAGTTAGTCTCAAATCCTTAAGGAAGGAGGAGATGAGGAGTTAGTCTCACCTCCTTGAGGAAGGGTGAGTCGAGGCCCAGGTACTTGGAGACGACGTAGAGGCAGAAGAGGTGGCGGTCGATGCCTCCTCCCGTCATCGCCAGGCGGTACAGGTTCTGATGTTTATCTGATGCTGCACGCAGGAGACGCCTGCACTCCTCCGCATCCTGACACACACACACACACACACACACACACACATAAAGCTGGGGGTACTGGGGATTGCGCATCAGGTGAACTGTACTAAATGCACTGTACTTTGACTTTTTTTTTCGCCAAAAAGGCGAGTTTGCCAAGCTAGAAGTTGTAGTGCAGGAAATATTTTGTCTATATGTGCGCGTGTGTATGCGTACCTCTCCTTCCTCCAGAGCAGTGACGAAGGCACAGCTCTCATTAGAACAAGACCTCACCGTCTCTGTCCGCCCCTCCCGGAACAGACGGGTCATCGACGCCTCATAGGTCAGACAGAACATCCCCCGTTCCTGCCGGCAAATCACAACACAGCCAATTAAAACCAACCAAACACAACACAGAGCCAATATGAACAATGTAAAGTAAAACGTTACATTACCCTTACATAACATATATGCGAGTATATTTATTGTGTGTGTGACCTTGTAATATACTAGTTGCATGGTGTGTGAGTGAGTGAGTGAGTGAGTGTGTGTATGTTACCCTGTAGTAGGCTAGCTGCAGCGTTAACTGGATGAAGGCATCAGGACTGATGCGACACTTCTTGATCCTCCCTTTCCCGAACTCTCGGAAGGAGAAGACGTGGAAGTCAATGTCATCAGCCAGTGCCTGGGCCACCGCCAGGGACCGGCCCACCTGCTCCTGGAACTAGAACACAGAACTATTAACACCACATAGAACCATCCAGAGACCTGCAAAACTGGTCCTGGAACTAGAACACAGAACTATTAGAACCAAATAGAACCGTCCAGTGACCTGCCAAACTGGGCCTGGAACTACAAATCAGAAGCAGTTCAGAGCATGCTGCCAGTGTGTCTTCCCATGATCAGGCTCCATTAAACCAAATACTTCATGAAGGGTCTTACAACAAATAAAGGAGCACACACACACACAGGTTGATTGATGGGTGGCCTACCTCTGGGGGAAGGTCCCAACTGAGTTTGTGGGGGCGGGGGAGGGAGGGGTCTACCTCCCCCTTACAGTGACCCTCGGTGTTATAACCCAGCTGGAAACTATCAGTAGCCAGGACATACTGAGAGAGAGAGACTGTGTTACTTTTGTGAAACTATGCGACTTCATATAAACATTTACAGAGAAGTAAGCCCCGCCTACCTCCCACAAGTGAGCTACTGTAGGTGCGTCGGCCCAGGAGTGCTCTGCGTTCAGGCCGTTCTTCCCGTTCTTGTAGATGACGAATGAGAAGGACTTGTCAAACCACCTGGGACACAATACATTTCTTCAATCACAGACCAAATCCACAGGCCACACCCACAACCAGACCAACCCTGCAAGCACACGCCACGCCTACCTGTCGTAGCACTTCCCGTGCAGCAGGGACTTGGCGTAGCGGTCCAGGCTGGCCCCGGGGTTGTCTCCCATCATGCCTTGCTCCTCGTCGTCGAGGGTAACGAAGAAGGCGGCCTTCTCGATGCAGTCCAGCGAGCGCTTGTTAAGACCGCTGCCAAAGTACGTCTTCCTGGCCTTGGCCCAGGGAATTCTGGAACACAGGGATAACATCTACCTGTAACTTACAAGCTATCTTAAAATCTACCCATTAGTGACATCACAAGTGGGAGTGTCCACCTAGATGTATGATGGAAAGATAGTTGGTGGCTACGGTCCAATGGGTAGGCTGGTAGGCGGATCTATGTACCTTGAACTTAAACACCTGGGATACACTGATGTCCCCAGTAAGGATACAGAGGACCTTATGGTTGTTAGAACAAGTGTGTGGTGTCAGGCAATCTGATTGGCTGTAAGAACAGGTGTTTACAGAACAAGGTGTCAGGGCGATCTGACTGGCTGTCAGAACAGGTGTCAGCCGATTTGATTGGCTGTAGGAACAGGTGTTTTCAGAACAGATGGGTGTCTCACCTGTCCCCTGCAGTGAGGGCCCCTAGTTTCTCCTCTCCAGGCGCGGGCACGGCGGGGTCATCCAGGATGTGTTGAACCTGGTACTCCAGCTCCCGGGGCGACAGCAGGCGGCCCGCCTGGTACACCCACAGACGGAAGTAGCGACCCCGGTGGAACACCGCCACAAACTCACTGTCCTGCCAGTGCTGCACAGTGTCTACAGGAAGCACAACTTGACATCACTTCCTCAACAACACACACGAGGACACCAGCTGATGTCACATGGGTGGGTCTAACAACGACATCATAGGCATTACATCTACTTGGACCATCCCCACTATTGCCATGGCATTTCACTGAACCAGTACCCTCATCACAACCAGCCCAATGACTCACAGAGAGGTGAAAGAGAAGGAGGAAGAGGAGAAGACAGGAGCACTCAATGAGCTGATCAGAGAGAGGAAGTAGAAGAAAAGAGGAAGTGTGTAGAGATCCGGAAGTGATCTCAGGAAGTGTGATGTAGTTTCTTCCTCTTAAAATTAGGTTTTTAAAGCACGGGGTGTGGTCAGGGGGTGTGGTTATATGTGAGGGTGTGGTTAGGTCAGGGGGTGCGGTCTATGTGCATAGGGTGGTACTACCTGTCACTGGACCTGGAACCCGACAAGAGTTAAACATCCTCTCAAACTGATAGGAGCAGAACGGGGCGGAAGACCTTAGCACTCTCTGCCTCAGAGAGAGAGAAAGAGAGAGAGAGCGAGAAACAAGGAGATAAACAAGAAGAAATGAGAAGAGAGTGAAGCAGTAACAGAGGGGTTAAATGAAGGGTGGACCAACAGAAGCGGTGAATTTGTGCAGACGTGGAAGAAAGGAAGAAAAGATGGACGGATGATGGATGAAATGAGAAGTTTGTGTTCAGGGACAAAAGCTTACAGAACCATAGATGGAACTGAGATTAACATCAGAGAGACACACACACACACATATATATATATATATATATATATATATATATATATATATATATATACACACACACACACACACACACACACACTTCTAGTAATCTAAAGCCAGTCTCCTAGTGATGACATCATGAGGGAGGGGACACTCCAGAACAATACCCAACTACTACCAAGGCTCATGGACATTAGTTTAGTGCAAGTCATGTAATGTCGTATCGTGTGCGTGTGTGCGTGTGTGTACCAGTCTCCTCTCCAGGTGTACGGGAGGTGTTGAACATCCTCTCACACTGAGCAGCACACAGAGGAATGACTGAACCTGGGATACGACTCTAGAGAATAGGAGGAGTAAGAGGTGGTGAAGAAGAGGAGGGAGTAGGAGGAGGAGGTGATGAGGAGAGAGGAGAGAAGAGGTGAAGAAGAGGAGGTAGGAGCAGGGGCAGATGGAGGTGGAGGAGGAGGACATGATGGGGAATGGCTTTTAAACAAACCATAACCAAAAAGACACATGGACAAAAAAACAACAACAGATGGAGACACAGCAGGACACACACACATACACACACACATGATCCACCAGAAACAGCTCAACATTGGTGTTTGTTTTCTACTCAGCGTTTTATCTTCCATTGCCTTGATCAAGGCACTACACACTGCAGGGTTAGCGGCTCTATGCCCCTAAGTGGACCAGAATACAACTATTAATAGAGAAAACGTCCCAGGGTGGATTGATTCTTGTTGTGCACATATATTTAAAAAAAAGAGTAAATAGCTGCAGAATAAAAGTGACACAGTGCAGGTTTAAGGGCTGTCGTAAACCGTGGTCTGTGAAGCCCTTTGAGACTAACTAAGGGCTGTACTGATAGCCTTGGCGTGGCGTGACTCACAGGTTTGAGTTCCTCGCGGTTTAGCTTGCGGCGGTACAGGAGGCAGGCGTGGATGGTGTTTCCCGCACGCGCCGCCTGGATGGGTGTTGGCGTCACGTACAGGAAGTCCTGCAACAAACACACTGTGGTTATACTGGGCAGTTCCCAGTAGAACCAGTAGCAGACTGTGGTTGTACTGGGCAGCTACCAGTAGAAGCGGTAGAAGAGTGTGGTTGTGTCCACCAGTACAAGACTGTGGTTGAACTGGGCAGCTCCGTGTAGAACCAGTAACAGAATATCTTTGTTATGGGCAGCTACCAGTATAATTAGTAGAAGCCTGTGGTTGTGTCCACCAGTAGAATATTGTGGTTGTACAGGGCGGCTCCCAGGTATAACCAGTAGCAACGTGGTTGTACTCACCATCCCATAATAGTTGCTGTTCACCATGATTGGACTTCTTCCACGCAGGTAGATGTACTCCTCCCACCAGTCACTAACCTACACACACACACACACACACACACACACACACACACACAAATGATTTCATTATTTAGTGCATTATTTGCCCAAGGCCTATAAATTATATATTTTAAATTATTATTTTTGCTTGTAGGCTTTATGGATGAATACTTCTACATGTATGAAGTATTTATGGTAAAAGAACATAGCGTAACCAATAAGGCATAGTCTTGTAGAAGGTGAAAGACGTACGTAGTTAGCGGCCCACAGAGATTTGAGTTTCAGGTACCACTGAAGCCTCTTCCCCATGCCGCTCTCAAACTCCCTCGCCAGCGATGACATCCGCTCAAACTGGTTAGCATCCATCAGAGGACGCACGGAATCCAAGTACTACGCAGAACAGAATCACTACTTATTAGGACATTCCAAGTACTAACAGACACATACACACACACATGCACATATGAGACAGGTGAGGTAGACAGGTGTGTGGTGGACAGGTGTGTGGTGGACCGGAATGTGTTGGGCAGTTGTGTGGTGGACCGGAATGTGTTGGGCAGGTGTGTGGTGGACCGGTATGTGGTGGACAGGTGTGTGTTGGACAGGTATGTGTTGGGCAGGTGTGTGGTGGCCAGGTGTGTGGTGGACAGGTGTGTGGTGGACAGGTGTGTGGTGGCCAGGAGTGTGGTGGACAGGTGTGTGGTGGCCAGGTGTGTGTTGGACAGGTATGTGGTGGCCAGGAGTGTGGTGGACAGGTGTGTGGTGGCCAGGCGTGTGGTCGACAGCTATGTGGTGGACAGGTGTGTGGTGGACAGGTGTCCAGGTGAGTCTCACCCTGTGGATGGTGTCTTTGATCGTGGGGACAGGTAGGTTGGGGAGGGAGCCCTGGTAGCTGTAGAGCAGAGGCTGTCGACCCGAGAAGATCCGTACCAGAGCCTAGAGAACACACACACACACACACAGTTCAGCTAGATGGGGAGAATAACAAAGGAAGAACAATAGGTCTGGAGAGATGGACTGAGATGGGAGGATAAAAGCGGAGAACCGAAGAAAATGGAAATATATGGAGACAAGAGAAGAGTCTGCCTTGTTGAGAGATGGGAGGATGAGGAGATGAAAAGAGAGAGTGGAGGATATAAGTGGTTGTGGAGGGATGAAGAAATGGAGTCAAGTGATGGAGATGAGAGAGGAGAAGAGATGGAGATAGGAGAGAGGAGAAGAGATAGAGACAAGTGAGGGATAGAGGAGAGAGAAGAGATGGAGAGAGGAGAAGAGATGGAGACAAGTGAAGGAGATGAGGAGAATGGATGAAGACAAGAGATGGAGAGTGAATAGAGAAGAGAGGCTGACCATCCAGGCCTTGGTGGTGCTAGACAACTTTCCGTGCTGTTCGAACATCCAGCCATGGTAAGACAAGAGCTGCTTGAGACAGAGTCTCATGGTGAGGATGAGGGAGAGCCAGAGCAGCGTGCTGAAGACCACCGCAGACACCACCGTCTGGCACTGGGCACTCAAAGACTCACTGGAACACACACACACACAGTCAATAAGCCCCACCCACAATACACCCAATGAGCTTGACAGGTAGGGCCTACCTGACATGTAGGATCTCACCTAACAGGTGGGGTCTCATCTGACAGGTGGGATCTCACCTGACAGGTAGATTGACTCTGTACTCTGAAAAGTAGGTCTCAGTCTCACCTGACAGGTAGGTGTTCCTGGATCTTGGCGATGAGCCCCATGGAGGGGTCTGAGCGTGTGTACATAGTGGCCAAGATGGCGATGACCACAAAGAGCCAGGAGGAGGGGCTAGCGGGATACACACCTGTTATCATACTGTTCTGTTAGAGCGAGACAGAGAGAGACAGACAGAGACAGAGAGAGAGGCTAGAATCTCTGGTTCTTTTTGTTTGTCTTATTAACACCCTAAGTCAGCACGCACATGCACACGCTCACACTACCGCAGGGCTGTTGAACCTTGTTGTTGGTGCTGAATAAAGATTAACTTCTTAAAGTAACCAACTCAGACAGACACGTAGACAGACAGACATGTTAACAGGTAGACAGACAGACAGACAGATAGATAGGTAGGCAGATAGGTAGGTGGGCAGGCAAGCAGACAGACAGACAGACCGGTAGACAGACAGACAGACAGACAGACAGACAGGTAGACAGACAGACAGGTCACTTGAGTCTGATAAAGTGTTTCTTCCAAAAGGGGATGCCAGAAAGGTAGACAGACAGACAGGTGGCCAGACAGACAGGTACCTTGATTCTGATGAAGCGTTTCTTCCAGGAGCGGAGGCCAGACAGGTATATCTGGCTGAGGGCCTGGTGAGAGAGCTGGAGGTCAATGCCCTCAGGGGTCACCGTGAACTGGAACGCCACCGCCTGGTGAGCCTCCGCCATCGCACCTAAACAATTACATTATTATTATTGTATTACTACTATTATACTATTACCTACAGAATTATATTATTAGGTATTCACAGTGTAGCTGTGGATACCTCCGCGCTGAAATTCCCATTGGGGGCGCTATAACTTCCGCTCAAAGTTAAACAATCGGCACGTCCGCCCCGATGGATGAACTGAAACTTGGTGTACATGCCTTATTTTGCATGCTGAACATTTTTGCCTCTTGGACCCATAATGTCCGTTAGGATAGATTTAGCTGTACAGTGAAAATTTCGGGAAAACCTCAGAAATCTTCATCTTCAGAACCATAGCTTTAAATGACTAACTGTTTTGATATACATGATCTATGGACTTGTCTGATTAAAATTCCAAGGAATGGATTTGACTGTGTAGAAAATGGCTGAGTTATGGCAAATTCAATATATGCTGATTAGCGAACATTATCCGATCAAGTGTGTGTGTGTGTTTGGAGTAATGACTACACCCGTGATTCGGTTGAAAAGGGCGGCCGCTAGGATAGGCAGTGCGTTGGCTGTGAACACCTTGTGTGACTGCTTGCAGTCCTAGTTATTACTATTATTTTACCCACACGTCACATTTATACAACAATTAAAAATAATATACCTACTTATCACATTTAGACCACTTCTCGTTTAGCTAGCCGGGTAGGTAGACAGACAGGTAGGTCATCCAATCATTTTATTCAGGCTGAATGATATGATTGGAAAGGCTTATAACAGGCCTGCAAGAGCCCCAGATATCAGGCTTTTCTTTTTTAATTATTTTGTCAGAGCATTTGATTTATTGAATTCAACAAATATGACCAAAGTAAATTGCCTACCCTAGCTTGAATAAGTGATTGTTATTACTGATCCATAAGGGTGACCACCACATAGACATGTCAAATGCAACATGTCATGTAGTTTGTATTTGAAAATGGTTACTGTTGCAGTACGGGGCACAGCTGTAGTTCTGGGGGAAGTTTGACATCACAAAACGATTGATTATATTGATGTGATTTGACCTCAATATCCACACACACACACACACACACACACACACACACACACACACATACACAGAGGGAGAGAAAGGGAGAAAGGTAGAGACAGACAGAGACAGACAGACAGACAGACAGTGGAGGATAATTGGGTTAAAGTTGAGCTAGCCTGGTGTGTGTTCAGTGTTCCAGATGGTGACTGCAGGCCCAGACACGCAGACACGTTACAGACCTACTGATTACTAAACACTGGTTTAGTTTCAACTTTAGCTTCATGTGAACTGGGGTTTGGTTTCTACTCTTAATATTTACTTTGCGTTGAACTGTTCTATTGTATTTAGTTTATACTGTAGCTCATATCTGCTGCAGCTTCATATCCACTGGGATTTAGTTTCTACTGTAACTTGATATCTACTGTTGTTTATTTTCTGCTGTATTTATTTTCTTCTGCAGCTTTGTTTCTATTGTATTTCGTTTCCATTGTATTTAGTTTCTGTTGTATTTCATTTCTACTGGTTTATACAGTAGAAACCAAACCCTTGTTTTTAGTTTCTACTAGGATCCATCATCTTCATGCGAGTCTTCCTGTGCAGGTAAGTTAAGTCACATGAAGCCACCTCCACCTCCTCTATAAACACTGGGTCACATGACACATCTCTCATCTAGTGCTCTTATCTACATGCCTGTTTATTTTTACAAACCTTTCTTTACCTCCTTATCTCCTTCAGTAGCCACCTTATCTTCAACACAACACCCTAACTACAAAATGGCCCTCTGTCAACATGGCAACATGGGGTGTGTACCGAGTGATTGCAATTGCTTCATTCTTTAAATATTTTCTAAAAGACGAATCTGTCAATATTAGTCATGGCAGTGGTTCTCTGTATCGCCATGACAACATGTCATATCTGAGTCATCATCTATGACAGCCTGCAAACAAACTCCTTATGAACCGTTGAGTCCCCCTTAAATTAGACTGCCTTGGCTATCTTATCACCTAACTAGACTTTTACAGCTTTTACTAGCCTGTCTGGCTTGCCTTATCATCTGCTAGCACCTGCTAGCATGTCTAGCAAGTGCCCCTGCTAACCTGTCTAGCAAGTGCCCCTGCTAGCTTGTCTAGCAAGTAACCCTGCTAGCCTGTCTAGCTAAACTATTACCTGCTATCACCCTGTATGGTGATGACATTTCCTTATACATGGCAAACCAAACCAACTTATGTCAAAGTACCAAAATACAGAAATAACATAGAAAAAGGGATTGGGGCTAAATTATGGTATGAATGCTGATCAGAAATAACAGGAATTTACCGCTCAACTCATTATAAAAGAGAATGCTATTAGATTGTTATTATACAGTATACTGGATCACAGGTAGCCTATACCTGGTTCTACCGGTATAACTTGTAATCTTATCATTTTTGTTATTCTGCCTTGACGTGCACGACTTGTTTCTATATATTTTCAGTAATTTGCTAATGAAACACCTGAATATGTCCCTCAAAAGATTGTGTTGGTTTACAGCCTATTCTACTTCTGTATGGGTTATATATATCCACTAGAAATGGGACATAAATAACCACCAAAACAATTATAAAATATTATCTCATTTTGAGCTATTATCTGACCCACTTCAGCTCCAAACAGATGTTGATTGGGTAGGTTGTTGTTCATTGTACACACTGAATAGCTTGGATTGGCTCATCATAAACTACTATATTACCTAGCTCTGTATATAACTGAAGTTTGCATTGAGCTGACAGTATTTTGAAATCGAAATACTGGTGGTTATAGACTGTAACATTATTACAAAAAGCAGTGTTGTGGCTATTACAGTTTGTAATGGTTCCGTTACGTAAAATGTTGTGGTATCAAATATATCAAAAATACAGTGGGCTCATCAGATATTGCTGGTAACAACCCTATGTCTTACACGATAAGGGCATCTGATGGAAAAGGAACTGAACACAGAGCTGCTGTCCGGGGTCTGGCAGAGCAGCGCCGGGTAATCAACATCCTCTCCCCGTTATAGATGGCGGAGCATGGGGGATGGACCAGACATTTTCCCCCGCTAACAACACGGTGTCGCATCCGATCGGATCGCATACCTGACGGTTACCGGATGATCCGCCGCAGGAGGGACCAACTGGAACTTTTGGCCGTCGACAAAGCCTCCTCGCAGCGGTGTGGTCCTGCTCCGCTCTGCCTGTTAACGGGTAACGGGACGGGTATGTCAGCGGACGGTCGGGTTCTTGTTTAACGGAGAGACTACAGAGTTCGGTTAACGGTCGGTGGGGTTCGGGTTTAACGGAAAGACTGTACGGTGAGGTTGTAGTTTAACAGTGCGACGATACGCAGCGGACCGGAGGGAGATGACGGGATGCTCCGTCAAAATGTGTCAATATGATAGCAGCGTATGGCTACCTGATTGGATGACACACACGTCACTTGTCTTTGGAAGCCTGCCCAGCCACCAATAAGAACTCTTCTTCAATGTGATGAACGACGACGGTTCGTGTTTCACAAGGGTGTTTCACATTGTGTATTGTATACATGTAATCATTCATATGGAAGGACTGTGGACTACGTTTGGGCCGTGGGTTAAATCTTCAATTTGTATCAATCTTTATTATCTCTTTGTAATTCTTATTACTTTGTATTCATATTCGTATTACTGTCCTGTACCTTCAGCTATGACACCTGTATTTCTCATTTGGGATTAATAATCGTATTTTATTTTAAAGTCTGTGTCAGATTAGAGAGAAAAAACCTGTTTTAGTTCCAGTCTATAAAGAATAAAATAACCTTTCTAACAGAACTCTCCTTCTCTGCTCTGTTTTCTTGAAAACAGTTCCTTTGTTTGTGTAGGATGTTGGTTCCCGTCCTTGGATGACCTTTGGAACTGAATATGTCTGGTGGACGAGCAGAAAGAAACAAACATTATTATGGAGTTTATTTCATAGCCATGACAATACGGCAAATCTTTTTTTTACACCATAAAGTCAACCATAATTGTTCTTTAAATCACAGGCAATAGTTATAATAGTGCACTTTAAAATTTAACTGATGATACAGACTTCTGTTTACCACCTTATTGTACTCAACCGCGGGAACAAAGAATAGTTTACAATCTTAGAGTTGAGCCATGTATCGGTGATGATGATGGTGGTGATGATGATGATAATGATGATGATGGTGGTAAAGATCAGGAAAGTTAGCAATCAAACTGAGTGCAGGTGAGTCAGACAGACAGGTGAATGAGACAGGTTAAGCAGACAGACGGGTGAGCCAAACAGACTTTTTTTCACTTCTGGAAAGATCTTCAATGAGGCAGAAAAAACGTTCACATACACAAGGCTACTCATAATAAACACACCCCAAAAAAAGTACACAAAAATAAGTTGTATAAATAAATCTGTGAAATAAATAAATCTGTGTAATAAATAACATAAATAAATAAAGTTAAATAAATAAGTTAAATTTGATCAGTATTGTTACCGCCTGTGGAAACGTCTTGCTGTGTTGCATATTGTGCCGCGTGGAAGACAGCTGAGGAGTTCTGATTGGTTGAAAACACATCACTAACACGTGACAGCTTCCCTTGGTAACCATAGTGACAAGGCATCAAGGGCGGGGCCAAACCATAGGGGGGAAGAGGGGGTTCTGATGTCCAGTTTCAAACAGAGGTGTTTTATGGTCGGTGTTAGTGTTCATGGGCCGACTCCAGAGGGTCTGGAATGTTCTGTCTAGATTCATCTACAGGAGTTTATGGACTCGTTCACCTCCTGATGTGCAGTACGATGTTGCTTACTAATTTCTTCCAAATCCAAAACCCTTTTCATCAGAGCGAGGCGGCATGAAACAAACATAATGTATGTGTCGTATGGTAACGTCTCTTAAATGTATAGCAACATTTCCACTGGTTCTCTCTCCTGTCTGTCTCGCCAACACTGCTCATTTCTCACAAGGATGATCTTCCCAAAACAAATATATCATCTCAAGACTAAACTAAATAAAAAAATACTTTTGAACATTCACATAGCTTGGCATGGTTCCTGTAGAGCTGGTCATTCAGGGACAATACAGAAGATCCATAACGTTGTACAACTCCCAACAGACAATTCCTAGTTAAAGCTTGATGACAGGGGAAGGAGAGGGCTGATATTCTTAAGATAAGTCTTGAAGGAACCACCACAAGGATCAGTGTTTTTTGGTTTAGGATACCATATTGCAATGAAATGGAAGGCTAGGCTATCTGAGAGTGCTAGCGTCCATTAGCAGGCTGATGCAAACTGCTAACTGTCATGCACGTTTACACATTAACTCCCCCGACTGGTTAAGTGATGCTTTAACTAAGATGGACAGCGATCTTCGTGGTATATGTTCGAACAATGTTAAAGAGATTTGGTTCATCCTGGGGTCCCAGAGATCTGGCCAATTAACGCAAAGAAAACTGAAAAGTGCTAAAGGCTAGCTCGCTAAAGGCCAGCTCACAGAAGGCTAGCTAGCTGTAGCCACGCGTCTGTTGCGAGGTGGAGGAACAGGAAACAGATTGTGGTTTGAAGGGACACTGGGGGGTGTAGTACTGGGTTTCGATGTGTAGTTTGTTGCCTGGGCTTGCTGTCGGGGATGGGCCTTGGGGGGAGCGGAACTTCCGGTTTCCTAGGGTTGAGACTGCGTGCCGTTGGACGAAAGCAGGCGTGTCCTCTCCTTTGCAGAACCTCGCCGCTGCAGGACCCCCCCGCTGCCCCCGATCACACCCCCCTCACCGCGATCCCCCCAATCACAGCGGTCCCCGCCCCCCTCCGACCGCCGTGAGTTCTGCCGGGTTGGCGTGCCGTGGGGCCGGCCGTTCTTCTCATCTAGAGGAAACAAGTATGCATTATTCACCAGGCTTTGTGTTTATGTGTGTGTGTGTGTGTGTGTGTGTGTGTGTGTGTGTGTGTGTGTGTGTGTGTGTGTGTGTGTGTGTGTGTGTGTATGTGCGTGTGTGTGTGTCTGTGTGTGTGTGTGTGTGTGTGTGTGTGTGCGTGTGTGTGTGTGTGTGTATGTGCGTGTGTGTGTGTGTGTGTGTGTATGTGCGTGTGTGTGTGTGTGTGTGTGTGTGTGCGTGTGTGTGTGTGTGTGTGTGTGTGTGTGTGTGTGTGTGTGTGTGTGGTTACCAGAGAGAGTGTGGACCATTGGTTGATCATGGTAGCTGAGGAGTTGAGCCTGGATGGTCTCCACTATTCTCTTGAACCTGCGGCTGGGACCTGAGACCACATGAATAATGCACTGAATACATCAACCATTAACACCATTCATGTGTTGACCATTAACACCATTCATGTGTTAACCATTAGCACATGAACACATTCTATTTGATGATACTTGATACCAACTAAACTTATTATCTAGTACTGTAATGTATCATACTGGTGTGTATTGTATTGCATATTGTCTTGTGTCATAATTTATGGTATTGTATTATATTGTATTGTTTAATCGTATTGATCGTATCACATATCATACATATGTCATATCATGTCATATCATCAAATATAGTTTCATATCACATCATATAGTTTCATATCATATAAGTTCATATCATATCATATAAGTTCATATCATATAGGTTCATGTCACATAGGTTCATATCAAATCATAAAGGTTCTTATCATATCATAAAGGTCCATATCATATCATAAAGGTTCATATCATATCATATAGGTTCATATCATATAGGTTTATATCATAAAGGTTCATATCATATCATAAATGTTCATATCATATCATAAAGGTTCATATCATATCATATAGGTTCATATCATATCATAAAGGTTCAAATCATTTCATAAAGGTTATTATCATATTGTATCGAGTTACTTGCCTGATATGAGGGTGAAGGTCACGCTGTAGATGCCCGAGTCCCTCCTGCCCTCTCTCTCCCTCTCTCTCTCCCTCTCTCTCTCTTTCTCCCTCTCCCTTTCCCTCTCTCGCTCCTTCTCCTTCTCCCTCTCCCTCTCCTTGTCTCGCTCCCTCTCCTTGTCTCTGTCTCTGTCTCTCTCCCTCTCCCTCTCCCTCTCCCTCTCCCTCTCCCTCTCCCGCTCCCTCTCTCCCTCGGAGAAGGTGATGTCCACTTGGAACTTGACGGGTTTCTGGAAGACGGCGGGGCCTCCTGAGGACTTGTACTCTGCCCTGAAGCAGGTCTGGGAGAGAACGCTGTGGCTGAGAGCTGGGATCTGCAGGAGGGGGGGACACAGAAGACAGGCCCACGGACTTAGGAGGCGGGAGAGAGAGACAAAGAGAGAGTGAGACATAGGGGGAAGGTGAGAAGTGTGGGGGAGAGAAAAAGAGTGAGCAACATAGTGTGAAGGTGAGGAGGGGGAGAGAGACAGAGACATAGGGTGAAGGCGAGGAGGGGAAGAGAGAGAGAGACATAGTGTGAAGGCGAGGAGGGGTAGAGAGAGAGAGACATAGGGTGAAGGCAAGGAGGGGAAGAGACAGAGAGAGACATAGGGTGAAGGAGAGGAAGGGAAGAGAGTGAGTTGTCTGGTGAAGAGAGTGCAGCAGAATGCTCCGTGAAGAGGGTGGAGGTTCTAAAAGGTTCTAGAAGGTTCTAAATGGTCCATAGTGGAGTTTAGTGAAGGTGAAAAACTTGATGGATGTTTCCAGTGCTTGTATTCCATGACGCATTAGAAGGTAGATCACATTTAGGTACGGTTCGAAACACAACGTTCAAATTAGTTAACTTTAGGTACGCATGTTATGGATGGAAATTGGAAGTTGAGGTAAGGGTTTGGTGTGGTTGAATTCAGGATATGGTTCTGAAGGAAAGCAATTCATCATGGGAATAAGCACAGGTTAAATCCATATTGTAGCACCTGTGGTGAAGTCATGCTCACTAGATACAGGCTGATTGGAAACACGTGTCTTAATAGTCCAAGCAGTCTTACTTGTCTAATTAGGTTCTGCGGGGTCACCAGTCCTAGGTTTACAGGTCCTACTGGTATTCCTGTTACAGTCTAACGTGTTTCACGTGTTTCACAGACAGGAAGGTCTAACTTACAGACAGGAAGGTCTAACTTACAGACTGGAAGGTTTAAACTTACAGACCGGAATGTGTAACTTACAGACAGGAAGGTCTAACCTACAGACAGGAATGTGTAACTTACAGACAGGAAGGACTAACTTACAGACAGGAATGTGTGTAAATTACAGACAGGAAGGTCTAACTTACAGACAGGAAGGTCTAACCTACAGACAGGAATGTGTAACCTTACAGAAAGGAAGGTCTCACTTACAGACAGGAATGTGTGTAAATTACAGACAGGAAGGTCTAACTTACAGACAGGAAGGTCTAACTTACAGATAGGAAGTTTTAACTTACAGGACAGGAATGTGTAACTTACAGACAGGAAGGCGTGGACGATGTCAGCCTTGACGGAGCTCAGTGGTTTGTCTCTAATCACCACAAACATCTGTTCCTCTTTCTCCAGGCTGATAAAGTTCCCGAACCATGACCGCTTAGCCAGTCTAAACACACAATATCACGTTAGATATATACGACACACATACCGTGCATAGACATACATAGTACACAGATACATTTACATCCATACATACACACCGATACGGGTGTGTGTGTGTGTGTGTGTGTGTGTGTGTGTGTGTGTGTTTGTGTGTGCATGTGTGTATGTGTGTGTGTGTGTATATCTGTATGTTTGTGTTTCTTACTCCGGGCTGGACTCTGGTGTCAGACTGGACATATCCTCTGATGTTGGAACTAAAAAATATGAGTTTACATGTTAGACAGCAATATATAAAACATAAAACATGTATTATTAATAATATTTGTTTTATGGACAATAAAGATATTCTGAATCAGAATCATAGTAAATATATTCAAACATCATAGTATAAAGACGTAACCTGCCCCCCCACCACACTGAGAGCCAATCAGAAGCCCATCTCCCCCCCCCCCCTTCCCCCAGCTTACGGCCAATCAGGAGCCTCACCCTGCATCTTGCGGCGGTGGAAGCGTGGTGAGCCCAGCAGGTTGTTCTTGAAGGAGTTGAGGCGTGTCCTCCAGTGGGCGGAGCTACTGGCAGCCAGGCCACCGCCCCCCCCGGGGCTGCTGGGCGGGGTCAGGGACAGCGAGCCCACGCCCCCGCCCCCTTCTGCCCGTGAGGAGGAGGAGGAGGAGGAAGAGGAGGGGGGGTTGGAGGAGGAGGGATGGTGGGGATGGGGGTGGTGCTGGGGCGTGCCCAGAGGGGTGGGGAGGGGGGAGCCTTGGGGGGTTACCTGTGAGGGGGGGGCAGAGGGGGGACACAGGCCCTTAGTCACCGACTTGAGGATGGAGGAGGAAGAGGGGAAGAAGAAGAAACGAGGGAGGGGGGAGAGAAGGGGCGAGGGCGAGGGGGTGGAGGGGGAGTGGAGGGGGAGGGACTTGATGGGGTGGAGGTGGGGCCTGCTGCAGGGGGTCTTGGTGGGGAGGGTGTGGGTCTTGGGGCTGTGGGGGGGGTGGAGATGGCGTTCGTGAGGCCTGGGCGGGCGAGGGGGAGTGCCACTTCCTGGTTTGGACTCCTTTGTGACGGGATTGGCCGAGATGGAGGTGGAAGTGACGTCTGATTGGCTGAAAGTGAAGATAGGGCTCTGGTAGGACTGGGGATGGGCGGGGGTTGTGGGGGTGGGGGTTGCAGGATGGAGAAACAAGGGTGGAAATGAGTGGAGTGGAGCATGAGCATGAAATCAAGTGAAAAAAGAGGTGAACTTGCTTTCTAACGGGTCCTCATGTCATGTTACTGCCATGTCACTCTGCCATGATACTTTGCCAGGTTGCTTTGGCAAGTTAAACCTCATTTATAGGCGCAATGCGTGAATTGTGCAAACCAAAATGGTGACTACAAATTTCGCTCTACTCTGTCAGGTCATGTTAGGATTATTCACAATATACTACTACATTACATAGTACATACTGCACACTATATGTCACATACTACGTAGCACATAATAGGCAGCGGCCATGCTGTTTCAGAGGGCAGTAGAGGAGAGAGAGTATGAGAGAGAGACATTGGAGATGGGTGAGATGTGTGTTGTGAGATGGCTTGGATGCTAATGTATGTAGCGTTAGCTCAGGGTGTGAGGGTAGTATCTTTAGCGTTAGCGCAGGGTGTGCATTGTGGGGAATATACTTTAGAAAACAACGTCAACATCAAACGACAAGCATATCTTCAAACCAAATGACCATCATGGATATCATGTTAAAGATCTGACCCATAACCTGGCATTAACCTGATGAGATACTAGTTAACCTGAACATAACCTGGCTTCAACCTGGTGAGATACTAGTTAACCTGACCTTAAGCTGACCTTAACCTGATGGGATACCAGCTAACCTGACCATAACCTGGCCTTAACTTGATTGGATACTAGTCAACCTGACCTTAACCTGGTGAGATACTTGTTAACCAGACCTTAACCTGGCTTTAACCTGACCTCAGTCTGACCTCTAAATGCCCTTACCTGAGGGCTGAGAGACAAACTAACATGACCTTTGATCTCAGCGTGACCTTACCCGGGGGCTGCTGAGGGGGCTGGACGACAGGCCGGTCGACGCTCCGCTGACAGAACGAGATCTGCAAAAAGTCAGAGGTCAACAAGCCAGAAATATTCCACCGTGTGTGCGTGTATATTACAGCATTCTTTCAACCTGTGGTACGCGTACCATGGGAATTCATTCTTGAAATACAGATTTACAACAATATAAAAAATAATAAAGATAATTGAAAATGAATATATTATAATCATTATTTAGTAATATTATATTATATTCTTTAAAAAATATGTTTTCCATTGCAATGTTTTTCATTGATGTTTGGGTTTGCTCAATAAACACACAGTCTTATTTGTGTATTTAGGTGGCGCTGGCACTCATTGCTCAGCCACTGCATGTGTCTTCATCTTTTTTTCAGCATTTGCACATGAGATGGTTCAGGAAAGATCTCGATGACAATTTAGTGGTACACCTAAAGTCAAAGTTTACGAACCACTGGAATAACAGAGTGTCACTCTGGCTGTCCGGAGACCCCTGCTGTGTATGTGTATATTTGTATGTGTATATTAGTGTGTATATTAGAGTGTGTACCTCTGGCTGTGTGCGGCGGTGTCCAGGCCCCTGCGAGGCGGGGTGGGAGACCCCTGCTCGGTGACGCTCAGCACCTCCAGACTCTTCCTCTCCGGACGACATCGCCCATGACGACTCAGCAGGGGGGAGTCCACCCGCTTCCTGGGAGGGTCTGCTGGGTTACCATGGAAACACACACTGTACCATATATCGAAATACTAAACGATAGATAATATATAACACTATACCATATATATAGTGTGTGTATATATATATATATATATATATATATATATATATATATATATATATATATAATACACAACTATATATACCATCCAACATATACATACAATATACCACACACATAACACACAGACATTTATTAAACAGATACGCCTTCCCGTATAGAAGAGAGAGAGAGAGTGAGAGAGAGAGCGAGAGAGAGAGAGAGAGAGAGAGAGAGAGAGAGAGAGAGAGAGAGAGAGAGAGAGAGAGAAGGGGGTGTCCAGAGTTTCTCTGCTGCCACCTGCTGACAGACCAGCGTCGTTGCGCAGTGGCAGGTCCTCGTCTTCGTAGCTCGGGTACCGCTCCTTCCTATCCAGCAATAGGAAGTAGATCATCTTCTCCTGGTTCTCCCTGAGGGGTGGTGGAGAGAGAGATTACATGACATTATATCGAGAACCCTAATGACAATGTTTACCCTCTCTTATTCTGTCTTAGTTCAGAACGTTACAGTGTATATCCATGTTGAATTGTTCTTCTGGACCAATCAGAAGAGAGAACACTTACTCTAGACTTAGAGGTTTGATTCTCTGACGGACCCGAGAATGGCCCGGGTAGGTATTTCCCCTCCATTTCCTCAGGCCCATTTCTTGGTCAGAGAAATTATGTATTTTTATGTATTTTCTAATTTTAATCATAATAACGTTACAATGTTATAATACATTGTAACATGTGCGCGTAACCCAGCGTGTGGCATTCTGGCAGATTTCTGTCATTCAAATGTATCTTTATTCCTGTCTGATTGTTAATTCCTTGTGTAAATGATATTTTTATCACCAGTCAATCAAAGGTTAAGATTTTAAATGTAAGTGTAGTGTTTTCACTGCCTATGGCACAAAACTGGCTTTGCGAGTCCTTCGTGAGAGGAAGTAGGCTGTTCAGTAAAATCTCGCACTTAATTCTGAACAGATATTTCATAAACAGCCAAATTACGAAAGAAAAAAGGAATCAGACAGAACTGGCACGGTCTCGGAAATGGTGGGGCTTGTTCTTTTGGGCTCGATCTAAGCTCTGCCTAGACTGGAGAGGTCTCTGGTGAGCTGGACCAATCAGAGAACACCTACTCTAGACTGGAGAGGTCTCTGGTGACCTGAACCAATCAGAGGACACCTACTCTGGAGTGGTGAGGTCCCTGGTGAGCTTGACCAATCAGAGAACACCTACTCTAGACTGGTAAGGTCTCTGGTGAGCTGCTCCCGGTCTCTGAAGCAGCCCAGAGAGTGCATGCTGTCCAGGACATCCGGGTCCAGATCACACCGCTCTGGAACCCGACCCACACACAGCCTGCGGGGTGGGGGCTGCTCCGGGCATGGCTCGTTGCGACCCCCACTGCAATACACACACATTATAACACACACATTATATATTAAACACTCATATTATATATACACACACACATTACACATTACACACTTACTCACTCACTCACTCACACACACATATCACCACATAAACACACATTACATATCATCTCATAAACACACATTACAGTACATATATGTGTGTGTGGTTGTGTGTGTGTGTGTGTGTGTGTGTGTGTGTGTGTGTGTGTGTGTGTGTGTGTGTGTGTGTGTGTGCGTGGGGGACTCACATGTACCAGGCATGTTTCTGGATGACCTCTAGCTGGAAGGGTCAGGGGTCAGGGGTAGGACAGATGAAAGGTTAATAAGGATGTCATTTCAGGTTCTCCCTCTATTTTAGATCTCCTGGAAATCAAGTGTGGTTCAAATGAGTTGGAACAGGTCTTTAAATGAAAATACGCTTCCTATAACCTCACCCATTTTCGCATCCCATAACCTTGGTGCCTGTCATTTGAGTGTGCGGCTTAGTCCTCAGTTAAAGTGATACTCAACATCATTAATAGCCGAGCCATTGGCGAATTTCAGTTAAGTGTGCGGCTTGGTCCTGAGTGAGCAATGATACTCAATCATTAACCACTGAGACATCGGCACATTTCGGTGCTATTGTGTGGGGACATTAATCCAGCGGCCGCCTGAACCATGGCAAAGCTAAATTTCATAATTATTAAAATTTTCTCCATCTGTACCTCCCTCCCCATCGGAATGATAGATGGATTGGTTGGTTGATGGATGAGATGTATTGAAGGGTGTCAGAGTTGGAGTACCGTGAGTCTCTTGTCAGGATCCACCTCGATCATCCCCTTCAGCAGCCCCTGGCAGTCTGGAGGGATGAAGTGAGGAACGTGGAAGACCCCACTCTTCACCTTCTCCAGCAGCTGGCGAAGGTTGTCATGGTCGAACGGTAGGGCACCCTGGGGAGAGAGAGAGAGAGAGAGCGAGAGAGAGAGAGAGAGAGAGAGAGAGAGAGAGAGAGAGAGAGAGAGAGAGAGAGAGAGAGAGAGAGAGAGAGAGAGACAGAGACAGAGACAGAGACAGAGACAGAGACAGAGACAGAGAGACAGAGAGAGAGAATCTGGATTATGGTAATAGGAGAAGCTAAATTGAACCAGTGAGACTTTAATCAGTCCTGGGATGCTGCCGTGAAGAAGACATAAAGAGAGGAAGAGGAAGAAGAGGAAGCCGAAAAGACTTACCACCAGCAGAGCGAAGAGAATCACGCCACAGCTCCACACATCTGCTCTCCGACCATCATACTTCTCCCCCTGACACACAGACACACAGACAGACAGGTAGACAGACAGACAGATAGACAGGCAGGTAGACAGACAAACAGACATACACACAGACACAGAGTCAGACAGGTAGACAGTTTTCAGAAGTGTTCATATTTCATATTTTTATATGTGATTTGACACTTACCCTAATCACTTCCGGACAAGCGTAATGTGGAGACCTGCAAGCCACACACACACACACACACACACACACACACACACACACACACACAGGTTATAGATGTGTCAGTCATAGTTACGAGAGACAGGTACAGACAAAGTACCCAGGTATCAGTGGGTCCGAGAGGTATTAGGAGGTTGTAGAAGGTATAATGCAGTCTGAGAGATTTTAAAATGTTCTAGAAGGTAATATGCACTCTGAGACCTATTATAATGTTCTAGAAGGTACTATGCAGTCTGACAGGTATTCGAATGTTCTGGAAGGTTTTAGAGAAGGTTCTAGATGGTATGACGCAGTCTGGGAGCTATTATAAGGTTCTAGAGGGTTCTAGAATGTATTATCCAGTCTGAGAGGCATTAGAATGTTCTAAAAGGATCTAGAAGTTATAATTATGAGGTACCCACCCACAGCTGGTCTCCAGCAGCCGGTCCCCCACCTGAAGCGAGGCCATGCCGAAGTCAGCGATGCGGATGTTGTTCTTCTCATCCAGGAGGAGGTTCTCTGGCTTCAGGTCCCTGTGACTGGACACACACACACACACACACACACACACACACACACACACACACACACACACACACACACACATCAAATAAGACATTATCACATCACATATTTTACACACACATCATACACATACATATACACATACAGGCCTATACATTGACATATTATATGCATTATATATTATACGGCCACATTATACACACATTACACATATTATAAACACACATTATACAAAATAAACTTGCATAATTTGTGAAAAATGCACACATTTATTTTAGGCATATAGTATAGGCATGTATCAAGTTATTTACACGCATTACACATTGTACATACACACACACACACACACACACACACGCACACACACACACACACACACACACACAGACACACAGACAGACACTCACCAGATAGAGTGGTTGTGACAGAAGTCGAGGGCAGAGATGATCTGTCTGAAGAACCTTCTGGCTTCTTTAGGAGTCAACCGTCCCTTCTTCACCAGGTAGTCAAACAGCTCTCCACCAGAAACATGTTCCAACACCAGGTACCTACACATTATAATAGTTATATACACCTTATCCGTTATACATTATATATACACACACAGCAGGTTGTAAAAGAGCTCAATACTCACAGGTATCGGTTGTTCTCGTAGACATCGTGCAATTTCAACACATGAGGATGTTCTATCAGCTTCAGGATGGCTATCTCCCTCTCCACCTAGAGAGAGAATATTACATATATAGTCTGATACACTGAAGATGTAGAATATAAACCTGATAAACTGAAGATCAAGACTATTATTAATTAAACCTGACGCTCCGAAGATAGAAAATTATTTGTATAACCTGACCATCACACTGGAGATATAGCTATTATAAATATAACCTGGCACACTGAAGCTATAGAATATTATTATTATAACTTCACCAACCAACTGGAGACAGAATATTATTGATATAACTTGACACACCAAATACACTAGAGACACTAGAATATCCTTGATATAAACTGACCAACACACTGGAGATATAGATTATTATTATTATTATTATTATTATTATTATTAATAAAACCTGACCAACACAATGAAGATATCGATTATTATTAATATAACCTGACCAACACACTGGAGATATAGTATATTATTATATAGTTTATTATTAATATAACCTGACCAACACACTGGAGATATAGTATATTATTATATAGTATATTATTAATATAACCTGACCAACACACTGAAGATATAGCATATTATTAATATAATCTGACCAACACACTGGAAATATATAATAAATAAATAAAATACCAGACCAATACACAAAATATATAGTATATGAATACACCAGACCAAACACACTGGAGATGTAGAATATTTGATATATTATAAATACAGACTAAACACACTGGAGACCACATTAAATATAACCTGACACACTGAAGATAGACTATTAATAATACAACAGACCAAACATATTGGAGGCACATATAAATACACTTAACCAAATACACTAAAGATTGTCTGAAGATTGATAATAATGCTTTGTTACTACACACATTTTTGTCATACTGACAGAGTTAAGAAGAACCAGGAATGAAAGCAGGCAGGATAGATAGAGAGAATAAAAGAGTAAGAGAAAGATACAAAGAAAGAGTGAGGGAAGAGAGGAGAACTGTACCTTCATCAGAACAGACTCTGACAGCTTCTCTCTGTTTACTATTTTGATGGCCACCTTCTGAGCTGTGATACAGTGGACCCCTAACTTCACCAGCCCTGAGAGAGAGAGAGAGAGAGAGAGAGAGAGAGAGAGAGAGAGAGAGAGAGAGAGAGAGAGAGAGAGAGAGAGAGAGAGGAGGAGGAGGAGGAGGAGGAGGAGGGTTAGCAGGTTATCCTAGCGGTCATCAGGTTATCCTAGCGGTCATCAGGTTATCCTAGCGGTCATCAGGTTATCCTAGCGGTTAGCAGGTTATCCTAGTTGTTAGCAGGGTATTTAGGGGCTAGCAGAGTATCCTAGTGGTAAGCAGGGTATCCTAGTGTTTTAGCAGGTATCCTAGTGGTTAGCAGCTTATCTTAGTGGTTAGCAGGTTATCCTAGCCGTTAGCAGGTTATTCTAGCGGGAAGCAGGCTATTTAACTGTCAGCAGGTTCACCTAGTGGTTAGCAGGGTATTAAGCGGTTAGTATTGTATCTCACCAGTCTGCCCCTTGCCCAGGGTCTTCTCCAGGCGGTAGGGCCCAACGTACTGGGCCGTGTGGCTCAGTGACAGCTCCTTGCTCATCGTGCCGGATGGGGGTCCCCTGCTGGGGTGGTCCTGATGCTGGGAGGGGGGCTAACTGATGCTCTTAGGATGCTACTGTGACTATCACTATAATCAGTGCTGGACCAGGTTGACTTCTTTGGGGAGGTGACAGTAAAACATTCCTCATCTAAACCTGCTGCCTTGCTGTCAGAATCACTGCTTTTATAACACGGATGTCCCACCTACACTGGAGCTAGCTTATAATATATATTATATATATTATATATTACAATATATAATATGCACAGAGTGGGTAATACAATACAATTTAATACGATAGCTTGGATACTTTAGGACACAATAATCTAATTGGTTTAAAACTATTCAAATACCTCAATATTCATCATCAATACTGTCCAACTTGGCTTCTCTACAATATTAGCTTATTTTGCATTATTGACATCTGATATAGCATATTATGGCTGGTATAAGATTAGCTGTAAGGCTCTAGCATGGTGACTCCTACTAAAGGTATATAGAGATATTATGTATATCTGAGCGTTGTGTCGGTGGGTCTGGCCTGCTTACTGGTGGTCCAGCATTCTGCTACCGAGCCCCCGGCCCCCTTTCCCCGCCCCCGGCTCACTCACTCCTCTCCTCCCATGATGTCTCTTCCACTCCGAAGCCCGAACCTCTCGTCTGACAGCCGCATTATCGGAACATTTGACAGTAAAGGCGCGTTCCTTGCAAAACAACCATGCCTCCAGTAGCAGCCCTCCCTCCCTCCTCTCTCTCCTACCGATCACAGCATCTCCTCCTCTCCTCCACCTCCTCCCCTGCTCCTCCTCGGCTCCTCCTCAGATGTAGAGGTGAAAGTGAAATCGGAACACCGGCTCGCGGCTCCGGATGATCGCAATAGGTTTCTAGATCACAGCTCGTGCTGAGTAACAGAGGGCCGCTATGACAGTCCTTTTGCTTTTCTTGCCGTAAATCGATATTTTCTCGCTCCTCTTCCTTCGCCTCAATCGCATCAGCATCCGGGTCCCACGCTCCTCTCCATCCTCTCCACCCCGCCCTCGCGTGCGTCCTCCGCGGGTGCGCGTCTCCCCGCATCGCACGCACTGTGCACGGTAGCGCGTTCTGCAGACACGACGCCGACACGCCGTAGCATCACTACATGGGTCTACTCTGCACGTTATTAAGGATATTATTGCTCACCGTCGTTATATCGATCAGAAATGTTTGACTACATTAACATTTAGCACGAGAGTGCTCCTCCTCCATACCTGCAGGCAAATTATGTGAAACACCTGGGGACCTGCTCTCTCCCCCTTCAGCTCTGCAGTTGGCTTCATCACTGCTTTGCTTTGTTCTTTTTGTCTTCAGACTTCTACCCCCTCCCTCCCACACACACACACACACACACACACACACACACACACACACACACACACACACACACACACACACACACACACACACACACAACCACAAACCACCAACCACTAAACCAACACTACTGACGTTAAACACTGTGTTGTATGTCTGGAGTTGGAGATGGGCTGAATCAATTAGTGATGTGGAACATCATTTTGTGCGTGATCTCGCTTCTTGTTGCTGTGTGATCCCAACAGCCAGTGTTTAGAGCAAGGAGGTGTTTGGCTCAGCTGGTACGATGGATGTTTTTTTAGGAGAAAGGCTTGAAATTTTAGATTTTAGAAACACTTTGCTGAGGTCCTTTTGGTCCAGGCCTCAGCAATACATAACAACTAAAAGTGTCTGTATCGGCTTAGATGTAGTGGTCAGTATCAACCCATTACATGAGCTAGGAAGTAGTTATTACACATTGTGCCTGCTCTCACAAGTTAAATTATTGTAGCAGAAAGTACATATTTACCGTGGAAAGCTGAGAATTTGTGTAAAATATCCCAATGCAATATTAATCAGTAATAGCTTAAACGGTTAACAGTATTTATCAGATGCTTAAATTAGTACAGTAAATGTTCAAGAGTAAAAAAATAGGGAAAACAAATGGCTTTTGACACATGCTTTATTGTTTTATGCTCATAAATTACTTTAATTTCATTTAGTTTGCTGTGATTACGGTGTTGCTGCTTTTCTGATTGTAATCTTGTTAGGGGACAGTGATGGTACTGTTGAGGTATTGCAGTCACATTCAAATATTATTGGTGGAATTTGACATTGTCTTCACTGTAGATGTCACTTCCTTTTTACTTAATTACTTAGTTTATAATGTAGCTGTTTATGACTGTAGCATCGTCGGGTAACTCTGACGCCTTGCTGGAAAGAAAAATCATATTATATATATATACACATATAATATACATTATATAATGCATATCTATATACATAGAATATGATCCATATATAATATATTTGAGATAGTATCACATTATGGGGGACCACTGACATATTGATCACATCACTAGTAGAGATCACTGATGTGTTGATGACATCACTCGTGGGGACGTACCTTCTGTCTGCGGTCCACTCCAGTTGATTCATGATCCCTCTGAGAGCGTCTTCACACACACCTGGAAGGCCTCCATCAGGTCCTCACAGTTCTGCACGCCTTTATCCCTGATGCTGCAGAACAAGGCAATATTAGCATTCAGAAGGCACCTTACTTTATTTTAATTTTAATGAAGATTTGACACCAGCATGGACAAGTTAATGTCACTCACAAGTAAATATATTTGAATGGAAAATGCTCTATGGTAACTTAAACACAGAATCCAGATTCTTTGAGGAATATGAATTATGGTACTCCCAGAAAAACAACCATGCTTCTTATCAAAATGATAATTCCATTAAGATAACACTTGTTTAATACATGATTCCACTTGTCCTCAGTGAATGTGTCCAATCTATCACAGGGATGTTGACCATCAAGCATGTGTTGGTTTATCCATTAATACAAAGAACGTGTGTAGAGCAGAGAACCCATATCCAGCAAACAGATAGTCCAGAGAACACAGACAAGCTTGAGAACCCGTATGTAGACCAGAAAACACGTGTGTAGGCTAGGCAAGGGTTTCTGCAGGTCTCAGCGTAATGTGAGACGGTTCTCAGAGGTATATCTACTTCCTTTAAGGATTCTATAACGGGAACCCCAGCTGTCGGGGGGGGGGGGGACGGGGGGGGGGGGGGGGGGGGGGTGGACTGAAAGACGTGTAGTTGTTGGTTCCTCAGTGCCCGCTTCTTCAGAGCCAAACCAAGAGCACTAGAAAGAGTGAGGAAGAGACCACTGACGATGTGTAGCTATGAGACTGCAGTGTTATCAGTCCTGTGTTAGTTTGTCAGGGACAATATCCAAAAAGCATTAGTCTCAATGAGAGGAGATGCATTATACAAGATTATCGTTTTGCTAATTTCCATCTGCAGTCTACCAGGGCAGGTAGACATAACATTATAAAGTACAGGTTATAATACAACATATGATAAAACACCTTTGTATATTAACAGAAGCCAACATCCAAAATGAGTATATCCTCCATGCACACACACACACAGACACACACAGACAAACACACACACACACACACACACACCACACATACACATAGTGTATATAAATTGCGAAGCATTGCAAACCAAGTGTATAAAACGGTCAGTTATGGTAATGTAGACATGATTGGTTAGTTGAAGTCCATTTGGTCCTACAGAGCTCATCTGAGCTGGAGGATCTGAGTTGGGTTTGGACCTACTCACCATCTGCGGGCGTTGTCTGCGATGAGCAGACAGGCGGCGGGGGGCCAGTCTATCTCTGAGATTGGCATCCTGACCTAGTCTCTGGACCCCTTGAATACGGCCCTGCAGGAACCACAACCCCACTGAGAGGGGGGTAGGGGCGTGACAGTGAGAGCATACACCAGTAGAGAAAGAGAGAGAAAGAGAGAGAGAGAGATACAGAGAGAGAGAGAGAGAGAGAGAGAGAACGAGAGAGATATATATAGTTTTATTATTATTAATACAATAAAGAAATGTAATTGCAATGTTTACATTCTACTGTTTTCAAATTGTCACAATACAAAAGGTTTCCATATTACTTTATTACTATTATAATAATAATAGTTGTTGTTCCTATTATTTCTCCTTTGTTTCTTTATTTTTTTCATCTCTCTCTGTGAGAGTTGAGCCTGACCCATTGTTTCCCGGCCATGAATATGCAGAGCACATGGGATCTGCATCTCAAAGGCCAAACTATTGCAAAGGAACCCTGCTGTCTGCCTCTACCGTTGTCTTAAGAGCATTACTTTAGCCAGGTGACAACACTATTTACTAATGAGGAAAGTGTCATTTAAGGATTAATTTTGTTATTTATAGATAAGGAGAGCTAGAATTAACCAGTAGCTGGTTAATATCAGTAGTACAATGCCAGTTTAACCTTATATAGAATCGATTTGATTCATTCTTACTGAAGAGCTTTGAAACTTAAAATAGTGTTTTTATTCAAGACATTGCTCAAAAGATCAAATTGAAACTCGGCCAGCGAACGTGATCTGTACAATCCTAAATTTAAAACACATATACCATAATAATTGTAAATTGGACCGATCATCTTGTCTTGGTCAATGGAAATAAAATATTTGAACAGTGGATGATGTTAATTTGACCACTAGATGGCACTCAGATTACCTGTACAGTACAGGAGACTTTATCCAATAAAACACACATACCTATAGCCTATAATTTACAGGCCTACGTTTTTAATTCATCAGTCTGCGTTAAAATGAAGTAATTGACTGAGGGAAAGAGAGCATCTATATCATGGATAAACATCACCATGATCACAGAATAGGACTGGATATTGGTCAGTGCAATGTAAGTCTGTTTCTCTACTGTGGACCAAATCAATGCAAGTGTTATAATAAGTGTTTCTCTACTGTTAACTAAATCAGTAGTCGACTGTTTTCAAATAACATTATACATAAAGGTTATTCAAATATTATAAATTACTGACAGTAGGCAAATTGTAATTCCAACTGCAATAACAGTTAATGTAATCAGAACTACAGTATATATTTCATATTTCAGTTAAATGTACAATATCCAAGCATTTGAGCCAATTTGAGTATATTTGCCGTACATGTTTGTGTATTAAAGGATGTTATTGTATATTGAATATTTGTATTGCTTAATCTATTATAATGTTTAAGCCTTTATTATTATTATTACATGTTTTTTATATTTTTGAATAGGCCTAATCTTCTTGAGCAGAGCAATTGTGCCATTAGCCGTCGGGATTAAGACATTTGAATCTGAATAGACGTAGGATGTATCTCCAAATCTTTCCACTGCAATATGCAAAATAGCCTCAAATGAAGTAGTGTCGGTTTGGATGTAATACTCAATTACTAAACAACTTGAAAGACAACTAACACGAGGCAAGGCAAACGGAGGTCAGAGCAGACAGAGAGCGGAATGTGTGTGTGTGTGTGTGTGTGTGTGTGTGTGTGTGTGTGTGTGTGTGTGTGTGTGTGTGTGTGTGTGTGTGTGTGTGTGTGTGTGTGTGTGTGTGTGTGTGTGTGTGTGAGAGAGAGAGAGAGAGAGAGAGAGAGAGAGAGAGAGAGAGAGAGAGAGAGAGAGAGAGAGAGAGAGAGAGAGAGAGAGACAGAGAGAGAGACAGAGAGAGCGGTAGAGACAGAGAGAGCCGCCTTCAAACATGGCGTCTCCAGCGGAAAATGACAAAAAAATATTAAAACGCGGCCTATGATCTTTACACCTAGTCGTTGTACGTTTGTAACGCTATTCTACACATATCTGCTACTACTAACAGCCATCCAAAACGCGCAGCAATACTTCCAATACAACTCATATACTTGCACACATTAGCCTACTAGCAGCTCTTGAGTTTTATTTTGATGCGACGCTACCAGCAGCTAGCGTCTGCTAGCCCACAACAACCCGGGGGGCGGGAACGATCTGCGGGCGGAAAAATCACGAATTTGGGCTCTTGCGCTAATATGTGGAATAGTTACAAATAACCAGGTTAATCGATCTGAATATTTCCGATCGCGGATCCTATCGAAGTGGTAAAGAGAGGAGAGAGAGGTTGGAGAAGAAGACGGAGAAAAGGACGCATTGGATCAAATGTTTCTCAGCCAATTCATCCATCATCTCCATAATGACTGTGTGCGTGTTTTTTCGGATCGAATCCCCTTTTTTTTGGTGTAAATGATGAAGGGATAAGTGTAGGAACGGGGAAAAAGGAGTGATATCGGTGGTGTTTTGGAGTATAGACCCCTAGACCCCCCTCTCTTTTCTCTCCTCCTCCCTCCATTTCTTCTCTCAAGATGCTGTTTTCCACCCCGGACCTCTGGCTTATCAAACCGGGGAAATAAGCCGAGAACCGAAAGCGGGGAAGCTAGGATCTTTCGCTTCATAATCTGTTTTCTGAATCCGACTCCACGTCGCTTTCGTCCACATTGCACCATCACATTATATCACACAGATGGATCGGAACTACCCGGGCGCCGGGTTTGGAGACCTGGCTGCAGGGGCAGGATGGAGCTACGAGAGGTCGGCTAAAGCAAGGTAACGTTACAGAGCAAAGTGCTTATAAAGCCCCCAACGCTGTTTCAAATGACAGTACATGGATGGGTATTCAAGATGTTTGTCATATTATTTACACGGATAGTGCAGTGTGCGTGTCGAGGGGGTGGGCGGGGTGGAGGAGGTAAAAAATGTATTGATTGATTGTGGATGACATGTTATGGTTTAATAAAGCAGTAAAGGGGATGGTCGTGGGACCATCTGAGTTAGTATTATTATTATTATTGTGTGACCCAGGCCTCAGTGAAGCAGAAGGGGGTAGAGACAACCTCTAGTGCAGACCCTGGGTGCAGGCAGCAACCCATTCCCTGATGCATGATCAGAAACCACTGACAACCAGAACATTACACCATACTCTATCGATCATGGGGTATTTTCTTAAACGTAAAAATATATACTTTAAGAAATGGAATCTGTCGCTCATATTATTGTTTGCATTTCCTTCGGTTCCAACATCCATGTTATTTGTGATGATTTATAGATCATTTTCCTAATCACATTCCGACATATACCCCAAGTTAAGGGCTGAAATAAAACTCTGCATTCCCCCAATAACGAATGGGATGCACCACTATCCTTAAGCACGACCTGATACTCAATAGTAGCAGGAATATGCAAAGTGGCAGACATATCAGTCTGTTAGCCTAGCTGCCAGCTAGCAGTTTGGTACTAGATGGGTCCGTCTGTTAGACTGTTTCCGGCTAGCATTTTAGTACTAGACGGATCAGTCTGTTAGACTATCTGCCAGCTAGCATTGTAGTACTAGACAGAGCAGTACTTTAGCCTAGCGCACAGCTAGCATTGTGATACAAGATGGGTCTGTCTGTTAGCTTAGCTAACATCGATAGCTGCAGGCCCCGGCCGGTAAACATCGCACTTAGCGGCTCATTCCATAGATAAATTATTCTTTAATTGTCACTAAGAACAGCGACATAATACACGACAACAACTAAACCCATTAAATGTGATATTCGATCAGAGGTGAAAGTATTTCTCTATTTTTTTATCCTCAGAGTATTTTGGTATTTTCTGCAGGGAGCGGTGAGCTTCAGTTATCCCCCTGCTAGCACTCATCAACATACCGAAAGAGTCAGACATTCCCAGAAAAAAAAACGAACCCTAGAAATCAACTAGTGTTTCTCTGTGTTTTGTCACCGATTTGAATTGATTGTAAGAATTAAAATGACAATTTCCCCACTAAACCCATGGCCTTGGAGCCGCGGCCTAGCGCCAGAATCCCCCCACTTTGCGTGGCGGCTACTCGGCGCTGCTGGCTGCAAAGCCCCGGTCTCCGGTTCTCTTGTCCATCAACTATAATCGGGTCACCAAGCATGTCTACTGCATATCCATCTCTAAACGACACTATCTTCTTCTAATGTGTTCAACATTATCTCTAAACAGCCCTACGTTTTTACCAGGTGCCCACACCTGTGGTACGTATACGATGGTTTATAATGACTTAATACATTTTGCGTAATTACCGGTATTGTTAGTCGTCTGTTAATGACTTACAAATTCTGTATATTCTGTCCCATGAGGAGAGCTGATCTGTCTGATTTGTTCAACAATAAAATTATAATTGTCTCCTTTCTCCCACTAGAGAAAGATATAGGAGTCACAACAGATAAGCAACACATGTATTTTATTACATTTCTAATAAATAAGAAGTAATCTGTCATACTATAATAGCATATTATATTAATATACTATTATAATGCTAAAATAATGTAGTGAAAACGGTTTAATTTCATAATAGTTTTAATACTGAAGCATGATTGAGTCAATGCTTTATTTGTATTACCATTTAGCAATTGAGCAGGTGCTTTTATCCAAAGTGACGTACACCGATTTCAGATACATGTCATTATGGGGTATGGGATAAGGCAGGTAGACTGTGGACCTTGGGGATCAAACCCAGAACATTTTGGCTGACAAAGAGTAAAACGCCCTTACCACAGACTATTGAAGGAATTTTCTAAAACGTGTGCTTTAAAGGTCAAGGTCAAGAGTTTCTTATTGGTTGTAATCTGATGGCCTGACAGCAGATTCTGCTTAGCAACCCATCTGGATTGGTTCTGGTGTGTATATGGAAAACAACAAGAACGCCAAATCCTGTACACCTCTCCAAAAATGTAAAACTACATGTTAGGGCGACATGTAGTTTCCGGTTCATTTATGTCAGACTAGTCGAGGAGGTTCTAATTTATTTTCATCTTCACTTTATAAAGAACCCCAGATACTGAGTCATTGACTGCAACTGGCAACTTTTAACAGATTACGCTCCGATACACAGACGGAGAACCTTAAATGCAAGCACTGGTGTTGAGACCCACTGTATACCTACGACGATCACTCTGCTAGACTCGCCCAAGCAGCAGAACAGTGATGTTGGTCTGGTTCATCAGGAAGAACCAGAAGGTTCACCTCTACCTGTATGTAAACAAGGTGGTTATTCATTCATTCATTAATTAATGAATGCTTCTCCTCTTCCTGTCCCTCCAGTCTGATGTACGGGAGCTCCCGGTCGTCCCACCCAGACTCTGAGCTCCTCCACCGGCAGGCCTATGCTACGCCCCATCCTCTGCAAGGATATGCCACCAACCACCACCCAGGAAGCTCTGGCCAGGGCGGGGCCTGGGGAGCTGCTGGGAGGAGTTTGGGTGAGAGAACTGTCACTCATCTTTCATATTGCCAGCGTAACGGGTACAGTCTGAACAGTTGGATTTGTGTTAAAATAGGGTTAACACACATTAGCACATTGTTTGTTTATGCTTGAAATAATACCAAATATACTCTACAGTCCCTGCATATGGTCTGTGTGGTTAGCATGACATCGGTGGGCTAACTGTGACTCCAGGTCTTATGTTAGCATAATGTTAGCATGTAACTGTATCTCCAGGTCTGTGATGATAGATATATTTTTCAAAGTAATATTATTATTTAATTATTATCTTAATTATTCAAATAACTTATTATTTATATTTTTTATTGTAATTATTTATTATTTAACTTCTAATACTGTTCTGTACTTTCTGCTGTGACACTTGAATTTACCTTATGGGATTAATAAAGTAGTTATCTTTTTATGTTTGCATTATATTATCATAAGGTCAGAATACTAACCGTATCCAGGTCAAAGGCTAGCATGCTAACGTGCATGCTAGCGTAATAACTGTCTCCAGGTCTGTCATGATGTTAGCATAATACTATCATGCTAACTGTCCTCAGGTGTAATATTAACATGCTAATTGTATCTCCAGGTCTGTCGGGGCTGTTTGACACCGGGCTCCACCACGCCAGCCCATCTGGACCTGACGCCTCAGTCATGAACCTGATCTCTGCTCTGGAGTCTCGCGGGCAGCAGCCCCCACCCGCTGCCTCCTCCTTGCTCTCCCAGTTCCGCACGCCCTCCTGGCAGACAGGTACTGAGCACATACCTCCCTCTGTTGATATTCAAACCAGCCACTGTGGCAACAGCTGTGCTAACCCATGGTGCTCCAGAGCTAGCAGTATAAAGTGTTCTGAAGCTAACTATTAACCATCTAGGTTCGATCTCCAATGTCCTCAGTCTTACCTGTAGGCACCCTTGAGCAAGATATTCAACCCCTAGCTGCTCATTAATGACATGTATCATTTTTTTTTTTAAATACATACGACTATTAAGTGTCTCCCAACTAACTAAATAGTAAATTAATGTTTAATCTGTGTGTGTGTGTGTGTGTCTGTGTCCACAGCCATGCACACCCCTGCCCCGGCCGAGCTCTTCATCTCCGGAGCCCTGCCAGGCTCCGCCTCATTCCCCTCCTCCTCCGCCCTCTCAGCCTATCAGCATCCAGCCTCCTTCTCCAGCCGCTCCTTCCCCGCCGGCTCCCTGTCCCTACAGGACACACCCACCTTCAGCCCTACCTCCAACGGCCTGCTGTCTCCCCACGACCCCCTGCTCCACATCAAGGCCTCCTCCCAGTCGGGCCTGGGATTCGACCGCCTACTCTCCTCCCAGAGCGCCTCGTACCGCGGGGCCCAGGACCCCAGCGGCGCCGGCTCCTCCCCCGGCTCTTCGTCCTCGTCCTCTAGACACCTGCAGTCGCACCAGTTCAACCTGCTGTCGTCCCAGCTGCAGGAGCAGTCCTCCCACCAGCTGTACAATGCCTCTGTCTTCTCCTCCGCCCAGGCTCAGGCGGTAGGGGGGTCCCAGGAACGCGCCGTGCCCCGCCAGGACAGCGTGATCAAGCACTACCAGCGGCCGGGAGGCGCCCCCCAGCCCCACTCCCTCCAGCACTACCTGAGCTGTGGGGGAGCAGGCTACCAGCACCTCCCCTCCCACCACCGCCATGCTGGCCTCTCTGCCTGCAGCCCCTTGGGGGACCAGAGCCCGTCCACTGAGCACAAGCCCACCCCTCGACCCGACCAGTACCGACCCATAATCCAGCCCCCCTACTCCACCTCCTCCTCTTCCACCTCATCCACCTCGGCGGGTAAAGGAGCCAAGAGCAGCTCCAGCAGTGGCTACTCCTCAGCCAGCTCCGCCTCCTCCTCCAGAACTCCTCACACACCCCCCTCGGCCTCCTCCACCTCCTCTTCGTCCTCCTCTTCTTCAGCTCCCTCAGGACCCCACCCCTCCAGCTCTAGCTCTAGCTCCGCCCCCTCCCGCCAGCAACCCCCCCCTCAGCCTGCTCCTCCCCCCCCTGCACCCCCTCAGCCTCCCCCTACCTCCACCTCCTCTGTCCCACAGACCATCCCCAAGGCCTGCCTGTCAGGCTATGGCTCCCCCGCCCCCCCAGTCAAGACCCCTAATTCCTCCCTTACTGGGCAGACTCCACCTCAGCAGCAGCTCCAGTCCTACTCCCCCAACCAACCCCCTTCCTCCCACCTCTCCCAGTCCTACTCCCCCAACCAGGCCCCGGCCTCAGCCCACCTGCCCCAGGCCTACGGGGGCTTCAGCTCCCCTCAGGCCCAGGACCTGAGCTCTGCGGCGGGGGGGAAAGGGTACGGGGGCCTGGGTGGACGGAGCCAGGCGTACTCGGCCGATGTCTACGCCACCGACTCCGCTTACGGATCCCTCCCGTCTTCCCTGGGCGGGGCTGGAAGCCCGTCACTAGGATACGGAGCCCCAGGCCACTCCCCCGCCCTTTTAAGGTCAGGTGGCTCATCAGGTAGCGCAGCTTCTGGCTCTGGGGCTGGGGGTAATCTGACCAATGAGAGAGCTGGGAGCGGGGGAGGGTCTTATCACATCCAAGACTCTAGCCCGTCCCCGTCCGGTAACTCTGCCATCATACGGCCCGGGCTGCACTCCCCCACCCAGTCCCCAGGGGGTGCCGGCTCCAACAAGTACCTGTCCTCCGTCCTCTCTCCAGGCTTCCTGTCCTCCCCCCAGGGAGGATACCCCGACTCCCGAGGAGTCCCCTCTTCCCAGACCTACCACCCCACCTCCTCCTCCAAACCCAAGGCCGACTCCTCCTCCTCCCTGCTCTCCCAGCGGTCCCAGGAGGAAGTGGACGACGAGGACTTCCTGATCGAACACCTGTTGCAGGCACAGGCTAGTCCTACCCCCCAGAACTCCCAGACCGGGACGCCCGGCAGCGGCGACGGGGGCGGGGGTAAAGGACTCTCCTACGACCTGGCCAAATCCTCAGAGGAGCGGTACCACCTGCAGAGCGTGATCCGAACCCACACCGCCACCTCCAGCGGGGGAGGGACCGGGGGGGGCACCGGCACGGGCAGCGCCATCTCTGGTCTGGACACGCAGCTGGAGATGTCCCTGAAGAAACAACAACAACAACAACAACAACAACAACAGCAACAAAGTCAACAGCTGAGGAGCGAGCGCCCGGGAAACAACAGAGGAAGTGGTGGTGGTGGGGGCGGCGGAGGGGGCAGAGGAAACCAAAGCGACCAAACGCACCCCACACACCTCCATCACCATGACAACCTGGGCTCGGTGGTCCACTATGGGCGAGGAGACCCGTATTCCCAGCATTCCCTTGGCTCCCACACGGGGCTGCAGAGCCACGGTCAGATGGAGCTGCAAAAGAAGAGCCAGCAGCAGGAACAGTCGGACATCCCCCCCTACCCCCGGAAGAGCGGCGAGGGGGGGGTCTCCCTGATGGACTCCCCCACAGACCGCCAGCCGCCTCACCTGCTGCAGTCAGTACTGGCCCACACCACGGCACGCAACAAGATGGACCAACCCCACCATACTACACCACACCCACAGCACCACAAGATGGAGGCTCATCGTCAACACCCACAGCACCAATCTCACCACAAGATGGACTCCCTCTCCCAGCATGCCCTGAGACAGCAGCAGCAGCAGGGCTCTGGGAAGCACCCGGCACAGCCTCAGGGCAGCCAGCTGCAGATCCAACTGCAGTCCCAGGCTCTGGAGGCCGCCGCGGCCGCCCATTACAGCCAACAGGATCAGAGCCAGGCCAAGCACCAGGGGGGTGTCTCCTCTCTGGACATGCTGGAGCGATCTCTGGCCCGGACCTCCGAGGTGGAAGAGGAGCGGCGAGGAGGCGGGGCTAGAGGAGGAAGAGGAGGAGCAGTAGGAGGTGGTGGTGGAGGAGGAGGTGGAGAGTGCCACCAGCAGCAAGAGCAGCAGAGGTCCCACCCCACGCACCATCACTCCCAGCACCCCTCCAACTCCGATCTCCACCCCTTCCTGTCGGAGGCGGACCTGGGCCTGGCCTCCTCCCACATGCACCACCCCCACCACCCCCAGCACGGCCAACAACAGCACCCCCACCACCTCCCCCCGCCCCCGCTGTCCGGGCACCAGCAGTCCCAGCGTGAGCCCCAGCAGAACCTGCCCCAGTCTCAGGCCGGCCAAGAGCAGCACCAGTTCGACCAGGTCAGCCCGGTGGACAAGGGCGCTCAGAACCAGCAGAGCAACCGCTTTGTCCCGCTCACCTCCATCTGCTTCCCTGACTCCCTGCTCCAGGACGAAGACCGCTCCTTCTTCCCCGGCATGGAGGACATGTTCTGCCCGGACGAGTACAAGCCCAGCTGTGGAGGTGGAGGAGGAGGAGGAGGATCAGGGCCCGGAGGCCAAGAGATGAACAGCGGCCAGACGGGCCAGGAGGGCATGGACTCACTGAAAGGAGGCCAAGGAGGAGGAGGTGGTGGGTCTGGAGGAGGTTCTGGGTACGACATGATGGGCCACCACAGGGCGGAGCAGAGCTACGGCCAGTACTGCCACGGTCTGGAAGACTCCGGTCCGGGCACAATGAATCTGGACCTGGACTCCCTGAAGGGCCACGAGCTGCCCTCCACCGTCAACACAGAGCAGCTGGGCTTGATCCAGTCCCAGGGACCCCCCATGGGGCTGGGGCCCAACTGTTCCGGACCCAACAACACCGCAGGAGGTAAACATCCCCCAGGACACGGAGGAGTCGGCGGACCGGCCAGTGGGGGTTCTGTGGGACTTCAGTCCCCGATCTTCTGCTCCTCGCGCCCCAAGAAACTCCTCAAGTCCAGCTCCTTCCACCTGCTGAAGGAGCGCAGGGACCCCAACTCCCTGCCCAAGAAGAGCTACGCCCAGGAGTACGAGTTTGAGGACGACGAGGACAAGGCGGACCAGCCGGCCGACATCCGCCTCAACAGCCGCCGCCGGCAGGACCTCCTGCCAGACCTGGTGTCCAGCTGCCGCAAGGGAGGAGCAGGAGGAGCAGCAGCAGCAGCAGCAGCAGGAGGTGGCTCCCTCAGCCCCATGATGGGTGACCTGGACTTCTACCACTCGCTGATGCCCCAGGAGGGTCCCAAGAAGAGGGGCCGCAAGCCCACCAAGCCCAAGCGAGAGGGGCCCCCCAGACCCAGGGGCCGGCCCCGCATCCGACCCCTTCCCGAGCCCTACACGCCCCGCGGCATGCTGGGGGAGCTGGGTACTGTGGCGACGGGCGCCGGGTACAGTGTGGAAGGCGGGCGCGGCCGCGGCCGGGGTCGAGGCGGTCGTGGTCGCGGGGCAAAGAGGGAGGACATGCTGATGGAGATGAAGGAGCAAGACCAGAACCTCCTTCCCCACCAGCAGATCCACCACGAGCCCATCCCCCCACTGAAGGTCAGTACCCACCTGCTCTTGTCTCTACACCAGGAGGTACACCTGCTTATAGGACAGATAATGCATTATAATAGATAGCGATATTATGTGATAATATATATAAGATAATGTATGACGATTATAATGTGGTTCTGATCAGGATGGGTAATGTATGCCATTGTATAGTTAAAATGTAAGATAATGGGTAGTGATAATGTATGTTAATTGATAGTGATTATGCATGATAATGTTTAATGATTATGTACAGCGATTGTAATTTACAGTGTTAATTTAATGGGTAATATGGGATAATATATAGTGATAATGTATGATAATAGTAATAATTATAATAATGTGTTCCTCTACCTGTTTATAATGTGGTTTTGATCAAGCTTGGGAATCTACGATAATGTATAGGGATAATGTTGAATGATTAGGCGTAGTGATAATGCGCTCCTCTGCCTCAGATCAAGCGTGTAATGTATGATAATGTATAATGATAATATATAATGATAAAATATAATGATAATGTATGTCATGATAATGTGTTCCACTGCCTCAGATCAAGCTGCCGATCGGCACCATGGCATCAGCAGACTCCCTGCTGAGAACAGACTCTCTATCTGGGACGGACCCGGCGCTGTCGGACGGCTCGGTGGGCTCGGCCCCCTCCCTGGGTCTCAGCCCAGGGGCCCCCTGCAGCGCAGACAGCTCCAGGAGCCAGGACAAGAGGAGCAGGGGCCCGCTCGGGGCCGAGGGAGGGGAGGACGGAGGGCTGGAAGACCGGGTAAGGACTCCCACCCACTGTGTGTTGTAGTGTGCCAAGATGAAGTCTACTTGATTCACTTTGTTACGGGTTGGTTTTAATTGGCTGTCCTCCTCTCTCCTCTCCTTCCCTCTCTTCCTCGATCCATTTCCACTCTTCAACTCTTCTCCTCTCCATCCCTCACATCCCTTCTCCTCTCTTCCCCTCTCCTCCTCCTCCTCCTCTCCTTTCCTCCTCTCCTCCCCATCCCTCTTCTCTCCTCCTTCTCCTCCTCTTCCCCACTCCTCTTTCATCTCCTCCTCTCACCTCTTAATTCCCCTGCTCCTCCCCTCCTCTCCTCTCCCACATCTTCTCTTCCTCCTCGCTCCAGGAGCAGGAGAAAGAGGAGTCCAAGGCCGGCTTCATGGCCTCCTTCCTGGACTTCCTGAAGACGGGGAAGCGTCCCGTTGGCATGGAGATGGATCCAGTCACCTGTGACTCCTCCCCCTCCCCCTGCAAGCTCCGCCCCTTGTCTCCTGTCCCCACGGCCCCTCCCCCGTCATTTGGCGAGGGGTCGGAGGGGGGAAGCGGTGGCCTCTCACTGGGGGGCTGCTCCTCCCCCAAGCGTCTGGAGGACGAGCTAAAGAGGAACCTGGAGACCCTGCCCTCCTTCTCCTCCGACGAGGAGGAGGACTCAGTGGGGAGGAACCAGGACCTCCAGAAGAGCATCTCCTCTGCCATCTCCGCCCTGTACGACACGCCCCAGCTACAGGCCCCACCCCTGCCACCGCAGGCCACGCCCACGCCCCCGCCGCCTCCCCTCACCCCCACCCT
>JACYXH010000410.1:2772500-2840000 GCA_026745465.1 Lota lota | reverse complement strand
GGACACGCCCCACGCCATGGATGACGTCGTGTTGACATCATCAGTGGGTGTGGTTTCTTGAATAGCAACGGCCAGCTCGGGCACAGGAAGCGGTAGTACCTTGAGACAGGAAATGACCCCACAGGGACTCGCCATGGCTAAAGCCGAAAGGGAAGCGAATAACATTTTTAGTTTTTACGTAAATTATTTTTTTGGAGAATCTTTGACCGTGAGTGGAGGAGTGAGAGTGTGTGCAGAGAGTGTGCAGAGAGTGAGCGAACGACGTTTATATGGAGACTGTGTTTAAGTAAAAAAAATGTTGATAACTAAACCCCATGCTGTAACTGTGCTAGCTAGCCTGCTATGTGTTTACACTAGCTAGCTACCAAGCTCTGTGTCTACACTGGCTAGCTAGCTATGTGGATATGCTAGTTATATAGTATCTAGCATATACACATAGCTGGCCACCCTGCTAAGTGTCAATGCTAGCTAGCTAGCCTGCTATGTGGCCACACTAGCTAGCTAGCTTTCTATGTAGCTACACTAGCTAGCTAGCAATGTGTACACACTAGCTAGCCAGTATCTAGCATGCACACATAGCTGGATACCCTGCTCCTTGTCAATGCTAGCTAGCCAGCTTTGTAACAATATGGAAACATGTTTTAATTATTTATAAGAGAACGTTTTTAATAGAAACTGTGGCAGGCTAACATTTAAAATAACATTTTTGTTCCGTACTGGGAAACTTAACTAACCATTACATATCCGAGATCCGTCTTCCCCTCTGTATATAAGAGCAACGCCTGTCTGATCAGCAATCAATAAGTCCATCTACACCCTCAGAGTGATATTTAAAGAGCAAATAGTCATTTCATTTCTATCATCTAAATGTTTGTGCATACTATGACTTATTTTGGAAACAATCTAATTTTCCAAGAAACTATTAAAAAAAGAAAGTCTTTGTGTAAATATTGTACAGTTCTTGACAAAATCATTTTCTTCTGTACATTAACTTTCCTGTATTTGAGAAACGAATAAAACACACCAAGAACCGTGTACTATTGTGTACTGATTTGTGTTTTACTGTGTGTGTGTGTGTGTGTGTGCGCGCGCGCGTGCGCATATACGCGCGCTCCACCTTTGTGGTCTCGCGGGATCAGTTCGTTGGTGACGCAACAATTGGAAAACGAAACCGAGGAAACGGGACTTCCTAAGAAACGGTGATTGCTGTAAGAACCGTGTATTCCCTGCTTGAGATTAAAGCTCTCTTCCTCTTTCTTGACCCCTACACTCCAGCTTTTAATACACAACCCGTCCTTAAGTGGAAACCTCTCTGAACTTCTATAGTAAGTGTTTGGCGGGTGGACGTTGAGGTATGTAGGCTACCCCTATACATTACGTTTCTAGAAGTTAGGATGGTGGCTATATCTTACGTAAAGCTCCAGTGCACAACTATGATTCTGATTATTCTGATGACGTATGTGGTGTTTATATATACGATATTATCAAAGTGCGTCTTCCTCTTGGGCTGTGCACGGTTTTTTCTAATTGTGTAAATATTTTGTATTTGTTTATAATTCTTATGTTAACAGTTTAATAGTTAATATGAACTAAAACTCATTTTACTTCATATTATGGTTTCTTTCTGCAGTGACACCACAGTTTACCGCCTGTGTTTAATAAAAATGAATATGAAAACACAATAACTCATCTTATCTAACCTAACATTCTGAGGTTGCAACTTCCTAAACATTATTGTCTCTGGATCTAGTGTTTAGTTATTTAACACTTGTTCCCTGTGGGGTTGGGGGGTGGGGGGGGTCAGGCATGGCTCAGCCCAAGCCACTCTTCATCCCCTGGTTGCAGGTTAGGATCGACAGCGGGCAGTTCCCCGGGGTATGCTGGACCAACCCGGGCAGGACTGAGTTCTCTATCCCCTGGAAACATGCTCTCAGACAGGACTCCTCCAGCACGGACGTCCTCATATTCAAGGTAATTTAACGATGCTTCAGAAGACATTTTAACAAAATCATGTAGAACTGACAGTACAAAAAGTACTATCAGTTCTATATAAAGCTAGCACACACACACACACACACACACACACACACACACACACACACACACACACACACACACACACACACCCTCTTTCAGACACCTACAACACCCCCTTATGATCTTGTGTTGAAGAGGGACCGTCACACACTATTTTCTAACATCATAGCGTTAAAAATAAATACCTGAAAAGTTGGACTGTAAATGACATTGGTCCAGGATCTATCTTCTCAAAATCAATCAACAATTTTCACAACATGCCTATGAGGCAGTATTCTCTTACACAAGAAGATATCTGAGCGTGACGGTTCCATTCCTGTGTGCCAGGCATGGGCGGAGGTGAGCGGGAACGGCCAAGCACAGGGTGACCCGTCCGTCTGGAAGAGGAACTTCCGCAGCACCCTGCGGGCGAAGAAATTCACCATGGTAACAGACAACAGCAAAGAAACCGCAAACCCCATCAAGGTGTTCCGCTGGCCAGAGCAAGGCTCCTCCCCCTCCACAGGTAAGGAGGCGCAGAGCAGCGTCTGTAACTTCAACTTTATTTTTCCGTTAGGAACTTTGGTCCAACGCTGCAGTGCCTTAAGACATGTGAGACAATATACAATAACACAACAACAACAAGGTGCATGTTTAAAGCAGTCCAAAATCACCAGTCACTGACACACCCTAGGGCTTGGAAACAGCAGAAGTGAGTGTGAGGTCTTGGCCTTCAGCGATGGGTTTATTCACACACCTGGATGGTCTCGGTTGGTTACTGTTGGTTACCAGTTTTATAAAGACTTACTTTTACATTCTAGATTAAGTTTAGACTGCTCAACAGTCTCATGGTGACTTGGTTTTAGATTCTACATTTATACTCCAGATGAAATTCAGTGTGGTTGATTTAACAGTTAAATCAGGGCTGGGTTTTAGATTCCAGATCGAGCTTAGAAGCATAGCGTAGCGTAGTAGCATAGCAGTGTAGCGTAACCTTCTTTAGCCTCCGCAAAGCTAAACCATGTTTGCTCACCTTTCTTTGTTCACATAGAAATACCTGTTTGTATTCCCGATTAGTTGAATGGCCACACTTATATCTCCTCAAGTAATGTAATATTTTTGTCATTTATGTCTGCCTTATGATAGGCCGATATGTAATTTAGCTATGTGTGCGCTCTCTAAGCCAACCCCCCTGTGGAGTCCCAGGAAGAGGAGGAGCTGTCCCATCCGGTCCAGGAAGTGAACCCAGAGGTAAGATTTAAACCAGAAATGGATTCTGGACCAGTGTTTCTCAGCCCTGGGGCCCCTTACCGTCACCAATAAATGACCTTCAGGCTTCAAACATAAAAATTACCGTATTTATATTAAAGGGTAAGGGTTAGAGGGTTCAGAGCTCAGCGTTAGGGTTAGATTGTTGGGACCTCAGGGATAGGGTTAGTGGGTTAGGACCTCAGGGTTAGGATAGAGGGTTAAGAAGTCAGGGTTAGGGTTAGAGGGTTAAGACCTCAGGGTTAGGGTTAGAGGGTTAAGACCTCAGGGTTAGGGTTAGAGGGTTAGGGTTAGAGTGTTAAGACCACAGGGTAAGGGTTATAGGGTTAAGACCTCAGGCTCAGGAGGTTAAGGCTTCAGAAGCTTAGGGTTAGGGGGTTAAGGCTTCAGGGTAAGGGTTAAAGGGTTAAGACCTCAGGGTTAGGATTATAGGGTTAAGACTTCAGGGTAAGGGCTAGAGTGTTAGGACCTCAGGGTCAGGAGGTCTAGGGGTCAGGAGCTCAGGTTAGGGGGTCGGGGTCCAGGCTAATCTCCTGTGTGTGTGTGTGTGTGTGTCGTGTGTGTGTGTGTGTGTGTGTGTGTGTGTGTGTGTGTGTGTGTGTCACAGTCACAGGACTCGTTTATCTGTGTAGATCAGAATGGTGACAACATCTTGCTCCAAGAAGACACCATCTTCATAGGTAGGCTTGTTCTCCGCTGAGTCACATGATCAATAGGTAGGCTTGCTCCCCACTGAGTCACATGATCAATAGGAGCTACACCAATAGAAGGAACATCAATATTGTAGATTGTAGATCTAGATTAATAGAAGGAACATCAATATAATATAATGTAGATTTAGATTAATAGAAGGAACATCAATAGAATGTAGATCTAGATCGATAGTAGGAAGATTATATAATATATATATAATATAATATTCTGTAGATATAGATCAAATATAAGGAACTTCAATGTAATATAATGTAGCTCTAGATTAATAGGACATCAATATAATATAATGTAGATCTACTTTAATAGAAGGAACGTCTGTAGAAGGAACGTCAGTAGAATGCAATGTAGATCAATAGCAGTAAACATGAATAGAATAGAATGTAGATCTAGATCAGAAAAAGGAACATCAATTGAAGAGAATTTAGATCTAGATCAATAGAAAGAACAGCAATAGAGAACGGAATAGAGAAAGAAGGAACAAAGTTATATCTTGTCTGCAGGCTCCACCATTAACCCAGATGACCTTGAGGACTGCCTGCTGGGTCTCAACCTTCAACCTTCAGGTAACCCCCAGATACCTGACCTGGGAATGGCCATGTCCTCTGTCTCAACCTCAACATGACCCCTGACCTCCATAGACACCACTGCCTTGCCGGAGGAACTTCAACAGCACTTTGAAGACCTTGCTGGTGCCGGGTTGCCCTTGGCGACGTGCGGAGAGGCTGAAGCTGAGTCGAATCAGATCGCGGAGGTGGTGCCTGTTGGGGTTGGAGGAGAGGGGCAGCAGCAGCCGGTGGTGGAGCAGTTCATGCAGTCTCTGTCTCAGACCTGGGTGGAGGACAAATTCAGTGAGTGGACACGGAGTCCTGATTGACGGCTCAAGTCCTTATTCGGTGCTATCAGCAATGCCCAGTGTAACAGGTGTGTGTGTCTGTGTGTCTTCAGAGACACAGTTCAGGGTGTCTGTGTTCTACAGAGGTGTGAAGGTTTCGGAGGATCTGGTGGACAACGAAGCTGGTTTCAGACTCGTTTACAGGTACACCACACACACACACACACACACACACACACACACACACAGACGCACACACAGACGCACACACACACACACAAACACTATATACACACTATACACACATACTACACTATACAAACACACACAACCACTATACACATAGAATAGTAGCAGTTGTGTCTTGAGCAGTTCATCCCCATAACCTTTAACCGGGGTGACCATGTGACCAGACCAGAGATGAGGAAGGGGGAGGTGGACCCCCAGACAGGCCTGACCCTGGTGACCCTGCCGCGACCCCCCATGACCTTCAACCTCCAGCAGATCTCTCTCACGCAGCGGGTGCTGGACAGTCTGGGGGCAGGGGTAGATGTGGGCGTGTCAGGCTCTGTGGTGTACAGCCATCGTCATGGTGATGCAAGGGCGTTCTGGAGCCGCTGTAAGTTCGACCGCAGCACAGAGCCGCAGGAAGTGGCCAAGATGGAGCCCCAGGGCCTCTTCCTATTCAGAGACTTTGCGCGAGGTGAGCGTCCATTGCTAACGGGTTTAGCCACTAGCCTGATGGCCAACCGAGCTAGCTTGTAGTTTGTAGTAGTTTTTGTTTGTTAAAGTGGCTTGGTGTGTGTAGTTGTGTGTAGTTTGTGGTTGTAAGCGTGTTGTGGTGTGTGTGTAATTTGTGTTTGTAAAAGTGTGTGTATGTGTGTGTGTGTGTGTCAGGGATCCTGGACTTCATCAAGGGGGGTGATTGTCCGTCCTGCTGTCTGTACATGTGTCTGGGGGAGAAGTGGCCTGACCCGTACAGTAGGCCCTGGGAGAAGAAGCTGGTGATGGTGGAGGTAAAGCTTTCCCTCTGGTTATCTAACACACCGGCATACCTCTCATGCACACCTTTATACATCACACACACACAAACACCTGGAAACACCTTTAAAGGGGGGCATGGTGTTTCATTTTTATTTATTTATTATTCTCCAGACAGGAGAATAAAATATCCTGTCTTCCTGGGTGCTAATCCTCTCCTCTTCGCCCCAGGTGGTCTTCACATCTCTGGAGATCCTAAAGGGGATGGCGGAGGTTGGGGGCGCCTCCTCTCTGCAGTCAGTGGAACTGCAGATGTCTCTGACGGAAATGATGGAGGTAGAATAAGTCGACAAGCAGCCTCAGACCTCATGGGAAAAGTAGTAATTAAATGTAGTCTTTATTCCTGGAGGGTGATGTTTGCTCGCTAACCCCGTCATGTTTCCATTTATTTTACCAAATATATTTATTTTATTGTTTAATGTGTTATAGTTGTTATTGTTGCAATTATGACTATCACTAGTCTGTTTTATCTCATGATTCAGTAACCATGAACATAATAAAATGCAATCTATTGATTATCTGATTATATTCAATGTTTTTGATTAGGTATAAGATGGTGCTTTGATTGGTTCTCTTTGATTGGCTGTAGAGATCGTACATTTTTAGTTTCGATGTGTATTAAAACCATTACACACGTATTGAATTGTGTCTTTCTGTTGATTTTCCAAATACTGACGACAGATAACAGCAAGTAACCCACAGATTCAGAGAGTCAGGACAGTGATCTGTAGGGTGTTTGAATCCCAGCTGAAAGGTACTGTGTTCAAACCCCAATATTTACAGTATAACCTGTAGGGATACTTGCAAGATTCCCCTTAGCCCCTACCAGCTCCTTAATGACCTGCATTTGTATTCACGGTGAGTTTCTTTAGATACAAGCATCATAAATGAGTGAATGGTAGGTAGAGTCAGTATGTGTAGCTGCTGTGTGTTCACGTCAGCTAGGTGGAGACACATTCACCTTAATATAACTTATACAGTCTGGTTTGACTGCTGGGGGAAGCAAAACAAAACAATGAACCATTGTTAGCAACTGTTCTCTAAAAGGTGGTGGTGGTGACGGGGATGTTTGTGGGTGTTAGTTGTGGAGCTGGTGTGTGTGTGTGACGTGGAGGTGGTGTGTGTGTGTGTGACGTATTTACTTCCTGTAAGGATGCGGTCCCTGGTGCATGGCATGGACAGGAAGTTCTGTTGAACTGGAAAACACAACAGGAAGTGAGCTGGCAGCGTGCGACCAGAGAGATTTTTATTTCCCATGATGCATCTGATAAAGTATTATCAGGTATTAGGTTGGTTAAGTTTAGAAGGCCCTTTGGGACTTACTTACTTACTTACTATCTTACTATCAGTCTATAACTGATTGGGGACTGACTTACTGTGATAAAGGACAGACAATAGCTGTGATAAAGTAGCTACTAACTGTGATAATGTGTAGACTGTTGCTCTGATAAAGGTCAGACTGTGATAAAACACAGACTAACTGATAAAGGGCAGACAGTAGCTGTGATGAAGGGCAGACTGTAGCTGTGATAAAGGGCAGACTGTAGCTGTGATAAAGGACAGACTATAGCTGTGATGCGCAGACTGTAGTTGTGATAAAGGACATACTGTAGATGTCATTAAGGACAGACTGTAGCCATGATCAAGGACAGACTGATTAAGAGTTATACAAACACACTTGATTTGAGCGGTGTGCAAGCTACTGCTTGATAGCATGGCCTGTCAGCACGTAGTGTGTAGCTCTTCCTACATACAGTGTATCTTAATCATCTGTCCTGTGTGTCACTATCCACGTGTTACCATGTTAGCTCCCATGGTTAGCCTCGCGCTGGACATTAGTATCACTGGCTATTGTGACATCACAGCCAGGTGCATGTTGGGACAATGGAACCCAGGGATAGGAAGTGTGTGTGTGTGTGTGTGTGTGTCACAGAGACGTAATTAAAGAATACAACTGTTCCTGGAACCTACCATCAACCAAGAGTGTGTGTGTGTGTATGTATGTATGTATGTATGTATGTATGTGTGTGTGTGTGTGTGTGTGTGTGTGTGTGTGTGTGTGTGCGTGCGTGTGTGCTTATCTATATGTATGTCTATAAATGTAAGTGTGTATCATGGTATATGTATATGTGTGTGTGTGGGTGTGTGTATGTTGGTGGTATTTACTCTGTGTGCATGCGAGTGTGAGAGTGTGTGTGTGTGTGTGTGCATGCGGATGTATATTTCTGCGCACGTGTGTGTGTACGGCTGAGTTATTTTCAGAGTTTCCTGCAGAGTAAACAATGTTTTCCATCAGAAGTAGTGATGGTGGTCACCCTAACCAGCACACACACCTGACTCCACCCATCTGCCGTGGCTCGCCATATAAAACCAGTGCTCCTCATCTCACAACTCCATCAGTCCAGGAATACCAGATAATACACATCTATATACATCTCTCTTCTACTATTGGTGAGTTACCTCTATTTGATAATATATACTATACTACACAATATACTATATCTCTATTACACATACACACATACATTGGTGAGTTACTTAATATACTACATACTATACTATGTTGTGCTATACCATACTCTGCATTCTGCTATACTATATTATACTATACTACTATACTAAACTGTACTATTCTAGACTGTAATACAATATTATATTATATCAACAGGTATTTACAACAGAATACTAGTGTATTTCAGTTTTCAGTATTATGTTGCTGTATTGCTGTATGGTGGTATTCAGACTGGGGCTTTATCTTACCATGCTAGGTGATTGTAGCATGGAGATAGCAATACTGGTGCTAGTGACGCTAACAGTGGCTACGCTAACAGAGGCTTCGCCACTCAGACTCAGGTCAGACACAAACACACAGACACACACACTTACACACACATATATATATCCACATACACACACACTACACACACATACACACACACTACACACACACACTATAGAAACACACTATACACACTCTTATGTTGATGTGCTTCCTGGGTCAGCAGGTCAGCAGACGGAACCCTGATGACCTCTGAGGACTTGGAGTCAAAGTTCGAACAGGAGGTTCAGGCTCCAAAAGTATACATCTTCGATGTCCTGGAAAACAGGTAAAAGATGATTAATAAAAGGAAATTAGGGATGAATTTGAATTTGTTTGTTATTTTTACTATGACTGATACTATTAATGATTAATTATGAATATTATTGTTGTTTTGCTCTGCAAGGGTCGCGGTCAGGTCGCGTGCACGGCGTGCGCCTCAGGTGGGCTGCAACCTGGGTACGTGCCAGATGCACAACCTGGCCAACACCTTGTACCAGATAAGCAAGACCAGCGACAGAGACCAGTCCAAGAACACCCATGATCCGCAGGGCTACGGGAGGTAGTCCACTATAGACCCGGGAGGTAGTCCACTATAGACCCGGGAGGTAGTCCACTATAGACCCGGGAGGTAGTCCACTATAGACCCGGGAGGTAGTCCACTATAGACCCGGGAGGTAGTCCACTATAGACCCGGGAGGTAGTCCACTATAGACCCGAGAGGTAGTCCACTATAGACCCGGGAGGTAGTCCACTATAGACCCGGGAGACAGCCTACTATGGACCCTGGAGTCCACCTGACGTCACCGATGGTCTGGAACCGTCATCGTATAGATATTAGACCGTCGAATATATTTAATATATGTTTATCTTCTGAAGATGTATTCACATAGGTATTTAAAACAATAATGTAAACTATGCTTTATTTATGGTAAAATAAATATTTCATACAATCTGATCACCGACATTTTTTGTTTATTTTGAGTGTATTGTCTTCATAATAATAATAATTCGTTTCATATAGCGCTTTTCAAAAACTCAAAGACGTTTAACAATGTGGGGCGGTGGTTGTAAGAAGTGGAGTGTGCGAAATCCAGACTGGAGGGGTTCAAATAGGTTATTGGAGTGCAGGAGGGTTTGGAGTTGTGTGGCGACTGGGCGTTCCAGGGTTTTTGAGAGGAAGGGGGGGATTGGAGATTGGCAGATAGTGGTTAAGGCAGGACGGATTAAGACCAGGTGTAATGAGGATTGCGGTGACAGCGGCAGTTCTGAAGGCGGAGGGAACAATTCCGTGGGACAGTGAGGAATTGAAAAGGTTAGTGATGAAAACTAAAATCGAATCCTTTGTGATATCGTCGTTACGGGCTAGGTATGACTCGGAGAGTGGTAAATGTAAACACGTGGTTTATTCAGAGAACAAGGTGAACGAGCTTGTACTCTGGAGGTGGTTCATAAAGCATCTATCGAATACAGGTAAAAAATTCTGTCTGATCATGGGCGTAATGGTAAATAAGCCACGCATACAGGTTCTAATTTACCCGTAAACCTTCGGTCTGTCTTGGCCTGGGCAGAAGCTCAAGGAGGCCATGTTTGTAGTGTCTGACTGGTGTTTTCTAAAATAAAGCATAGAAGAAATTAATTTACATCATTAGTGAGGTAGAGCCATATAGGTCAGGGAGGCAAGACTTCAGCAGGGGGGTGGGGAGGGGGTCAAGGGAGCAGGTAGTGGGTTTGGACGAGCTGATGAGTTTAGAGATGATGGGGGGGCAACTGGAGCGAACCGGGAGAGATGTGGTCTTTGTGGTCTTGGTCTTGGCGTGTATCGTGGAGTTACTACATAGTCCTACTATCAATACTATGAATATTATTACATAACAGCCGCGTTCAAACTCGTTATCAAGTGTGGCTAAAGTTTGTTGCTCGAGCAAAGTTGCCCATCCTGTATAGTGGGCCACACCCTCTTCTGCATACCTGACCACGCCCACACCAGTTTGACCAAACCTGCACTGTGTTGTCGGAGACGCACTTCACATACATTGAGGAAACTTCTCGATCAATTTCACCACTTCGAAGAGACGTCGCCAGGGCAGATGTACCGCAGCGGAAGGCGGTAGAACCATGACCGACGTGGAGGGCGACGAGAGCGTCGCGAACCTCTCCAACTCCGGAAAGAACCAGGTGGGTTCGGTTCAGATCGCGTTAAGAGGCTCGGAGGAGCTCCCAGACCGTAAGGGTTGGTCGCCTGTTGACAGTCTCTCTCTTGTCTTTTCGGCAGACCTCTCTCTCTCTCTCTCTCTCTCTCTCTCTCTCTCTCTCTCTCTCTCTCTCTCTCTCTCTCTCTCTCTCTCTCTCTCTCTCTCTCTCTCTCTCTCTCTCTCTCTCTCTCTCTCTCTCTCTCTCTCTCTCTCTCTCTCTCTCTCTCTCTCTCTCTCTCTCTCTCTCTCTCTCTCTCTCTCTCTGCATATGAAACTAACTTATTCCTTGCCAAAGCAGGAACAAGGTAAAAGAGTTTAAACATAAGGAATAAAATGCCAATCTAAAACGTATAAACACTCTAAAAGTATAAGGTGTAGGTATAATACTGTGCAAGATTACCGGGAAGTGTAACGAGGGTTGTCACTGTAAAAGTTAGAGTAACGAATAGTTTACAGCAAAAATGAATTAATGAATTCCAGATGGCATTCCATTCTTTGTAGCTAAATTTCTAAACATGTGGAAATGCTCTTCTAGGCATGGATTCCCAAAATCTTCAAGAAAAGAATGTGTACGACCTTCGTAGAGGATTCCTCAAGGTAATTCTCAACCACTGGGTCGGGAGTCAGGACCCTCACCAGGGGCAAGATTCAGAAAAAGTATGTTAAGATAATTCTTGAGAAGTTTCCTAAGAAGAAATACTACGAAGCTCCTAAGAATGTTTTTAACTGCAATTCCTCATAATTGTCATAAGAACCGTTGATCTTCTTTTGAACTTCCTACTTTGATTTCTCAAGAGGTCCATTCCATTCTTACAAACCTTGTTATAAGAGTCAGCCGTGTGTGTGTGTAAGTACAAATCACTCACTTGTAATCTCAATAGTAAATCAATCACTATTGTTGTCTCATAGTAAATAAGTAAAATCCTGAGAAGTGATAAACAAATTGCATAATTAACATAGCGTGTAGTAGCCTAGAGCTATTTCTTTTTCTATATTATAATAATATTAATATCTTGCAAATTTTGAATCACTGAGTAGCAACATTTTAAATGAGATACAAATATTGTAAATAGAAGCAATTAAAACTACACAATCGATATAATAATTAAAAGCCAGGGACAACTTCTAAATTTGTCAACTTAAGACAAAGAAACAGTTATTTTAAAGTTGCATTGTGTAACATTTCAACTGACTCTTATTTTAAAATTACCTGGATGTATCTATAGTTAATGCTGACCAATAATGATTTCAATAATGTTTTCAATCAAATAAAATTGTGTAACTGATATATTCTACACATACAAAATGCTTGCCAGCCCGTACCTCTCTTTGTTAACAAGAATCGTACTATCGACACTCCCAAAACCCCACTCATGTCAACCAGCCAGCCGAACTACGCTACTTTGTGTCACATAGTTGCACAGCCAGTTAGAATGGACAGAACACTGTTATTTAGTTTTTTTTAATTCTGATAGTCTACCGACCTACTAACTTGGAGGGTCTCAATCTTGCACATGCAACTTTAAAGTTAAGAATAAAATCAAGACGAAATGTAAGATCTTCGTTTTCAAGCATCCCACGTTTTTTCCAGTCCAATCAAGAAGCAGATGCACAACAATGTAAGAAGTTGGGGTCACAGAGATTTGTAGACCTAAAAAGGTTGAGAACCATCATGTTCAAGGTTGAGTAGGAGATAGGGTTGGTGATCATGTTAACTAGCATGCTACAGTATGCTAATGTTAGTCATAGCTAGCCTGATTGCTACGTGCTGTAGGCCTATTGTTAAAGGCATGCTAACTAGCATGTTACAGTATGGTAATGTAGGTCTTAGCTAGCCTAGCACTAGCCGCAAAGGTCTGCATTACTGCAACCTCTTGGTCACAATTCCCTCCATGGAGTTTTTATAAAAATAGAAGTCTTATCTGATTGTATTTAATGGCGAGAAAATCACCAATATTGCACCTCTACAGACAGTTTCTATGTATCAGCATGCCTTTGGTTCCACAGATATAAAATGTTATAAATAATGTTTATAACGTTATAAATAAACGTTTAAAAATATAAATAAATGTAATGTATGAGCATCTTTCTGTCAAGAAGTCTGGGAAGAGAACCAAGCAGGCTACAGTATGTTAATGATACGTGCTGTACCCATAACGGCAAGCTATCTTGTATGCAACAGTATATTAATATAGTATGTGCTTTATCAGTAATGGCAGGCTAACTAGCAGATTACAGTATGTTCACATGATACGTGCTGTACTAGTAATTCCAGGTTAACAAGCAGATATACAGTATATGAAATGTGCTGTACTAGTAATGCCAGACTAACTTGCCGGGTACAGTATGTTAATATAATATGTGCTGTACTAGTAATGACAGGCTAACTAGTAGGCTTCAGTATGTTAATGTGATACATGCTTTACCAGTAATGCCAGGCTAACTAGCATGATACAGTATGTTAATATGATACATCCTTTACCAGTAATGGCAGGTTGTGCCAGTGTGGGGGTGCTAGAGAGAGCCATCTGTCGGTGGCTCTGGGAGACTACTTCAGCACAGCCATCGTGAACCACTGGGACAGCAGCCAGCACTCCTCACTATATCCGACTGATGCCTACGGAGAACTGCAGTTCGCTGGGGCCAGCAAGAGACAGAGTTACGTAGGTACCCATCTGTCTTGAGCTACCTGTCTGTCTGACTGGAGAGTTACATGCCCGTCTGTCTTGAGAGGTACCTGACTGTCTGAAGCTGCATGTCTGTCTTGAGAGGTACCAGTCTGTCTGACTGGAGCTACCTGTCTGATTATCTATCTGTCTGGAGGTACCGGTCTGTCTGCTTGTCTTGTCTGTCAGATCATTAGGGGTCCTACGAAATCCGTAGGAACCCTATTGTATTCGTTAGCATTAGTATTGTTTTTTTTCTGACCGATCTCAAAAACTGGCAGGCTTGTAGAACTCTGCAATATGCATGAAACTTTGTGCACATGTACCATTCGTCATGATGAACAACTTTCAAGGTGCAACCCATATGGTCAGACCATTCGGATCTAATGCAATGGCCACAACTCGACCAAACACCCACACAAAAACTGCTTTGGTGCCAGAGGTGGTAAAAGCTTCAAACTTGGCACACATGTACCAGGTGACTGTGGGACCATATGGTCTTAAATTCACAGCAGTAAGGCCAATGATGGCGGAGATATACAATTTAAAGTGAAATATATGCATATCCCCGATGTTTAAACAGCTATAACTTTGCGTCAAAACCACGTAGGCCCGGCTGTCGAAGATGGCTACTAAGAGGAGTTTCCATAGTATACTCATGCCAAATTCCAGGTCTATATCTGCAAAAAGAATCGGATGCATTGGTTTGAAGTTCGCCCATCTATACCACGGCCTCTCCAACGCAGGCTGGGCCTTAAAGGGGTACACACGCCATTTCGCAAAAGTCTGTTTAGACGGTGGATTTTGACACTGTATTCTTTAGAAACATGGTTGGTGATTATTTTGATGTGCTTATTTCCGGTAATCCAGTTTCTAAGGCATACCAATGCCATTTTACCATATCTACCAAGTTCACCATACCTCCACGTAAGGAAGACTTCTCTTTCTCAAAATATAGCCTAATCTGCCCTTGGCCGTATACATGTCCATGTAGTGTAGTGGTACAGCATCAGCCACATGACCATGGGGTTGCTGGTTAGAGTCTGACTTCGACCAAACACCATGTTAGACATGGCACGAAATCAAACAATGTTTACTATGATGAATTCATTAGGCCATGGCCACCATGCTGATCAAACTGTAGGACCCCGTTATCGTTGCTTGCAACTATATTTGTAGTTGTATTTGACATCACACTGACATCATGTGTTTGTAGTTCTCTTTAGTTATTTTGTAGTTTATTGTACTTATTGTGTAGATGTGTAGTTCGCTGTAGCTCCTTTGTCGTTTTTTGAAGTACTCTCACTTTGTTGCCCCTCCCCCCAGTTCATGCGTTTATCATGTGACACGTCCCCCTCAATCGTCTACAACCTGTTGACCCAACACTGGGGGCTGCCCGCCCCCAACCTGGTGGTGTCCGTAGTCGGGGGGGAGAAGATGTTGAAGGTCAAGACGTGGGTACGAGAGGTTCTGAGACAGGGCCTCGTCAAGGCCTCCCAGAGCACAGGTATGTACTCACTCCTCCGTTCTCCTCACATCCTCCCCGGCTTTTCTCCCCCTCTCCTCCTCTCTTCTTCTCCTCCCTTCTTCTCTCTACTTAAACCTCCTCTTATCGTTCTCCTCTCCTCTTTCCTCTCGACCCCTCCACTCCCCTCCTCTCTCTCCTTCCCTCCTCTGCTCCACTCTTCTCCTGTTTTTGTATCTGGACACAATAGCTACTTCCTCTTTCCGCTGGTGTGCCATGGCCATGTGGCAGCCCTCGTACACGGTGTTTTGCAAACTCTCTGTGCGCTCTCATTCCCCAAAAGACCCAGGTGTGTTGATCAAGGTCAGAGATAGAGCGGCACAAACAAAACTCTGTTCACCAGAAGAGGCCACGCCCCTGGACACACCCCTTCCTGTATGTGTTGTTGAGGAGTAAATATAGAGACAGACCGTTCTCCCACACAAAGACTGGTCTAAACTTAAAGACCCCACATAGACTGTCTGGTCTAAACTTAAAGACCACACATAGGGTGTCTGGTCTAAACCTAAAGACCACACACAGACTGTCTGGTCTAAACCTAAAGACCACACATACGGTGTCTGGTCTAAACCTAAAGACCACACACAGACTGTCTGGCCTCAACCTAAAGACCAAACATAGACTGTCTGGTCTTATCCGTAAGAACTGATTTTAATTATACTTACTAATTATATTAGTAATTATAATTACTTATTTAACAGAAGCTTTAATTCAAAGAGACTTGCAGGTAATAGAGAGACAGGTGCTTAAGGAGCAGGCAGGGGCTAGACAGTGAATGCAGTGACAGGTCATTAAAGAGCTAGTGAACCCAATACCACTTTTTTTTGTTTTTTACGTGGTCATTTCTCTTATATGATCGTCAACTGGTACAAACCATTAACCTGGTACCTGTACAATCAATGAAGGCCGTTGCTAGGATTTGCGGACATTCATGGCTTAGGCTGGACCTCTGTAGGGGTGTCTGGGAATTATTTTGAGATCTGGGGAGATTCATAAAACATTCTGGGCTTAAGCCTCGGACGCCCAGGCCTTACGATACCCATGAACCATTCACCTGTACTACTGTCATCAATCAACCAATCACTTAGTACCTGTACTATTAATCAACCAATTACTACACCTGTTACCTGTACTACTGTCAACAATCAACCAATCAACCAATCACTTGGTACCTGTACTCTCAATCAACCAATTACCACACCTGTTACCTGTACTACTGTCAACAATCAACCAATCACTTGGTACCTGTACTCTCAATCAACCAATTACCACACCTGTTACCTGTACTACTGTCACCCTGTGCTCCAGGTGCGTGGATCCTGACAACAGGTCTCCAGGAGGGAGTTGGCCATTGTGTGGGGGAGGCGGTCCGAGATCACGCCACCGCTGCCGCCTCCTCCTCCGTCAACAAGGTGCTGGCGCTCGGTGTCACACCCTGGGGGGTCGTCCAAGACAACAAGCAGTTGGTCAGCCCTAAGGTACACACACACACACACACACACACACACACACACACACACATACAATAAACATGATCACAAGACCCTCACCTGTCGAGGAAAGCTGTAGCTGTTCTCTTCTTGTCTCTACTGGTCTCTATTGGTCTCTGTTCTGGTGTTTCTCCTGGTCTCCAAAATTATTTACTGGTCTATTCTTGTCTGAACCGGTCTCTCTTCTGGTCAATACTGGTCTCTGCTGTTCTTTACGGGCCTCCCTGGTCTCTAATGGTCTCTAATGGTCCCAGGGTAGCTTTCCCGCTAAGTACTACGTCCTGAACCCATCCAAGGACTCATGTTGCCTGGACAACAACTACCAGGCCTTCCTGCTGGTGGACGATGGTAGTGTGGGCCGGCGGGGGGTCGAGACCAGCTTCAGAGCCAAGTTAGAGGACTACATCTCCCACCAACGCACCGGGATCTCGGGTCAGAGCTGTGTGTGTGTGTGTGTGTGTGTGTGTGTGTTTAAATATCTGTATTGTCTTTAAGTAGTCAAATTGTTTTACTTTTCCGTTATGTTGTAAATAATTTATCAGTTAGTTACATTATTATAATATTAGTTACAATATTATAACAAAAGTAGTTATATTACTTACACAATTATAATATTAGTTATTATTTACAATGTTATAACAATGTTAGTTTAGTTATTAGTATTACTATTCTAAGTGACTCAGACCCTCACCTCCCCCTGGTGGGTACTGCATGCCAGATCCTGAATGTTGCCAGAGGAATCCAACAAGTCTAAACACTCACTCATAAAATACGCACATGATACCTCTCTTCTGACGTGTGTGTGTGTGTGTGTGTCTGTGTCTGTGTGTGTGTCTTTGTGGTATTTACTGTGTGTTTGTGGTCTAACAGGTAGTGGCAGCATCGACATTCCTGTGCTCTGCATGCTGATCTCAGGAGAGACCAAGATGCTGGAGGTATGACCTTAGCCCTAACTCTGAACTCAACCCCTGACTCTGACCCTAATCCCTAACCCCCCATATCTCTGGGGTTATCCTTACTCTCACCTATTACTAGCTAGTTATCAATACTTTCACCTTATGTTAGCTAGCCACCTAGTGTTCTCTGATATTGGCTAGTGTTGCTATCCCTCTCCACTTCAGCGGGTGGAGCTGTCTCTGAAGACTTCCATGCCCTGGTTGGTCCTGGCGGGCTCTGGGGGTGTGGCTGACCTGCTGAGTGACATCCTGGAGAGGGTGACGCCGGCTCCGCCCTCGAACGGGCCCTCTGTGGAGGGGGAGGGGGAGGCGGCGCCCAGAGTTGACATGCGTGAGCGAGTGGCAGAGTACATCAGGATGTATTTCCCTGGCAATGACAATCTCGACAAACTGGTCGAGCAGGTAACCACCTCGTCATTCACAAGACTCCTTAATAATACTCACATGACAGCCAGGTACCTCCAAACAAAACGCAGGTCTAGGTCTAGACATTGATAACCCCAAGATACACGTACATGCATCTTCTCCAGGTGCTGAGGATTTACCACTACAGAGACCTGATCACTGTGTTCCACGGAGAGCAGGAGGGGGCAGATGACTTTGACACGGTGTTGCTCAAAGCCCTCGTAAGAGGTACTCTATAGTATATAAACATAGTATACATATATGTATGTATATATATGTGTGTGTATATATATGTATGTAGATATGTGTGTGTATATATGTATGTGTATATATGTGTGTGTGTATATGTATGTACTATATATGTGTGTATGTATATGTGTGTGTGTGTGTGTGTGTGTGTGTGTGTGTGTGTATACACATAGACCAGAGGCACACCGGCTGTTACATGTGTGTATTCCAGCCAGTAAGCGGCGCATTTCGAGCGATGCTAGCCCCAACATGGAGGAGCTGAAGTTAGCTGTGGCGTGGAACCGCGTGGACATTGCTAAGAGCGAGCTCTTCAACGGCAGCATCCAGTGGAAGGTGAACCACAAAGCCCATGGTGCTATGCTTCATTAGCCACGCTGCATTAATTATGCTAAAGTAGCCATGCTACATTAGCCACGCCACATTAGCCATGCCACATTAGCCACACTACATTATCTATGTTAGATTAGCTATGTTACATGAGCCACACTACATTAACCATGCTATATTAGCTATGTTATTTTAAACATGCTACAGTAGCTATGTTACCAGGGTTAACGGGTGGAAGAAAAGCAAGTCATTAAATGTTTTTTAAAAGCGTTCAGTTTGTCCTGCTGTTTGACCTCTTGACCCTTTCAGTACTCTGACCTGGAAGCGTCAATGACGGACGCCCTGATCAACAACAAGCCCCAGTTTGTCCGTCTCTTTATGGAGAACGGCCTCAACATTCTGGACTACCTGACGTACGGGCGGCTGGAGAGCCTGTACAGCTCTCTGGCTGAAGGCACGCTGGCCTACCGCCTGCTGCAGCGCCGCCTCGAGGGCCGACAGGGCACCACAGCCTCGGCGAACCTGCTGGATCACACGTCAGACTCCGCCAGCTCCAAGATGCTGTCCAGAAACAAGAGTATCAGCCTGTTTGAGGTGATGAATAGAACATGAATGGATTAACTCTATGATGAACGCATTGTGAAGTTAAAGGTAGGGTAGGAAATTTGGAGAAGCAAGCCAGAGCAAGCTTGATATTAAAAGTATCCAACCTGAACAATCCCTAAACACGCTAGCATTTGGAATAGGCTTGCCTAGCCTTGTAGAAGACCCGGTCATGCGCAGTGAGTGGAAGGGTGGAGTGCGTGCACGAAGCCCGGTAGGTAGGAAGACAGACAGGAATGCCATCTGATTGGACGGGCTTAAATGGGGCCTGCGACAGCTCGAGATAACAGATGTTTTATGTTTTTTGTCAGAGCATTTGATTTATTGATACATGCATCAGGCCATTAATGTCTGTGTTAGTGAGTGTGTTTGCATGTTGTTGGAGTGTGGAGGAGTGTGCTTAGCATGGTGAGTGTTGGGTGGTGTGTTTCAAGTGTTCAATTGAGGGTATCCTGGTCTGTTTGTGTGTGTGTGTGTGTTAGTGAAGTTGTAATGAAAGTGTGTTTCCTGGTGGGTCCAGGTATCGGGGGTCCTGAAGCTGTTGATGGGGGATGTCTGCCAGCCATTCTATTACTCTGCTCTGGGTCTTGACCCCAACCTGTCCCAGAGGAAATCACTGAAGGTACTGAACCGATGACTCCCAGAACAGAAGGTTTGATGCCATTCTCCTCATATATATTATCTGGAATCATATCAACACCTTATCTGCCCTGTCATCTTCTCCTCTCCTCCTGCTCCTCCTTCACTCCACCGCCACCTCATATTCATTTCCTACTCTCCTTATGTCCCCTTTCTCCCCCCACTCCTTCTCCTTGCCATCCAGAAAGCCAGTAAGTTGTTGTGTGGAGACCCGTTCTACCGCCAGAAGCGGTGTTTGTACCCGTGGGCATCTCTCTTCATCTGGGCTGTCCTGCAGAACCACCGTGACATGGCTGTCTACTTCTGGGAGATGGTAACCTGCCACCTGTAGCTCTGACCCATAGTTTATCCTCATGGTTAAAATGGTGACCAGTGTCATGTCATCTCTGATAGTGTCATTGAATTCTAAAACCCATCTTCTCCTCTCCTTTCTCTTTTCCACCTCCTCCTCCTCCTCCTCTCATCCTTCTCCACTTCTCTTCTCTTTGCGTCTCTCCTCCTTCTCCTCCTCCAGGCGGGGGAGACAGTCCTTAGTGCTCTGAGCGGCTGTAAGCTCCTCAGAGAGATGTCTAAGCTGGAGAGCGAGACCGAGACCACGCTGTCCATGAAGCAGCTGGCTCAGCGCTTTGAGAAAATGGCCCACGGTGAGATGTCCTGCATCTCCTCTCCTAAATGTATCGTCTCACTCTAGTCCTCTCTAATATCTCTGTTATAATCTCTATCTAGTTCTCTTGTCTGTCTGTGGTTAAAGGCATCTACTCGTAGAAAGATTGTTTGCCTTTAGCTTTTCTAATGTTTTCCATGTTCTAAGGACCAAGTGACTTGGTTAGGTCCTCTGTGTGTTCATGTGGGCTGCTTTGTGTTCATGTGTGTTGTATTGATGCCAGAGCAGTTTTGTTTCAATGTGTTAATGTGTGTGTTAATGTATGTTGCATTATATTCATTTGTGTAATATGTGTGTCGAGATGTGTTTGGCTACTGCTACCAGAGCAATTTTATACTGTATGAATGTTAATTAATATGTACTATGTGTATTCTAGATGTATTTGGCGCATGCTACCAGAGCAGTGAATCCCGCTCTTTCGCGCTGCTGATCCGGAGGTCTCCAGTGTGGGGTGCCACCACCTGCCTGCAGATGGCGACAGCCGCTGACGCTCGCCTCTTCTTCAGCCAAGACGGAGTCCAGGTGGACTTCCTGTTAGAATATAACACACTTCCAGTTAGAATATAACAAATTTTCTGTTAGAATAAAGCTCATTTCCTGTTAGAATATAGCTCCCATCCTGTTAGACTGTTTTCTCTACTATGTAACTCACTTCCTGTTAGACTACAACTCACTTTCTATGATAATATCACTAACTTCCTGTTAGAGTACAAACCATTTCCTATTAGAATATAATAGGAAGTATAAATCATAAATCACCTCCTGTTAGGCCACACTACAATGAAGCACCATCTGTCCTACTATATTTTCATGATGAAGGTTTGTGATGAAGTTGGAACTGCGTTTAGATATTGATGATGAAGATGAGTTGGTGATGAAGGTGGTCAGTTTGTGTTCTGATAAAGAGGAGTGGATGGCGTAGGTGGTCTATGTGTGTTCTGATGTAGCGTGACTGATGAAGGTGGTCTGTGTGTGTCTGATGAAGACAAGTGGATGATGAAGGTGGTGTGTGTGTGTGTGTGTGTGTATGTGTCTCTCTCTCCTGTAGTCTCTGCTGTCCCAGATCTGGTGGGGAGACATGAGGAGGAGCACAGAGGTATGGAAGCTGGTCCTCACCTTCTTCTGCCCCTTCCTCTGCTACACCTCCCTCATCTCGTACAGGTGGGAATGGCCAGAGTGGGGACTATGTGTATTCTGTTGATGTTTCAACCTTTTCATCCTCTTATTTGTATGTTCTGATAATCTTTTGGATTCTGATCCTGATGTGGCATCATGTGATCTACTATGACGTAATGGGATGTTATGTAATGTTTTGTGTTGTGGTGGTTTGTGATGTGTGTTATGCTATGTGTTGCTGTGGGTTCTGTGTTGTGATTTGTGACGTGATTTGCTGGTTTGTGTGGTGATGTATTGTTATGAAATGCTATGTGTTGTTCTCTGATGCAGTTTGTTGTTGTTATGTATGTGTGGGATGATGTGAGGTCTGTTATTATGGGATGTATGGTATGTGTTATTATTGGTTGATTGCTGATGTTCTCCTGTCAGGGAGGAGGAGGAAGATCAGCAGGAAGAGGAAGGCCATGAAGAAGACATCTCAAGACATGACTACAGCACCTACGGAACCACAGTCTTCTCCTACTCCGACATCAAACACCTGTAAGCACCCCCCTGTCCTGTCACATCACACCTGACATCATCACCTAAAGACGACCCCCTTCTCTGACATCACACACCTAAAGACCACACCCTTCTCTGACATCACACATCTTAAGAATACCCTCTCCTCTGACATCACAAGTAAAGACCACCCTCTCCTCTGACAACACAAGTAAAGAATGCCCTCTCTTCTGACATCACACCTAAAGACCACCCTCTCCTTTGACATCCCATGTAAAGACCACCCTCCCCTCCTATGACATCACCCCTTAAAACGACACTGTCCTTTGACATCACAAGTAAAGACCATCCCCTCCGCTTTGTTCTGAGAGCCTCAGAATGAAGTCGCTCAGACAAACGTCCTGTTTTAGATATGTGTGGGAATGTGTGTGGATGGTGGCTGGTTTAAGCAGCCTCACCTGGCCCGAGTCAGACTGATTGGACTCTGGGGCTGGGTGGGGCTGCACACCTGTTGCACATTGAGCAATCAGTGTGCACAGGTTAAGCCAGCCACCACCACACACACTCAGAGAGAGCTCTACGGCATGGCAGCATGGAGCACTAGCTGCATGCCTCATTATATGCAACCATTACAATAAACTGGATTTTCAACATCACCACCCTGTGTCCATTGGTTTGGAGGAGCCCGAGGAAAGTCACCTAGGTGGAGTGAGAAAAGCCACCTAGGTGGCGTGTAGTAGTGGACATTGCTACAATATGTAATTCCTGTCTCACCGTTTTATCTGCGCTGTCGTTTCAGAGAAGCTACTTCTGAGGACGGACTCTCATCTCCTGTGTCTGCCACCATTAAAGGTGAGGTTCAAGAACATGTTAAAGGTTATGTTCAGAACACGTTAAAGGATTTGGCCGGTTAGTTAAAACCCCAGGTTAATTGTTGACATTGTCTATCTCCAGATGTAAAACATCTCGGATTTTTGTTCAACTCACCTCCTCTCGCAGTGTAGAAGTGTTCCGAAATATAATGCATATAAGTTTTTTTTTTTTACATCCATTGTATTCCAAACGAGTGTTTAGCAGTTCCAATAGCTGTAACATTGTGTTATCCAACCCAGGTAAGCACATACCACAAGCCCTGATGAAGAAGCTTTCTTTAATATCGCCCACAAATGAACAGTTTGTGGGCACTACAAGTTTCAATTCAGTGTTAACATGCCACTGCGCATCATCATGGATTTAGAGACTGAAGCGCGCAGGTAGAATTTAGTGCGAAGATAGTTGCTAGATTTTAGGAAATGTGATCATTCTGAATGCAGAGCAACTTTTCAATAAGTTGCGATGGATGGGTGTGTTTGAACGCAGCATAAGCGTGAGACGCGAGCAATTAAAATATTTGAACGTTAAATGTCCAGTCATGAGCACTACGGGGATGATTGGAACGTAGCCTAAGCATTCTCTTCTGAACAAAGAAATAAGCTTACGGTTTTAAGCATGTACTTAGAAATTCCCCACCGTACTCATGACCAGTACATTTAACATTAAAGATTTCTAACTGCTCGGCTCTCAGTCTGTGTGCAGTGGCGTGTTAACACAGAACCTCCTTTCACTTATGTTAATCTGCATTCAGAATTGTGAATCAATCATGGGAGCTCTGACAACATTAACAAACTGGCCAAATCCTTTAAAGGTGAGGTTCAGAACTCATTAAAGGTGAGGTTTATAGCGTGTTAAAGATGAGGTTCAGAAAATGTTCAAGCTGAGGTTTGGAGGGTGTTAAAGGTGAGGTTTTGCACATGTTAAAGGTGGGGTTTGGAGGTTGTTAAAGGTGTGTTTTAGAACATGTTAAAGGTTTAGAACTTGTTAAAGGTGAGGTTTAAAACACGTTAAAGGTGAGGTTTGGAGGGTGCTTGTGTTAAATGTGAGGTTTAAAACACGTTAAAGATGTGTCTGAGAACATGTTAAAGGTGATGTTTAAAACACATACAAATTGAGGTTTAGGTTCTATTGGTTCTTTAGGTTATGTTCTGTAGTTCTGACCCTTAGCTCTTCTCTCCAGGCATATGGAGCTATTCCACTTTGCCCAAGCGGCCCTTCATCTTCGCAAGATGGCGTCAGTTCTGGTATGCTCCAGTCATTTCCTTCTTTGGCAACGTGGTCATGTACTTCCTGTTCCTGCTGCTGTTTGCCTACGTGCTGTTGGTGGACTTCAAGCCCCCACCTCCAGCTGGCCCTGCCGTGTCGGAGTACATTCTGTACTTCTGGGTCTTCACCATCGTGTGTGAGGAGATCCGAGGGGTGAGGTCACGCCGTCATCACCACATCACGCACTCTCTCTCCATCTTGTGGCATCTCATAATGCAGTGGGCCGTTATGTGACTGTCTAGCAGACTAGAACTTTGTTTAGCTGTACCGTTGTTGTTGAAGTTGTGGAAATGTAGAAACTGAATTTAGTTTGAGCGCTTTTGTCTCTCTCTCTCTCTCTTTCTTTCCCTCTCTCTAGACCTTCCTGGTTGGTAGTCTGAGTCTCCGTCAGTGGATGAGGTCATGCTGGCAGGACGTGTGGAGCATGTGTGACCTGACAGCTATCACCCTCTTCATAGCTGGACTCGCCTGCAGGTACACACACTCACTCACCGCCACATATACACACAGTGTAAAACACACCAATGTGTGTTGGGGGGTTTGACTAAATGTGTGTGTTTGACGTAGTGTGTGTATGTTTAACATAATGTGTGTAAATCTATGAATGTGTGGCAGGATGTTTCCCTCGTGGTTTGATGCAGGCCGGGCCCTTCTGTGTGTGGACTACATGGTGTTCACACTCAGGCTCATCCATATCTTCGCCATCCACCGCCAGCTGGGGCCTAAGATCATCATCGTCCGCAAGATGGTGAAGCCTTCTTCTAAAACCTCTGCAAACACACAAAACCTACCTCTAAAACCTCTTGAGCACAAAAGTCTTCCTCTAAAACGGTCACCGTCTTGGCTCTATGTCCCTTAGCTGCCCTTCTCCACCAGTCCACCAGATGCCCTCACTCTTCCCCGTGCTTTATAGATCCTGCCACTCCCATCTGCCATCACTTGATTTCCCTCACCTGAGTGTCCTTGTCCATCATCACACCTGCAGCATTCCCTCATCTGTCCCCATATATATCGGTTAACTTCCATTATTCCCTTGTCGTATTGCTGTAGTTATTATCTGCTTTTGTCAATGTTTGTAATTCTAGTTTTCCTGTTGTAATTAACTTTGCTCTGAGTTGGCGTCTGCGTTTGGGTTCCGTTCCTGCTGCCCTTCTAGCAGTGGTCCTGACCAAAACCTCAAACTCACATTAACCTTCCTCTAAAACCTCTTAAACACACTCAAACCTTCTTCTAAAGCACAACACCTTCACATTAACCTTCCTCTAAAACCTCTTAAACACACTCAAACCTTCTTCTAAAGCACAACACCTTCCTCTAAAACACAAAGCCTAACTCAAACTTCTTAAACACACAAACCTTCCTCTAAAACACTAAACCTTCTTCTCAAACCTCTTAAATACACACAAACCTTCCTAAAACCTCTAAAACATTAAACCTTCCTCTAAAACCCACACACTGCATAATGCTCCCCAATAAGAGAACAGGCTTAACTAACAGGATCTCTCGCCCTGTTTTTTTTTCTTTCTTTCGTTCCCTCTCCCTCCCTCTCTCTCCATCCCTCGCTCCCTCTCCAGATAAAGGACATCTTCTTCTTCCTCTTTTTCCTGGGGGTGTGGCTTATGGCATACGGCGTAGCCAATCAGGCGCTGATCTACTCATACGACCCCCGGCCGGATCGTATCTTCAGGAGGATCTTCTACCGGCCCTACCTCCACATCTTTGGACAGATCCCAGTGGAGGAGATGGACGGTAGGATGCTGTCTTTATGGCAACCAACACAGCCGGATACAGCATGGCCCCTTCAGGTGTTAAACAGCATGAGGAACGGAGGGGCGTGACCATAGACATAAGCCAAAGTACCACCTGGAACTTTTAGTCCCGGGAAATACTTTCTAAGGAACTAAAAGGTTCCTTCAGCCCGTTGCTGCATTTCCACCGCGGTCTAAAGACCAGCGGAGATCAGTCAAATGAGTCTGATGTAGGAAAAAGCGACGGCCTTTTTCACACTACATTGTAAACTACATTCATATACTTATAATTATCGCTATCTGTTATACGTTGATCTTCATCTCGATAGCAGTCTACAAGGCAATTTTTTGTGTGTGTGTGTGTGTGTGTGTGTGTGTGTGTGTGTGTGTGTGTGTGTGTGTGTGTGTGTGTGTGTGTGTGTGTGTGTGTGTGTGTGTGTGTGTGTGTGTGTGTGTGTGTGTGTGTGTGTGTGTGTGTGTGTGTGTGTGTGTGTGTGTGTGTGTGTGTGTGTGTGTGTGTGTGTGTGTGTGTGTGTGTGTGTGTGTGTGTGTGTGTGTGTGTGTGTGTGTTACCTCTTTAAGCATGTGATTGGTCAACGTAGCTGACCGAATTTTGCAAAAAAAAAAACCTCGAAGGTCTAGTTCCTCCAAAGGTTCCCAGTTCCTGGGGAAAGGTACTGCGGTGGACATGCGGCTTTATATACATAGACGCCGCATTGACTCGCCTCGTTGCTGCGGTACCGCATCGTCTCCACCGTATTTGAGGGGCCAAGACGGGCCTGAAATTAAATACAATTAAACAGGGTAGCTAGGTTTCTTTCTCGATTTTAAAAAGCACTTTTTAGTGTTTTCTACTCCACTTAGATCGTTAACCCTTGAACAAACCCAAATCAATGAAATCTGTAGAGATATGTCAACGTTGTAGTGCTTTTATCCCGAGAAAACACCGCTCCTCCTCTCCAGTATGGCGGCGATGGTGATGTACGATATGGCAATTGCGGCATCTATGAATATATGTCTATGGGAATTTTGTTTTAAACAGAGAGTAATGGAGGTGAATGACTTTATAAACAGTGAGAGTAACAGAGGGGGCCAACCCTAGTTTTGAACAGTGAGAGTAACAGAGGTGAATGTGTTTCCAGTGGGGAAGGAGTGGGACATACCGTGCACCAGCAACATCACAGAGATAGATGGCGGAGCTGAGCCCTGCAGGAACCAGTATGGTAACTGGTTGGTAGTGATTCTCCTGGTCATCTACCTCCTGGTCACCAACATACTGCTGATCAACCTGCTCATCGCCATGTTCAGGTACACGGCTATCTATCTCCCATTCTGTCTGTCTCTCTTGGCTTAGCTTTATGTATACCTATATAACTCATCTCTACATATTGCTGCTCTGATGCAGAACAAAAACGATCTTTCCGATGACTCTTTCTGCTTTTTTGAATCGACTGTGATTCTGTCTTTTCGGGAGGTCAGGGAAGTATTCATACTATTCCAATGGCAACCTTAAACTCATCTCCTCCCCTCTGAAGCTACACCTTCACCAAGGTGCAGGAGAACAGCGATGTGTATTGGAAGTTCCAGCGCTACAAACTGATTGTGGAGTACCACTCCAGGCCCTGCCTGGCTCCACCCTTTATCATCCTCTCCCATCTGCACAACTTCGTCAAGAGGCACATCCGCAGGGTGCCCTCCGTCAAGGTGCACGACTTCGGTCAGTCTCCCAGATAGCTCATTATAACCTCAACGTTACCTAAAAGTTCCTCAATATTACCAAACCTTTTACCTCATCATAACCTCATTGTCATCTCAATGTGGCCTCAGTATTACTTCCATATTACCTCATTATGGCATCATTATTATATTAGTATTACCACAATATCACATCAATATTACATCATTACATAATCATTACCTCATCATTACCTTATCATTACATCAATATTCATATCATGACTATATAATTATTACATCATAATTAGCTCATCATGACCTGAGCATTAGCTCATTCTGCAGAATCTAATGAGGTGAATGTTAACAGACATTGTACTTGTTCCCCCTGCTGTGTAGGCCGGGAGCTGAACGGAAAAGCGGCCAACAGACTGATGACCTGGGAGAGCATCCAGAAGGAGAACTTCCTGTCTGCTCAGAGTAAACTACAGCGAGGCAGCGACGCTGAGAGGCTCAAACGCATGTCTGTCAAGTAAGATGACACACCCATACTAATTAGAACACGCCCACTGAATGTAGACCACGCCCACCTGCATTAGACCATGCCAATATACCTTAGACCATGCCCTCCAGGCATCCTTTTTGCTCATTGATTTTCTTAATTACAGGCTTAATATTAGCTGAAGCAGCTTTTTATTGTTTATTTTCCATGTGGTCTATTGTCTTGATAACCCATGATGTACTTCCTGTTCCTGTAGAGTGGACACGGTCCTCAAACAGATGAGCACCAGCAGAGACTTCGAACATAGACTCAGCGCTCTGGAGAACGAGGTAGGAACCATCAGACATCTTGAATGATGTAATTTGATGTCATGGTGATGATGTGGTGCTGTGATGGTGGCGATGTGAAGGCATGACATAGTGATGAGGATGTCACGGTTCTCCCCAGATGGGAGTACTGCTCCTCTGCTCTCAGATGGATTATAGTGATGACATAATGATAATGATGTCATGGCTCTCCTCAAATGGATTATAGTGATGTCCAGGGCCGTTTCTAGCTTTCTGGGGGCCCTTTGCAAAATGTTGTTTGGGGGCCCCTATTTTGTGGAACTATGATGATTCCAAACCCTCTCAGGTGGTCTGGGGGCATGCGTTTAACATTTAAATGCATCAATCTGGTGCACTTTAAGAGGAAAAGATCTGTGAAAAACTTCAAATCAAACATCTCAAGCTGACCACAGCAATTTAAACCTACAGAAAATGATAACAAATGGGAAACACTGGGGCTCCCCTACATCAAGAAACTCTTAAAAACGTACAGGATTTACCGAATCTGCATTATAACATCTCCCAAATCCGCATAAATGAGACATGCTGCATTTTGTTAAGGAATCAAAATCAAGGCAAACATTGCAACTGATTTGCTCACAAGACACAGCTCCCCTATCCATTGCAGCGTCTTTCTTAATAATGTTGATCTATTTCTTTCTTTTTTTTTTTGCATATAGGTGCTTTGGCTCAGCACGCTAGGGCTTGGCTACCAAGAGAGACCGGTTATTTGAATAAAAATTCAAATAAAAAGGCTAAAATGGCAGCTTCGGGGCCCCCTGGTGGCTTTGGGGGCCCTATGCAACCGCATAGTCCGCATATAGCAAGAAACGGCCCTGGTGATGTCATAATGGTGATGATGTCATGGCTCTCCCCAGATGGATTACTGTTCCTCTGCTTTGAGCTGGATCGTGGACACACTGGTCCAGAGCAGCATGGCCAAGCCCCCCAGACCCCCGCCCACCTACAGAGGTACTATACATTATATATAATATTAAGATTATACATGATATATAATATAAAGAACCCATACTATACATTATGTAAAGAATATATATTTATACAGATATAATAATTAGATAGGATACATTGTAGAAACAATACCTATTTATATTTAATATAAAGAATGGATATTGTATATGGAAAGATATTGTATACTTAAAAGAAAATGTATATTATATATGAATGATCGTTCTGCTTGGTCACACTTAGAATGTAAAAGCTAAAAACAGAACAGTAGCGGTCTGTAGTAGACTTATTCATAGTCTCTCTCCCCCCTCTCTCTCTCTTCAGAGTCCTTTGCGTGTTCTTCCACGTCTAACAGACGAGGGTCAGTAAGACGCACCGCCGCGGACTGACCATCAGGTGGTGCCGTCCCTTCTTACCTGACGTAGGCCTACAGTTACCCAGCGTTATACTGGAAAATGAGTATTTTATCTGAATTTATCTTGTTTACATGAGCTGTTACTCATATTGTTTTTATCTACAGGGTAGTAATTGACAGGCTGATCAATTATGTATAATTTCAATGTTTCCATTGTAACAACTGATGATGCAGTATTATACCATGTTATGATATTTTGTACAATATATGATCAATACAACGGTATCGGAAAATACTACTTTGGGAAAAGTAAATGTTCAGTAAACTAAATGGTTACCTGATATAAAACAAATGATAAAAAACATGATATGAAGTTATCTCTCAGGGAAACCCAGTATTGCAATATTTAATTTAAAAAGAAAATGGAAGTGCATTTTGCCAGTTCCCTTTTTCAAGATGAATCACTTATATTTTCAGATAAAGTGTCAAAGTTGAAATAATAATAATGCATCATGTCGGCTAGCATTAATGATGCAAATCAGATTAACTAGATTGATTTTCACTAGTCCATCAATAAAGACACTAAGTTATTAGCTTGTACGACTCGTTCGGTCTGTTCTGAGAGGTGGAGATGGACAATGAGTTTGTGGATATGGAGGTTCCAACTTGGCTTTGGAGAATCCTTCATCTTTCTTGGTCGTTCACACATTTTACCTACATCTTTGCAACCCATCTTTACCTGAAATAGCTCCACCTGAATTATATTAAAGGTTGATTGTAAATCTGCAGAGGCTTGCAAGACAGTAGGCTACCATCAGCATAAAAATTGTGAGTGGTATTTTGAGCAGGTTTTTCAATGTCACTGATGTCTATGGAGAAAGGAAGGGGTCTTAGTATTGATCCCTGTGGCATGCTCTTCTGGAAAGTTGAAGGTGTGTATATATATATTTGGGGTTTAAAAACCATACTGTATGGGATTACCTGCACGGTACAACAGAGGGGGAAGAAAGCATGATTTGAGCACATTTAGGAGTCACAACCATTTAATGATTTATTATTAACAGGGATACTTTATATTAGTGGCACTTTATTATGCTCTATTGTAAAATAGCCAGTAACGACAATCAAGTGATTGCTGAGTGATCGTGGGTCAGTAGAGGTCATAACGGTAGAGAATTGGAAGCGAGCAGTTGATTCCCAGGGTGAATTAATTCCGGGAACATTACGATACCGCGTGGACTAATATTTAGCGTGGCGAACAATAAATCAGCCACGGTCCTTGACGGCCATTACTTACACTAGCTGGAGCACGTCAAACATGTTAAGCAGTTTTATAACGACGCCATACCAATGTAACTAGCCAGCGTGTGGGGAGTGAGGCCGGCGGAGGCTAAACCTAAAGAAGAACAAACTAACTTACTAACTCTCCCTACAGCCTTAAGCCAAAAATGTTCAACCAACTCAGATTTCATTTTTATAGAAGTCATATATTTACACTTTAAAGTTGTCATATTGGCACTTTAAAGTTGTCATATATATACACTTTTTAAGTTGTCATATATTTACACTTTTAAGGTTTTTCTTATATTTACACTTTTTAAGTTGTCACGTAGCTACACTTTAAAGATGTCATATATTTACACTTTTAAAGATGTGATATCTTTAGATTTTTAATATATTTACAACTTTAGGTTGTCAAATACATTTTTTAAGTCCTTCACTATGATATCAACGCATGTGATTTAATTTGTGATGGCAGTCATCATCACCCCTCTACCACTTCCATCACCCCCTAACAACACCACCCATCCATCATCCCACCAACACCCCTCTAATAAAACCACCCAGTCAATCACCACCATCCCTCCACCACCACCACCACCACCACCACTCCATTACCTCCCCCACCACCACCCGGCTAAAAACACCTCCCGTCAACCAGCACCCCCACCCCCTCTGCCCGCCCACCGCAGCTTGGGGGAGAAAGTGCTGCTTTGTCAATGAAGGACGTAGCTTGGGAGCGGCGGAGATTCATGCAAACTTTCCAGATCTGCTCTCGGAATAACAAACCGCTCCTCGTCCACACGCAGCTGAACGGTGGTCTCGGAAAACGGACGGAAGCAGCAGCCGAGCAACGGGAGAACAGAGAAGCAGTAAGTCCAATCTGTATTTTCGGTAGAAGGGCTGAAAGTAGGGAGACGACGTGAACCTTTTCTGTGTGGCGGAGGAGATGAACGGAAGCAGCAGCTCACCGTGACCAGAATAAGACCCTTCCACACCACGCACACACTCACCGGATAAATAGTTAACGGGTTGTGCAGATAATTTGCACAGCGGTTGATCGCCGGTTTCCCTGCAAATTGCTTTAACTATTTTGTTGACGCACTAACAGTTGGTGTACGTCTTGGAGGCATGTCGTACATTTATTTGATTCGAATGTGCTGAACAGTGTAGCTTGTAAATGCGACAATATAACTACTCTCTTCACCCGTGTTCCCTCTTCCAATTCCCCAAGCTTTGTTATTTATTTTATATGACTGGCAATCTAAACTTTCATAACTTTCGATGCATAACTTTGCACATGATCTATTTTGAAATGCATTTCGCAATCTTCCAAACGTACACTCCTAAACGAGGATGAGTCACAGCCATTAATTCAAACGGCTAACACCCCGTTCAGAAGGGGAAGCAGCGAGTTGAACGCTGGTGTAAAACCAAGATGTTGAGAAGATGTGACCGAGACCAGCATTTCCTCAAAAGAGCGGTTTATTGAGTACTCTGTCTAACTTGGGAAGAACCAGTCTCAGTGTGGGACAGGAAGTTCTGACAGATTAATTTAAACTTCAATAATTTTTTTCTTGTATACTTTTCTTTTGTTGCAGAAGTCCGTCTTGTACTACTCTGGTTGGTAAGCATGGTTTGGTGGTGTATCGGTGTGTCCAGCTGGGTGTTCCTGGTTCTGGGGGGGTCCCTGGCTGCGGACCCCTGCCTCATCATCAGTGAGGTGAACGCGGACAACCCCAAGCTAGACACCACAGAGTTCGTGGAGCTGTACCACACAGGCGGTCAGCGGGCCACACTGGACGGCTACACCCTGGTCTTCTACAACGGCAATGGGAACGTCGCCTACAAGGTGCTGGACCTGAAGGGCCAGGTCACGGATGAGAGGGGCTTCTTTGTGGTTGGCTCGGTGGACCTGAAACCCAAACCCTCCATCCTCCTGCCCCCCAACACTGTCCAGAACGGCCCTGACGCCATCGCACTGTACCACAGCGCGGCGGCCCGCTACATGGAGAAGATGAGCGCCACGGCGGTGGGGCTGGTGGACGCCGTGGTGTACATGACCCGCTGGACGAGCAGCGCCGAGGTGCTGGCGGATATCCTGACGCCCGGACAGAGGCCGTTCGTGGAGGACGAGGCGAGCCATGAGGGCGATGAGTCCATCGAGAGGTGCCTCCTCTCTGGGGACACCTGGACCTTCCAGCTGGCCCCGCCGTCCCCCGGACAACGCAACCGCTGCACCCCTCCTGCCCCACCCCCTGGCCAGCCCCTCATCACAGAGCTGAAGCTAGGAGGCGGGCAGGTGAATGGGTGGGTGGAGCTGACGGGGGTCCAGGGGGCGGGTCCGCTGGTTCTGGTTGTGCTGGACAGGGCGGGAGTGACCTTCAGCGTTGACGTGGACACCGCCAATGACGGCATGTTTACCGTCGATGTAGACAAGAGCTTCATGAAGGGTAAACGCAGCCATACCATCACTACCATTACATTACTTAGCTAACATCATTACCATTACAACACATTCACTTAGCTAACATCACTATCATCACGTTCACTTCGCTAACATATTTTCCATTAAATCACATAGCGAACATCATCAACATTGCATCACACATAACGACTAGCTAAACGTATCGTATAAAAAAAATCATGTATAATATACAATATGTACGTGTAGCACTGTGGGTGTCTGTGTTGCTAGGAGACGAGGCAGGCGCGGTGGCGCTCTATGGTGGCCAAGCGGCAGACTTCCTGGTGGGCAGCGTCCTCAACCACTCCCAGCCAGTCGATGCTTTCGTGTTTTCTGGAAGCGGAGGAGTGCCCAGCGACAACCTGACTGAAACCCTCGTACCCGGGAGACCCCCCTACCAGCTCAGCCCCATGTGAGACCTGTTCTTCTGTCTGCTTGCCTGTCTGTCTGTGTGTCCATCTGTCTGTTTAATCTGCCTGTCTGTCTTTCTGCCTGTCTAATGTGATTGCTGTCTTGGTAAAGCACTCTGAGTGCCTTGTGTTTGAAGGGTGCTGTATGACTCACTTTCCTTACTGTGTCCTGCAGTCTGCGGGAGGGGGTGGTGTACCTTAGCCGGTGTGGGGTGGCCCCGGGCCCCCGGGACCCAGGTGTGTTCTGGGAGGCCCCCCAGACCCCCAACTTGCCCAACAACTGTCCTTGGCCTCGTACCTGCCCCCAGAGCCCTGGTGAGTCTCTTATTCTGTCTCCTAGTCTCATAATCCCTGTCTTCTAGTCTATTAGTCCCTGTCACTTAGTCCCCTAGCCGCCTTGTCTCTGTCCCCTAGTCCCTGTCTCCTAGCCTCCTAGTCCCTGTCTCCTAGTCTTAGTCTCCTAGTCCTTCTGTCTCTTAGTCTCCTAGTCCCTGTCTCCTAGCCTCCTAGTCCCGGTCTCTTTGACCTTCTGTCTCTTAGTCTCTAAGCCTGACTCCTAGTCCCTGTCTCCTTGCCCTGTCTCCTAGTCTCCCAGTCCCTCTGCCTCCTAGTCCCTGTCTCCTAGTCCTTATATCCTAGCCTCCTAGTCCCTGTCTCCTAGTCTTAGTCTCATAGTCCTTCTGTCTCTTAGTCTCATAGTCCTTCTGTCTCTTAGTTTCCTAGTCCCTGTCTCCTAGCCTCCTAGTCCCGGTCTCTTAGACCTTCTGTCTCTTAGTCTCTAAACCTGAGTCCTAGTCCCTGTCTCCTTGCCCTGTCTCAGAATCAGAGTTGCTTTTATTACATCTTAACGTACAAGTACGCAAGAGTAAAATTCTTAGGCTTGGATCCTCAACAGTCACATTGCAGCATCAATACAAGATCACAATAACAAAGTAAGTAATAATAAATAATAATAATAATAAGTAGCAACATCAATACAAGTGTTCAAGTGGTAGTGGTACCAGCCACGGTGGTATTGCAAAAAATAAATAAATAAAATGCTGTGCAAAATACAGAACAATATAATGCAGATAATCAAATTATCGGTTGTTGTAGTGTGGGTTGGTTTGGGGGTAATGGATTTTTCCAGGAGCCTGGCTGCTTGGGGGAAAAAACTGTTTGTCATCTCTGGGTTTTGGCCCCGAGGCTTTGGTACCGCTTCCCCGACGGCAGCAGCTCAAACAGTTTTTGATTGGGGTGGCTGGTGTCCCTAATGATTCTGAGGGCCTTCTTGACACACCGGGCCCTGTAGGTGTCCTGGATGGAGGGAAGCTCACATCCGCTGATCCTTTCAGCTGTCCGCACTACCCTTTGCAACGCTTTGCGGCTTTGGGCAGTGCAGTTCCCGTACCAGGCGGTGATGCATCCCGTCAAGATGCTCTCCGTTGTGCCTCTGAAGAAGGCCTCCCAGGATCTTAGGCCCCAAGCGGAACATTTTCAGCCGCCTAAGGTGAAATAGGCGACGTTGTGCTTTTTTCACCACCTGGTTGGTATGCTCGTCCCAGGTGAGGTCGTTGGTGATGTGGACCCCCAGGAACTTGATGCTGTTTACCCTCTCCACAGCAGACCCATTGATGGTGATGGGGTCATGTATCTGTCTCTTCCTGCTGAAGTGCACCACCACCTCCTTGGTCTTGTCGGCGTTGAGAGCGAGGTTGTTGTCTTGGCTGTACTGAGCCAGGCGGTCGACTTCACTCCTATAGGCCGCCTCGTCGCCGTCGGTGATCAGGCCGATCACTGTCGTGTCATCTGCAAACTTGATCATCGTGTTGGAGCTGTGTGTGGCCACGCAGTCATGGGTGTACAGGGAGTAGAGGGGGGCTTAGAACACAGCCCTGGGGGGCTCCTGTGCTGATGGTCAGTGGGGCGGAGATCTTAGAACCCATCTTCACCACCTGTTTTCGATCTGAAGCTAAGGATCCAGTCGCATAGGCCAGGGTTGATGCCTAGGTCCCTGAGCTTGCTGTCAAGTCTGGAGGGCACTATGGTATTGAATGCTGAACTATAATCCACGAACAGCATCCTCACATAGGAGTTCCTCTTGTCAAGGTGGGTGAGGGCTGAGTGCAGTGTTGTGGCAATGGCATCGTCTGTCGATCTGTTATTCCTGAAGGCAAATTGGTGAGGGTCCAGGGTGGGTGGCAGCATTCTGCAGATCAGCACCTTGATAAGCTTTTCAAAGCACTATGGGGGTAAGAGCAACAGGGCGCCAGTCGTTTGGACATTTTACCTTGCTCTTTTTCGGTACCGGGATGATGACTGATGACTTGAAGCAGGTGGGCACTATGCCCGTGGAGAGGTTGAGGTTTCCTAGTCCCCGGTCCTTCTGTCTCCTAGTCCCTCTGTCTGCTAGTCTCCCAGTCCCTCTGTCTTCTAGTCCCTGTCTCTTAGTCTAGTCTATGTCTAGTCTCCTAGTCTATGTCTCCTAGGCCCTGTCTCCTAGTCCCTCTTTCTCCTAGTCTTCTAGCTTGTTGCCTCCCCCCTGTCTCCTAGTCCCTCTTTCTCCTAGTCTCCTAGCTTGTCTCCTAGTCTCCTTACCCCTCCCCCCTGTCTCCCAGGCCCCCCCGGCGGTACCGACGCCCCCCCCCACTTGCCCCCCTGGGGTCGGGGGGACTTCGTCATCAACGAGCTGAACGCCGACAGCCCCGGCGCGGCGGAGGACGGGGAGTACGTGGAGCTGTGGCATCCATCTGGCCGCCGCGTCTCCCTCGGCGGCCTCTGGCTCGTCCTCTTCAGCGCCCACGACAACCGGCCCTACCGCGAGATCAGCCTGAGCGGCCATTTCACCACCTCCCGGGGCTACTTCCTGCTGGGCAGCGACCGCCTGGTGCCCGCGCCCTCGCTCCGCCTGCCGCCCAACACCATCCAGAACGGACCGGACGCCGTGGCGCTCTACCGCAGCCCCGACGGACCCCCGTCCTCCCTGCAGTCAGGGGTCCCCACCGCGGGCCTCCTGGACGCCGTGGTGTACCGCCTCAAGGGGTCCGTTAAGGAGGCGCGGACGCTGAGCGACGCCCTGACGCCCGGACAGCTCCCCCTGCTGGAGGACGCCAGCGCCCTGCCTGGAGACGAAGGTCTCAGCCGCTGTGGAGGCCTGCACCCTGCGGACCTGTCCGCCTTCGCCGTGAGGAAACTTTATTCATATGGTCCTTTATCACAGATACAGTCTGCCCTTCATCGCAGCTACAGGCTGTTCTTTATCACAGTCATCATAACTTACATCTGGTTTAGACTGACGTAGCTGGGATTATTCTTACATAATATGTAATTAGCGTGTTACCATGGCGTGGGCCATTCCACGTGTTGCATGTAGCATGTTAATTGGCATGATTGTCATGATTGTGTTCTAATGAAACGTGTCTGTCACATGACATGACCTGGCGTCAGGTGGCCCCGCCCACTCCTCTGAGGGAGAACGTGTGTCCCCCACCCCCGCCCCCCCCAGAGGGCGTGGTCGTTAACGAGGTGTCGGCCGCCCGCTGGACCAATCAGAGCCAGCAGCAGGGGTCGTTCGTGGAGCTGGTGGGCCCGCCCCTCACGCCACTGAAGGGTCTGGTTCTGCTGGCCCTGGGGGAGGAGGACCGCGGCGTCGCCATCTTGGCTCTGCCACTTACCGGCTCCACGGACAGCAACGGCTTCTACCTGGTGGGCAACGTCACCGGGGCAGGTAACCACAACGTTTTGATGCCCTCTCAGGATCTGGATGTCAGAATATGTTGCTTTCTCTTTTTCTCCAGCTCACACTGAGAGGTAGCTAGACTGGTCCATAATTTATATTTAGCATGTTATGGTCATTAGCATACAAGCACACACAAACACACGTACGGTAACATAGTCGGGAATGTATCATGGAAATGTAGTTAGCATGTTGGGTTAGCATAGTCACTATTAGCATGGTAGGATTTATGGCACGTTACTAAACAAAAAGGTTAAAATATCTCCCTCTCTCTCTCTCTCCCCGCCAGACCAGAGTTTCCCAGAAGGCACTACGGTGCCAGCGCGTGGGGGTGTGGCTCTGTGTCATGACGTGTTCACTGTGTGTCGCGCGGTGGCGTCCCGAGGTTTGGCTAACGTCAGCAGCATAAGGGACTCTGTGGTGTTCAGCCACCACCAGGCCCTGCTGCTCAGCCTTGGAGCCAGCATGGGGGAGCAGGTCATGCCTGCACCCAGGTGAGGTGTGGAGGGGTGAGAGAAGGATGGTGGAGGATGAATGTATGGAAGGATGGAGGAGTAGATGGGTTGAGGGATTGAGTGATGAGATGATGGAGGGATGAAGAGGTGAAGGATGGTAAAGTGAATGCTGGTTGTTTCACTGAAAAGACGAGCAGAGGGTTGTGTACTTTTCTAATTTTGAAGACGATGGGGTTGAATCAATCTGAGGTGATTGGTGATCAGGCTGCCTGGTCGTGGGGTTCTTTACGTCCTTCCTTGTGTTGTTATCTCTACTGTTATTCTTCATAATGTGTGTGTGTCTGTGTGTGTGTCTGTGTGTAGGTCCGTGCAGGCAGGTCCAGTCTCTCTCAGTCGCTGTACGTGCTGTCAGCCCAGAAGCCCCACCTCCTGGACTAGCTCTGCCCCCACGCCTCGTGCCACCAACCTGTGCCCTAGCTCTGCCTTCTCAAGCAGTATCAACCTATGCCTTGGCCCACTGGCCAGTGATTGGCAGGACCACTCAGCCAGTAAGACCAGAGTTTCTGCCCCGACCCATCTAACCACATTTAGCTCTACTGCTAATGCTACCACTATCACCACTGCTAATGCTATCGCTACCGCTACTGTTACTGCTATATTAAGCTCTACTACTGATGCTACTATTAGCTCTGCTGCTAATGCTACCACTACCACTAATGCTACCATTATATACAACTGCTAATGGTACTTCTATTGGTAATGCTCATGCTACCACTATTGCTACTGCTAATGTGACTATTATATCGACTGCTACCATTAGCTTCCAAATACTACTGCTATAATGAGTGCTACCGCTACATTGAATGCTACCACTAATACATTATGAATATGTATCACATTATTTAGACCATGTTGTCTCTTGACTATTAGTAGACACCCACCAAACTATACTCTGCTAATATTGTGTGTGTGTGTGTGTGTGTGCGCGTTTGTGTGTGTGTGTCTAGACTGCAGTGACCTCCTCCTACAGGGCAGCAGGGTAGCAGAGGTGGCCGGGTACTTGGAGCAGAGCTGCCACTGTGGCATTACCGCCCTCTACCTGCAGGGTAAGATATAACATACAAGCTATAATATAATATGTATACTATATATATAATATATACACACACCACCCTCTACCAGCAGTGTAACTATCATATATATATAGATATATACAGATTAATATTTTTATTATTACTTTTATCTACTTAAGCCATAAACTGTATATTATTTACAAAAGAACACAAAAACCAGAGAGGCCGAAATCTCATAATGGCTTGATTTTAAAATGTTTTGGGAAAGGTTCCCAGTGAAGCCTGTGTGACGTGTTCAATGAAGTCATTGTTATAGGAGCGATCATTTGGGATGTAGAAAATAATAATGACATATGTAGATTGTCCTCTCCTTAAAGTAAGTATTGTGTACACACAGTTTAAATGAACTGTGAACTTTCGGGTCTAATTTTGGTAAACATTTGGTAACCTAGGATGGGTATCCGTTGTTTCCATGGTAACGTGCGTTGCTGTGATGTCATCTCCAGGCTTCAAGTTCTGGTGTGTATCAAGCTGGCTTAGGGTCAAGGGCAGCATGATGGCTCTGTCGGCCCACCAAAAGACCCTCATCCTGCAGACCTCCTCCTCACACCTCCCCCCTCCCCATGGAGAAGGCAGCTGCTCCACCCCCAGCGCTGACCCCCACACCAGCACTGGTCAGCTTCTACCCCTTACAGATCTACAATCGAACCATCTCTCAACCCTCTAGCTTTTACCGCCTACAGATCTACAATCTAACCATCGCTTAACCTTCTAGCTTCTACCGCCGACAGATCTACAATCTAACTTTTTAACCATCTAGCTTTTACCGCAGACAGATCTATAATCTAATTATCTAACCTTATAGCTTCTTCTACCCACAGATCTGGTCTTGTCTTGAAGGTCTGGTATAACTGGTCTGATTTGGTCTAGGCTTGTCTAAGTCTAAAAAGCCTGGTCTGAATGTATTTTAATTGTGTGGTCTGTTCTGGCCTGAATGTAATGTAATTGTGTGGTCCCTCCGGTCTGGTCTGAATGTAATGTTATTGTGTGGTCCCTCCGGTCTGGTCTGAATGTAATGTAATTGTGTGGTCCCTCTGGTCCGAATGTAATGTAATTGTGTGGTCCCGCTGATCTGGCCTGAATGTAATGTTATTGTGTGGTCCCTTGTGTGGTCCCTCTGGTCTGAATGTAATGTAATGGTCTGTTCTGTTCCGGTTCAGAGTCTGCGCTGAGGCTCCAGGTGGGTTTGGCCCTGGGTCTAGTGGTTCTGCTGGGGCTTGGAGCTGCTCTGTTCACATACCTCTACAAGAAGAGGTAGTCTCTCTCTCTCCATTTCACTCTCACACTTCTTTCTTTCTCTTTTTCAGAGTCAAAGGGTTGTATTTGTCTTATGCGCAGTAAAACACAGGGTCATTCTGAACAGTGAAATTCCATATGGCATGGAAAGCAAAAATACGTATAAGGAGATATCAAATTATTAAGAAGAGTCACAAATAAACAAAGAAAATGGCTGAGGTCATCTGCATAGTCTTGCAGACGTTGATGAAGAGGTTGTTGTCCTGGCACCATGTTGCAAAGTCCCTGACCTCTCTGTAGGCATTCTCATCGTTGTTGGAGATTAGATGGTGGTGTTTCCTGCAACCTCAAGGGTGACATTGGAGCTGTGTGTGGCACAGTCTCTATATCTCTCCTTCTCGCCTACCCCTCTCTCTCTCCATCTCTTGTCTTTATCTTTGTAGTGAAGTTAACCATTTTGGTAAATGGTTGTGAAATTATTTTTGTAGTTACGAGTTTGGTCAGTAAGGTGGCACTGTTGTCTTTTCTCTAAACGGCATGGTGAGCTCGGTTTTGTGTTTGTGTCGCCCTCTGCAGGCGGCCATTGAACTACCACTCCATGGAGCTGAGCGAGCACAGAGACGGTCTGTCCGAGTTCTGAACTGGCACGGCAAATCAGCTCCCTCTCACCTCTAAAGGAACCAATCAGGGGCCAGCTGCTGCAGAACGGCGTGTGATAATTATGAACACTGAGAGACTGAACAGGATTTAGTGCTATTCAACGTGGTTTAATGTTTAGCGTAACTTAACGCTAAATAACATTACGTAGCATTAAATAACACAGTTTAACATTATTTAATGTGATCTCACGTTTTTTGACATTAATAAGCCTTACCTAAAGTTATTCAGCAGCATTCAACAATTTAAAACGTGAATTAACACGTCAATTTAAACGGTGTAAAGAACATGTAAGGATGGTTTAAAAAAAATACTACTTGAGGTCTGTTTTGAAAAAAACTGTTGTGTGTGTGTGTGTGTGTGTGTGTGTGTGTGTGTGTGTGTGTGTGTGTGTGTGTGTGTGTGTGTGTGTGTGTGTGTGTGTGTGTGTGTGTGTGTGTGTGTGTGTGTGTGTGTGTGGAACCATTTTAGCACACGGTTTACAGTAATTTGTTTTCGTCTACTTTCATCAAGTGTGTGTGTGTATGGAGGGTTGTGTGTGCGTGTGTGTATGTGGAGGGGGGCTGTGTGTGTTGGTTGTGTCTGTTGTAATTCATGTTTAATGAAGGGAAATTAACGTGAAAGAAGTGTTTTAATTTGATACCTGAGTAATAATCATTTGTTCAGTGAATATATATATATATATATATTCTTTCTGTATATTAACCTTAACATTTATGTTGTTTTCTAACATTCGTCTTTAACACGCCTGGAACTTGAAATAATTACCTTTTAAAACACCCTAACTTTTAACACACTTCACTGATGAAGACAAGAAATTTTGCAAATCGTTTTGAGTTGCTTCTTATTTACATTTGTTTTAAATGATTAGTAATTGTTTATGATGCCGAGAAATCATGCCAAGGTAAAAGAACATTTTAAATTATATAACTTTTTAATTGTTTTGTTTTTTAATAAGTCTCATGGTTTTTGTTGCCTTCCCAAAGGTTTGTTTGTTCAGCTCATGCACTGTGGAAATCATTGTTGAAATAAAATATATTTTTCTGATGAGCAACAGAATTGTTAGAAATTGTGATGTAACCACACACACTGTAATCGTGCTCAGCTGAAGGCTCCGTGCGTGCGCAATAATTTACATTTCTACATAGTCATTTAGCAGACACTTTTATCCCGAGTGGTGACACTTATAAGTGAAGCTGAGAACAACTAAAATTGGGTGTAAAAATAACTGGCCCAATTTCTAAAAGAACAACTGGATAGAGTGCAGAGGATAGGCATCAGAGATACAAGCTGTCGTTTATTTTTATTAGTGGTACATGTTAAATGTTATACTCAAAATTAACCAAGTGTTAGGTTATAAGTAAACTTAACCATGAGAGCTGTACCCTAAACATAACCGTCAATAATAATGAAGGTGTGCATGTGTGCAGCATCATATCGTGTTAAAGCAATGAACTTGAGATGCTTTTCTTCTGCACAGGAAGACCAGAGGTTAGAGACAGGAAACTGTTTTGAGGAGATCGTTTCCTTCTCGCCCCTTCTCGCCCCTTGCCAAACTGTCTGGCTGTGCATGCGCGAGACCAATTTCACCGTGAGGAGCCTTCGATTGAGCCTTCAAGTGATTAACAAAATAAAAGCGGACAGGATCTCTGCAGAACCAACTAATGGTGAGTAGGTTCACAATCTTCAGGATTGACTTATACACCAGTTGAACTATGAACTCTGTGTTTAATATGAATATGGTCATGTTTGTTTTGAATTGAATGACAACCTACATCTTCTGATTTCACACCACCTCGACAATTCAATTTTCTTAATGAGACGTTTTTGATTATTTAAGAAAAGACAAATTATATCTACGTATGTACAGTATGTAGGGCATTAACCCTCATATAACCACACATTAAATTATATGTTGGGCTCATTTAAATAATATCAAAATACATTGATACAAGATAAACTGGTACATATGGTATACACATACATGCATTATGAGGCTGTAGCTATTATTTAGTTCACCGACCTTTTTCCATGGTAACATAACACCACTTGTTACAAAGGTAATGAAGATGTTTTTGTGTGATGCAACGGAAGTTGAGGTTATTTTTGTGCAGTCCTTTGTCACCATTTGTTTGACCTTTATCACAGCTACAGTCTGTTCTTATAATGGCTATAGTCTTTCCTTTATCAGACAGACTGTTGCTGTAATAAGATCAGACTGTAGCTATGTTGTTGTTGTAGTAATAGTAGAAGTAGTAGTAGTCGTCGTTTCAGTTGAGCTAGCAAGCGTGGTCATACATGACAAGAACCAACCATCCACTAAGCAAAGCAAATAATATGAAAATGTTAGTAATTCATACTGAACAATATTGGTCGGCACGCCCCAACGGGGCATTTTTTCTCCTAGTCTGTTCCTGTCTAACTTGTTCATTCCCAATGAAATGAACAGAAATGATTATTTATAAATATGATTAATAGATATCGATATATTCATACCAGTAATACTTTTATATTGCTATATGTATTTATATCGATATGAATATCATATATGAATCTGTTGGTTTTAATGTGATACTGTTTCCCCCCTTGGTTGATGTATTATGAGCTGTTAACAAGCTTCTGTGCCTTGATTCTTTTATTTGATTTATTGGTTATAAATCAATAATTATTATGGCATGTTAGCCCATGCTGGGCACGGACCTTGCCTAAGTCACCAATAATGCGAGGGCCTGCCCTGCTTATTACCACTGGGGTTGCGGTTTCAATGATTAGAGAGCAGAAGTCCTCTGGCATCATGTCCTTGTGGTCAAAGAGGAGGCAAAGTTCTGTTTAGAAGCTACCTCCTGTGGGTCCCTGGTGCCTAATAATGAATTATGGATGATGAACCCAGTGCTGGGCCTTGTTCCAATTCGCTCATTAGTTCCCTTATTCCCTAATCCCGAGATAGTGAACACTAAATAGTACACTGTTTAGGGAACAAGTATAGCGGGAATTCAGAAACCAATTATGCGGCAGAGATCTATGACACAGTGTGACGTTTATTGGTCGCATAAACAAACCGACGGGTGTTAGATGCCATCCTCTGACAGCTCATTTGCATAAAGAACCAGTATTTGCCGACCATCTCTGAATGAATCCGATGACAATGAAAACTGCTCTGCATCATGGGAAATAGTGCAGAAATATGTGTAAACCAGTTATTTTACGATGCATTATGGGTTTTACCTAGTGCACTATATGGAGAACCAGATGTGTAGCGTCACCTATGCGGACAGCACTACAAATTGGTGAGGCCCCAAAATGGTGCACTATGTAGGTCGCATGTGGACCAATTCAAACACAGCGCTGGATCACTCACAGCGTCTCCTGACTACCTGTGCAGGTGCACCTGGAGCTGATCTGCGGACACCAAGCGGCGAGCACCCGTCCAGGTGTAGAGTGAGGGGCACATGCAGCGCGGCGGCCGGCAGTACGAGGCCCTGCTGGGCCGCAGCGAGAGAGTCACATGGCAGCGAGACTGCTACATGGACCTCCAGTCCAACCCCAGCGGACCCACCTCCAAGACCGACAGAGACGCTCACGGTAGGCAGCGCTCCTCGGGGTCGTAGGTCATGTGTCCTCGCCGGACACGAGATGTCTTTATATTGCGTGTGTTGACGTGTTCATATTGGATGTGTTGAGAGGTCTTTATTGGATGTGTTTACATGTGTTTTATATTGGATATGTTGGCACGTGTTTATATTTTGTATGTTGAGATGTGTTTATATTGGATGTGTTTACATTTAATGTGTTTACATTGGATGTGTTTACATTGGATGCGTTGACTTGTGATTATATTGGGTGTGTTCACATGTGCTTACATTGGATGTGTTTACATTGGATGCGTTGACTTGTGATTATATTGGATGTGTTCACATGTGTTTACATTGGATGTGTTTACATTGGATGCGTTGACTTGTGATTATATTGGGTGTGTTCATATGTGTTTACATTGGATGTGTTTACATTGGATGCGTTGACTTGTGATTATATTGGGTGTGTTCACATGTGTTTACATTGGATGTGTGGCTCTCAGGATCCGCCTGGGTCCTTCAGCACCAGCAGCACCTCCAACGCTTCACCACCGCCAGCTTCCTGCGTCGGGTGCTGGTACACCTGCGGGCGCAGGAGGTTTTGACCGTGGTTGAGGAGATGCGGGTGGAGGATGGTGGAGGGAGGCAGGTGGCGGAACGGGTCATGACGCTTCTCTCCCTGCTCGCCAGCAAAGCACCCCACGGCCCAGACGCCCTTCAAGCCTTTGTAGAGAACTCAGACTCCCATGAGGCCCGGCTCATCCTGACACATGGTACCGGCTTCTAAAGCTTTTCCTGTATCCCACCCAGCCTGGAGAATGCTAGTTTAACCCTGAAACAATGGCTTGGGTTTAAGGGTTTGAAATTCTAGTTTTGGAAAGTGTTTCACAACATTAGGGGAAAAAACATCTGTAGGAACTAACTTGCACTAATCAGGGAATTTGTGAAAGGGCTTAAATATGTGACGATGTTATCTCTCTTGCCTCCCTCCACCTGTTCTGAATGCAAATCATAATATCGTGACCGATCATTATTACAACTGTGAAAGGAGTTTGTAATCGACAGCAGGTAAAGTCATCCCAAAACGTGAGTATCAGATGCTAAGTCATGCGACTTCCATGTTCCCCCCTGCAGACCACATAGTGAAGGAGCACCAGGCGGTGCTGCTCCAGAGGCTTGCTACTTCCAGGGACCGAATGTACTGCGCTCCCCCCAGCCTGAGCAGCGCCTCCCGGGCCTTGCTGCTGGTAGACGGGCTCTCCAACCTCCAGCAGAAGGAGCATGACCTCATGCAGGTGAACGCCTCACGGGGCAGCAAGAGGATTCACCTCCGACCCCTGGCGTTGGCCAAGCTGATGGAGCCCCTGACTCGGGTCAGCTCCTCTCCGAGGGTGTCTCTCACCGTGGGCGTAGCTGGCATCGGCAAGACAGCGTTGGTCCGGCTGTTTGTCACCCAGTGGTGCCTGCGGAAGGTCTGCAGCGACATCAGCTTCATCCTGCCCTTGTCCTTCTGGGAGCTGAACTCTCTGGAGAAGGTTTCCGCTGAGAGGCTGGTGAAGCTGGCCTTCCCACACCTGACTGACCCTGCCCTCGTCCTGAGCGGAGCCTGTCGGACGCTCTTGATATTCGACGGTTTGGACGAATTCCGCAGTAGGTTGAACTTCTCAGACGCGTCCACGTGCAGCGACCCGAAGAAGGAGGTGAGCGTGGAGGACTTGGTGACCAATATCATCCGGGGGAACCTCCTCCCCAACGTGTCGGTATGGCTGACGTCGCGGTCGGCCCACGCAGCACTGATCCCGGTAGGACTGGTGGACCGGCTCACCGAGGTTCCCGGCTTCACCTCTCAGGACATTCACATGTTTCTCCACCACTGTCTGCTGGAACAGGACATGGTGAGTCAGATCTGGGCTCACCTGGAGTCCCACAAGTTCCTGATGGTGATGTCCTACATTCCCTGCATCTGCCAGATTGTGACAGACACTCTGAAGTACCTCCTGCAGAAGGGGTCGCCGGACAGCCTTCCCAAGACCTGCACAGAGCTCTACGCACACTTCTGTGCCATGAACGCCGAGGCAGGGGAACCTCGAGGCCGGGAGCCCATGAGGATGGAGCAGGTCCAGGCCAGCCACCGGAAGCTCCTGGGACCCCTTGGTCGCTTGGCCTTCTACGGACTTATCAAACACAAGTACACATTCGGCGAGCAGGACCTCCGGACGCATGGGGTAGATCTACCGTCCACGCAGAGCAGCCTGGGAAGTGGCCTCCTGGTGCGGGAGGAGTCCGCCATTTTTGTGGCGTACCGCTTCACCCACCTGACGGTGCAGGAGTTCCTGGCGGCGACGTTTTACCACGTGTCCTCCAAGCGGGCCATCTTTGACTTGTTCTCCGAGAGTGCCATGTCTTGGCCCAAGTTGGGCTTCCAGAACCACTTCAGGAACGCCCTGCAGCGATCGCAGCAGGACGATGGAGGTCACCTGGACGTGTTGGTGCGTTTCCTTGCAGGCTTGCTGTCTCCCACTGCTGCCAAGCCTCTGGCGGCGCTGGTGGGGAGGGACGACTGCAGCCAGCAGGTCTGGGCCGCGGGGTTCCTCCAGAGCCTGCTGGGTCCGGCGGGGGGTTCAGAAGGGGGTCCAGCAGTCTCTTTGCGGGAGGTCAACCTGGCCTACTGCCTCCAGGAGCTCAACCACACAGAGCTGCTGAGGAAGGTGGAGGAGGCGCTGAGCAGCAGTAGCCTGGCCGGGACACTGAGCCGATCCCACTGCGTGGCGCTGGCCTACCTGCTCCAGGTGTCTCCAAAGTGCCTCCAGGAGACCAACCTGTCGGACTGCCTCAACTACGCCACCGTTAAGTGTCTGCTGCCGCAGCTACTGTACTGCACCCATCTGAGGTCAGATCAAATATCTATCATTCTATTACTAATATAATATAGTCATTTAACCGACGCTTCCATCTAAAGCGAATTCTAGGACAGGTCATGAAGGAGCTGGCGGGGGATTAGGGGGCATCTTGCTCTAGGAGCCCTTCAGGTCTGCTGACATTGGGGATCGAACCCAGTACCCTTCTGCCGGGAGTCGAACACCGTAACCGCTAGACTATCCTGCTTCCTCCCCCCATTAGTTTGGATGTATGGACAGATGGATGTTTCTATCCAGTGGGGAAACAGATCATCTCTGTTTGCAGGCTGGAGAACAACCACTTCAAAGACAACGTGATGGAGCTGCTGGGAAGCCTGCTGAGTGCTAAAGACTGCCAGGTCCAGCAGATCAGGTCAGGTCCAGGAGTGGAACATCGGTCCGAACAGGCAAAAAATTCAGTCGAAAAAGTCCACCAGACGACTAAGTAACTTTCATGTGGTTTTTGCAGTGCAGTTACACTGCAGAAATGTGCAATCTCCTCTCTACCGTTAGACAGATTTGTGAACCTACACTCTTCTGTCGCAAGTATAGTTTAACGTGACGTTGATGTTGGTCGATATCGTTCACTCCATACTAAATGTGTCCTTTTAGGATTTCCTTGTTTTTTTTGCTGACTAGCTCTGTGAGTAAAATGTTCTCGCCCTCCCTCCAATTTGGCTTCTATTATGTTATGTTTTAAACCAAACTATCCTCTCCTGCTCCCACTTCCCTCCTCCCTCCTAGTCTGGCGGACAACTCCATTGGTAACCTCGGAGCGAAGGCTCTGAGCCGAGCCCTCTTCGTCAACCGGACCCTCACCACACTAGAGTAAGGTCCTATAATCTAGTAATATAATAAGTCATATGTAATATGTAATGTTTATAATAACCCTAACCCTCACCACACTAGAGTAAGGTCCTATAATCTAGTAATATAATAAGTCATATGTAATATGTAATGTTTATAATAACCCTAACCCTCACCACACTAGAGTAAGGTCCTATAATATAGTAATATAATAAGTCATATGTAATATGTAATGTTTATAATAACCCTAACCCTCACCACACTAGAGTAAGGTCTTATAATCTAGTAATATAATAAGTCATATGTAATATGTAATGTTTATAATAACCCTAACCCTCACCAGACTAGAGAAAGGTCCTATAATCTAGTAATATAATAAGTCATATGTAATGTTTATAATAACCCTAACCCTCACCAGACTAGAGAAAGGTCCTATAATCGAATAATATTATAAGTAATATGTAATGTATATAATAACCCTAACCTTCACCACACTAGAGTGACATCATATAATCGAGTAATATAATGAGAGAGAGAAAGAGAGATGTGTGTATTTACATTTTACTCGATTGTGTACAGGATTGATCATAATGATGTACCACGTCTCATAGCAATGGATGTTTTTCTCAGTCTCCGCAGCAACAACATCGGAGCCAAAGGTGCCCGTTTTCTGGCTGAAGCATTGAAGATGAACCAAGTCCTGGTGTCCATCAAGTGAGATTATCATCAACACACTCATCTATACGTGTATCTGTAACTGTACTGATCTGTTGGATCAGCTTAATGGGTCGCTCTGATGGCAGTTTCCAGAGCAACGACATCAGGGAGGAGGGGACGCGGGCGCTGGCCGACGTGCTGCTCGTCAACCGCAAACTGGTCTCGCTCAAGTGAGTCGGCTCGTTCTGAAAGCAGTTTAAAATGTGATTTAAAACCAGTTTCAGCTGCGATAAAAGTAGTGTAAAGAGGAATGAAAATGGTATCAAGATGTGATTCAAAACTAGTTTTCGGATGTGATATACAAAACTGGATTCCGATTTTAGCAGTAGCTCCTGCTACTCCTGCTACTGGGCTCCTCCGACACCAGTATACAGGTAGTTGTTTACTGCAGAGTTGGTTGGATTGCAATAGTCAGAGAAGGTGTTGTGTACTGGCATGTCAGAGCTCGCTGAGTGTGTGTGGTGACGGCTGGGTTATCGTGTGTGCATTGATTGCCCAATGCGCCCCGGGTGCACAGCCTCACCCAGCCCCAGTGGCCAAGCTGACTCAAGACCAGCTCTCCAACACACACACTCCACACAGATGTTATACAAAACCAGTTTCAGATGGGATTCAAAACCACTTTCAGATGTGATTTTAAAACCAGTATAAAGGTTGATGAAACCAGTTTAAATGATGATGAAACTGGTTTGATGTTTCAGCATGCAGAATAACGCCATCGGAGCAGGTGGGGCGCGGCGTCTGGCCGAGGCACTGAAGACCAACCAGGCGCTGACGGAGTTGAAGTACCACTAGCTTATCATAACATTACATCAGTTAACCAATAGTTCAAGTACATCTAGTTTACAATAACATAACATTAACGAGCAGTTAAAATACTGCAAGCTAGCCATAACATAACATCAACTAACTACAAAAGCACTGTCAGCCTACCATAACAAAACATCAGCTAACTACTAAAGAAGGCCTACTGCTAGCTTACCATGACATACAATTTGCTAACTACTGAAGTACCTCAGAGCTTACCTTGGTGGTGATGTTGTTGACTGTGTCGGTGTTGACTTGGTCGGTGTTGAGTGTGGTGGTGGTGGTGTTGACTATGGTTGGTCCCTGTCAGTCTCTGCAGTAACCAGCTGGGGGACGGAGGAGCCACAGCCCTGGCCCAAGCCTTGGTGGAGAACCGCACACTCCTCTCTCTCCAGTCAGTAGTCCTCCTCGTCCTCCTGCTTCTCCTCCTTTTTCCTCTCTTCAGACAGTAGCACCCCCTCCTCTCCGCCTCCTGTCTCTTCTCTCTTGAACAGATATCACCTCCTTCTCCGTCACATCTGCTCCCCCCTTCTCTTTGGGTTGTCCTCTAGCTCTCCTGTGCTCATCCTAACTATTCTCATCGACACTCTCCAACGTTCCATGTCTCCACACTCTCATTGTCTTCCCCTTGTCTCTCCTTTCTCTCACATTCCTCTCTCTCTTCACTCATTTCTCTCTCTCTCTCCATATTACTTCATCCTCACATATTTGTTAATATTTTCATATTTTTCAATGTCACGGTAGCAACTGAGAATTCCAAGAAATATTTTGTTCAAAAACAAAGAACTGTAGTAACTTCTCTATAGTAAATCTTTTTTCTGTAGTAACTGCTTCTTGTCTCCACAGTAACTCTTGTTTCTATGGTAACTCTTGTATCTATAGTAACTCTTGTCTTTAATTGAACTGTCTATAGTAACTTGTCTCTAAAGAAACAGACTCTTGTCTCTATAGTAACTGTCTCTATAGTTACTCTTGTCTCTAATGCTTGCCTTTATAGTAACTGTCTCTATAGTAACGTTTGTCTCTGCAGCAACAGATTCTTGTCTCTATAGTAACTGTTTATATGGTAACTCTTGCCTCTATAGTATCTTTCTCTATAGTAACTCTTGTCTCCAGCCTCCAGAGTAACTCCATCAGTGACCGAGGGATGACGGCCTTGACCAGATCTCTGAGGACCAACCAGTGCCTGCAGTCGCTAAAGTGAGTTCCTTAAGCCTGGCTTTAGCTGTGATACAGCCTGGTTTTAACCCAGCTTTAGCCTGGTTTCAGCTGTGATATAGCCTGGTTTTAGCCTAGATTAGGCTAGTATTAGCTTGTCTTCAACCCCTGAACAGGATGTGTTTTCAGAGAGCTGAATGTCAGACAGGCTGCAATATTAACCACATCCTGACTACACACACACTGTGTGTGTGTGTGTGTGTGTGTGTGTGTGTGTGTGTGTGTGTGTGTGTGTGTGTGTGTGTTGTGTGTTTGTGTGTTTGTGTGTTTGTGTGTAAGTGTGTGTGTGTGAGGGAGATCTTGCATGCAAGCCCGCATAAAGAGATAACATTTAGAGTATTTGCAGCACTCTGAAGCAATCAGCCTCTCCCAGGGACCTAACTTGGACCTGTAATCAGGTTAAACTGCCGCCATGTAGCTGGACATTTCCCTGCTGGTGCAGTGGCTCCTCACCCCCGCTAGTCTGTCCTTAATCACAGCTAAAGTCTGCCTTTTGTCACAGCTACAGTCTGTCCTTTATCACAGCTAAAGTCTGACCTTTATCACAGCTACAGTCTGTCCTTTATCACAGCTAAAGTCTGACCTTTATCACAGCTACAGTCTGTCTTTTATCACAGCTACAGTCTGTCCTTTATCACAGCTACAGTCTGTCCTTTATCACAGCTACAGTCTGTCCTTTATCACAGCTAAAGTCTGTCCTTTATCACAGCTACAGTCTGTCCTTTATCACAGCTAAAGTCTGACCTTTATCACAGCTACAGTCTGTCTTTTATCACAGCTACAGTCTGTCCTTTATCACAGCTAGTCTGTCCTTTATCACAGCTACAGTCTGTTCTTTATCACAGCTACAGTCTGTCCTTTATCACAGCTACTGTCTGTTCTTTATCCTCCCCCCCACCTTCTAGTCTGAGAGAGAACTCAGTGGGGGTGGTCGGGGCGAGGAACATGGCCACCGCGCTGAGGGAGAACGGCGCTCTACGCAACCTGGAGTGAGTCACATGACACTGACGAGGAAAGCACTTCCTGTTTAACTTCCTGTCTGGCACATTCCGAACCCTGCGGTGATGTTCTGTGTGTGTGTGTGTGTGTTATAGTCTGACTGCTAACCTGCTCCACGACGAGGGAGTTCAGGCCATCGCCGGCGCCGTTGGAGTCAACCAATCACTGACCTCCTTACAGTAAGACACACACACACACACACATTGACACACGGATGTATGGCTAATTGTAGTATTGATATTCTGAGGAAGATCACTAATTATCGTAATAATCTAAAACATTCTATTTCTAACCTTTGAAATCCAACACCGCTCACGTCCCCCAACCTCGCACACGCTTGTGTACAGCGAGGCGGGTGTCAATCAATACCTTTGTTCAGATCTGATCAACAGCCTTATTGTTGCTGGTCCTCACCTCCTGCTCAGCATCCAAACAACCCACTTACCCTTCATCATCATTATCCACATCAGCTTCATCATCATCGCCTGCTGTTGCTATAGCTGATGTAATGATGTGCCAAACAACAAACATAATGATAGTACAGATCGGGGGATAGGTGGTCTAGTGGCGACGCCCCGGCTCTCCCCTGGTCTCCACTATCATTATGTTGGTGGTGGTGGTGGGGGGTGGGGGGGGGGGGGGGGGAATTGCTGGGGAAACCAGCAAACCTCCTCACCTCCATTTCCAGGTGTGTTTGAGCAAGGCACCTCATCCTCACTGTGCTGTGAGTTATTGTTTCCGGGTTTTCCTGGATAGCTCACTTCCTGATCCCTGGATGACCTCATATCCTGTTCCTGCAGCCTCCAGTGGAACTTCATCAAAGTTGGAGCCAGCAAGGCCCTGGCCCACGCCCTCACCTCCAACACCTCCCTCGACCTCCTGGAGTAAGATGCTCCTCCTCCACCCCTTCTTCCTCCTCCTCCTCCTCCTCTTCCTCTTCCTCTTCTTCCTCTTCCTTCTCCTGGAATAACACCTTCTTCCTCCTCCTCCTCTTCCTCCTCCTCCTGTAAGATTAAGATCTTCCTCCTCTACCTTATCACCATCATCTCATCCTCCAACTTTTTCTCCTCCTGATCTCCTCACTGTCTACCGCTCTCGTAGTTCAGCCAGCTCAATGTGTGTGTGTGTGTGTGTGTGTTTGTGTGTAGCCTACAGGAGAATTATATCGGCGATGAAGGGGTGGTGTATCTGGCCAACGCTCTGCAGACCAACTGCTCTCTGAAGACCCTGTGGTTGGTCCTTAAATAACAAAAAACATTCATTCATCCAGCCATCAATATCCTTTTACTGACTGGGATGTGTGTGTGTGTGTGTGTGTGTGTGTTCAGTCTCCAGGGTGTGTCTGCTGGAAGGTCTGGTGCCATCGCCATGGCAAAGGCTCTGATGGTGAACCATAGCCTTCACACGCTAGAGTAGGTCCACATGCAAACTTGTGATGATTTTTTTTCTAATAAGACACTTCATGGCGGCAAATAATGTGGTTTAATGGAGTATGATCATGATCATGGGAAGACACGCTAGCAGCATCTACCAAGCATCTCCAGAGAACAATCCTGGGCACAAACGTCAAAGGATTTTAGGTCAGATATTTACAAAACAAAAGTGATGGGAGGGACCGTCTTCGAGACAATTATGGGTTGGCCAGGGCTGAAGCCAGCCATGGCGGGAGATACTAGTTAATTTGCAATACACTATGTGGACATAGAAGGTCTAAAGAAGGCATGGCAATTAAAGGAATCTACACAAATAAACAAGACATGCGATAGACATGGCCTCCATATCAGACTTCTTCTCTACAGTGGTGATGCAAAGCCTAACTAACATCACACCTTTCAAATGGAGAGAGTAAGGGAGCTACAGTAACTCTAGGTGTGAGAAGAAGAAATGTATCTGTGTGTGTGTGTGCGCACACAGCCTGCGGGGGAATTCCATTGGGATGGAGGGGGCTAAGGCACTGGCCAGCGCTTTGAAACACAACCATAGCCTCAAGTCCCTCAAGTGAGTACACACACACACACACACACACACACACACACACACACACACCACAAAATGAAAATCTGATCAACAAACACATGTATGTTGATGTGTGAGGATAATAGGTTAATGAGTCCTAGTGGACACCCCCATTAGGACTCATTAACCCCACCTGGCGTGGTGTCAGTGGTGTGTTGTAGAAGCGCTGCATGTGAGTTCCTGTCTCTTTCCAGTCTTCAGGAGAATGGCCTGGGGATGGACGGCGCCATATTCATCGCCACCGCACTGAGAGCCAACCATCAACTGACATACATCAAGTGAGTCCTCTCAACTCTTCCTCCTGTTCCTCCTCAAGTCACCTCCTCCTGCTACTCCTCACACCTCATCCTCTTTCTCCTCCTCCACACTAGCCCTGAATCGTCTGTAAGGTGCTAGGCTAACCCGTGTTTGTGTGTGTGTGTAGTTTACAGGGAAATGGGATCGGGGAGTCGGGGGCCAAGGTCATCTCTGAAACCATCAGGACGAATTCTCCGGACTGTGTGGTGATGATCTGACCGTTGGTAACCGTAGTAACCAGGTCGCCCCACCCCCAGTAGTCTCATGTTTCACCATTTGTATTTACTAAATGGCCAGTTTGCGTCTAAAATGAAGCACTGCATTGGGCCTCTATCGCCGCACGATGCACAGGGTGCTCAGTTGAAATAGTCCAACTTTTCTGTAATTGGTCGACAATACCCATGGGAATGATACGTCAGTACCTGGTATCTGTAAATATTTGGTATCCGTCAAACATGTGACTACTGCATGCCACTCTCAAGCAGGAACTACAAGGACACAGAGACGGTAGCAAACTCCTGGCGTCGGTAAACAAACAGCCCACACACCAGTCACTATATTGTACCCAGTTGAAATGGTCTTATGCCCCAGCAGTTCGACAGCCTATGCGAACACGCCAATTTCGATTTTGTTGTAAGTTAGTAACCACTGTTAACCAGATTCGCCCACCCACAGCGGTCCCACTGAGCTACCAAACTAAGTGCCTAGAACCCTCCACGGCCAACACATTAACTCCACATTAATATCATCCATTCATAATGTACTCATTCATTATTCATGGTGCTAGGGCAGGCACAATGTAGCGTTCAGGTCTAGTTGTTATGACTGTGATCTGGTATCCATGTTAATACAATGTATGTTGAGATAGATTAATATGTATAGACATAATATTTGTACATCGCTTTAATATTATAATATATGACTGTTTTTTTTTTCTCTATACAATATAACAATAAAATGCCCTGAGGTCAAGGGGAAATGAGTCCTTGTAGTTGAATGTCTAGTCAACGTGTACAATCTTGAATTTCTGGTAAAGGTGTACGTGTTGAATGGAGTGAAGTGTTAGATGGTCTGAGCGAGGTACAGCTCCTAGGAGGACCATGATTTCAAGTGATGGGTTGATGTCTTCATCACCGTGACGATGATTTCAAACTTCAAAATCACTCAGAGAATGTAGCGTGGCTGTATTTTCCGCTCACATCAAATAAGACTCTATATGGTATATTTTGGATGCAAAACTTCAAAAACATTATTTTGTGTTGCTCCTGACACAGCCGTTTGCTTTGGGCTTAAGAGCTACCAGGGTGCTACGCTAAACTAGCATGTTTTGACTTGGTTCACACTGTGACATAAGGTGACGCAGTAAGTAAAAGAAACAGCAGGTAGGTTTATTTATTTAAGTTAAAATGTGGCTACATAAACGTATTAGGTTAATGAAACAGTGAATATGAACGCGTTAGGAGTACAAAACAGTGGACATGAACACATTAGGAGGAGTATGTAACATTTTTAAGTGTGATGTACAGCTCAGTCTCTTGACCCTGACCGGAGCACTGGTCACCATCTAGTTGTGTATACTGTAAACATGTATACAGTATGAATATACAAATACATAATGATGTGTTTAGAAGTCGTTGTCACTCTCGAGGAGCTGGGGGCTTCCCCCTCCCCCCCTGGAGGGTCTGGAGGGGGCGGGCCCCTCTAGACTGACATCATCATCCAGCTCTCCGTTGGCCTCCTCCTCGTCTTCCTCCTCGTCTTCCTCCTCCACGTCAAAGTCCTCCTCCGTCTGTAGGAGGAGCAGAGAGCACACGCTTAGAGCCAGGTACCAAGCACAGCAGGGGGATCTGGGTGAACCTAGCTGGTGGAAGGCCACATTCAACCAGGTAACCTTTAACCTTCGTCCCTAGGTTGACATGTCTATTCTGCTCTGCTGTACTATTGGTGCCGGCCTCATGGGATATGCTCCTCTGACCAAGGAACCATCCAGCCTGTCCTTGTTGACATGTTCACTAGGATGGGTCCTATGTTGGAACTTCCTGTCTAGGAAGCCTTCTTCCTTCCTACTATCGGAATCGTAAGGGTGGAGGTGTGGATCCTAAGGGGGGGAGGAGGACGGGTGGAATGTAAGGGTGGAGTACAAGTGACTACAGGTGTGGATCCTAAGGGGGGGAGGAGGACGGGTGGCTACAGGTGTGGATCCTGAGGGGGGGAGGAGGACGTGTGGAATGTAAGGGTGGAGGACAAGTGACTACAGGTGTGGATCGTAAGGGTGGAGGACGGGTGGCTACAGGTGTGGATCCTAAGGGGGGGGGGGGGGAGTAGGAGGTGTGGATTGTAAGGGTGGAGGACAAGTGACTACAGGTGTGGATCGTAAGGGTGGAGGACGGGTGGCTACAGGTGTGGATCCTAAGGGTGGAGGATTTCCAGCCCTGTCTGAACAAACCTCTCCTCCTCTTCTTCGCGGTCGGCCGCGACCCAACGAGCTCGTAGCCGGAGCCTTGCCCCGCTTTTAACACGAGATGGAGAGAACAGACCGGTGTTAAATAAAAGACAAGTGTGATGGAGAGAAGAGGGAGGAAGACAGAGAAAGTGGTATTGGAGATGTATAAAGGGGGAGGGGAAGATGGAAAGAGCGACTGAGATGGAGATGGAGATGAAGGAAATGGAGGTGGGAAAGAGAGAGAGGGAGGGAGATTGAGAGAGCGTCAGGGGACAATGTAGAGGATAGATTTAGCAGGAGGTGTCACACTGTCTTGAAGAGAGAAAGAAGACAGACCATGATAATAAAACTGTAGCTCTTCATCAGAGGGCTGTGATCTCACCTCCTCACTGTCTCCACCCTGCATGGTCCCCACGAAATGAGCGCCGCCCCTTCCTGTCAGGGAAATCAGACATTAGTCCTCTTCCTCACAAACGCTGTGGTTACTGATGAAGACTACTAATGAAGACTATTAGAGACCGTTGTGATCCGACTTCCCGTCGTCTTCATGATTACGCATCATACTCTACACCTTTTTCCTCCCTATTCGGGAGGAAAATTACTGTTCCCGGCCAGATGCGCTTACATCGCTGAACAATGATGAGGATTGATTAGGTTTGGTCACTCCCTCCTGGAGGGAGCCCCCTGCTGGTCTGAGTTTGGGGTGGTTGGTATGTGTGCTAACCTTCTTCGGCGGAACTCCTGTCGGCTCGTGGTTTGGCGGGCCGTGGTTTGGGGGGTCTGCAGTCGTCAATGTCGCTGTCGGACCCCTCGTCTTCCAGGATCTCCATGTCGGAGTCGCCGTCCTTCACTGTCCCACAGGAAATGACATCATCGTCATATGCTACCCAGCTGAACGACAGCGGGCTGAGGTGTGTGTGTGTGTGTGTGTGTTTTGCGTCCGTGTGTCTTACAGCCACTCCTGATCAACTTCCTCTCCTCCTCTCGTAGTTTCAGCTGAATGGTCCTCAGTGTGTTCTCAGCTTCCTGTTACACACACACACACAGTTAGTTACACACATCTAACAAACTCAGACATGCACAACTAACACACACACACAGACACAGACACACACAGAGTAAGGGCTGGTCTGGGGGTTAGGATCAGGCTTGCATCCAGTTAATTAAGGTTAGTTTGGGTCATGGTTATTGGGTCAGGGTTAGGGGGTCAGGGTTAGAGGTCAGGGGTGGTACCTCCAGGCGGTCCTGCTCCAGGCGGTGGTAGTCATCCAGCTGGGCCTCCAGGAAGCTGAGGTTCCTGAACTTCTCTACGTACGTCTCATAGAGCTTCTGGAGATCTACCTCCATCCTGTCATACTCATCCATGAAGGACGGCCTGGAGGGAGAGTGACAGGAGAGAGAGTGACAGGAGGGAGAGTGACAGGAGAGAGAGTGACAGGAGGGAAAGTGACAGGAGGGAGGAATTAGGAAAATGAAGAGGGTTGGGGGGAGCTGGAGAGTGTGTGTGTGTGTGTGTGTGTGTGTGTGTGTGTGTGTGTGTGTGTGTGTGTGTGTGTGTGTGTGTGTGTGTGTGTGTGTGTGTGTGTGTGTGTGTGTTTCTAACCTGACACTCTGCAGGGTCTGCAGTCTCTTCCGGTTCCTCTCCAGGTCCTGTCTCTTCTTCTCTATCTTCCCCTCCAGACTGACCTCATCTGAGGCGACATTCCCCAGCATCTCCTTGCTGTGCTCCACACTGCCCTGGTGTGTACCACAGACACATGCACGCACGCACACGAACACACACAAATTGGGTTATCCTCAATAGAACTCTCCTGCTAGGACCTCTGCTGAAACCTAGAACCTCCTGCTTGGATCTAGAACCTCCTGCTAGAACCTCTGCTAGGACCTAGAAACCCCTGCTAAAACCACCTCCTAGAACCTCCTGCTATGACCTCTTGCTAGAACCCACCAGGACCTCCTTGATAGCAGCTCTCAGGGCCTTCTCTGTCTCGTTGATCTCCAGGGGTCTTGCGATGGCTGCAGCTCGCCGTTCCTGCAGGAGTGGAGGAGAGAAGTGAGCAACAGCATGTTGTACCTAACCCATAACCAGCTTTGCTTAACCCTTAACCCCAACTCATAACCCAACCCAGAGCCCCTGATCATAACCCTAAACATAACCCCACAAACCTACCCATTTCATGCACATAACTGACTAGAAAACCATCATTCAGTAGATATTGTACAGTATATATGGTGTGTATATACAGTGTAGTAGATATTGTACAGTATATATATAGTGTAGTAGATATTGTCAAGTATATGCCATGTGTATATATATATTGTAGTAGATATTGTAGAGTATACATGGTGTGATGTGCAGTAGATATAGATCAGTGTTTACAAATCATTATGGGCATCGGGTTCCCCGTCTGCAGACTAATCATCTCTAACCATGTGGGCGTGTCTATAAACCAGGCCAGTTCCTACAGCACCCAGCCACCGCTACCAGACCAACACCTAGAGTTCCAGACAGGATCACACCCTTGAGATGCAGCTGCTGAAACCTCACAAGTACGACGATCTAACGTATACACCAACACAAGCTCAGGGAGTGTTTTGGAACACCTCTACCCCAGCTGACGTAGTTCTGGTAGAGGTGGAAGAGAAAGGGACCAGGTATCTAACACCAGCCCCTCATTTAAGAATCAAGTGTGTCTCTCACCCGTAGCTCCGCCTCCTGTCCCAGTAGGTCGTAGAGGGACACCCCTTTAGCGGTGATCTCAGATGCCAATTGTCGTGCTGCCTTTAGTTCAGACACCTATACACACACACATTCATGAGTGCTGCCATCAGCTTCAGACACGTGCAGACACACACACCTGTGAGATGTCGGGTTATCAGAGAGCGGTTTGTTAGACAAACGTTTGACACAAGGTGTGTGTGTGTGTGAATATGCTTGAATTAGCGGACGTTTTTAATGTGTGGGTGTGCATACCTGCGTGTATGTACATATTTAAATGTGTGTATATGTTGTGCATGTAAAAGGGAGATGGAATGTGTATGTATGTATGTATGTATGTATGTTGTGTGTTTGAGAGATGGGGGATAATTTGCATATGATGCAGCTTTCATCAGAAATGCCTCTAAACGGTGGCTGTATGGAGGCGTAGGCCAGAGGGTTATGTCTCGTCCCGGTAGATCAGCACACGCTCAAGGCACGGCCCAGACATGTATAGCCACCGTGCTGTCACTGGTGATGTTACCGTAGCAACATGTCCTAGCAGTAAACAAAAAGAAAATCTATCCTAAACTCAAGCATCTCCAACCTAATACCTCACTTAACCATCTCTAATGCAGCATGGGAAATTACCTTAACCCTTATAGACCATTGATTCAGGGATCAGAGGTCATGGTATTTAGGGGTCCTTGCATTTGTAGCCATGAACATGTGGTTTCCATGGCAACACAGCATCTCATACCCCTCCGGTATCCCAGAGACATGTGCCGCCTGTCAAGTAGGCAGGATATATACTTGACAGGAAGAGCCTATTGAATGACATGCAAGACCAGCACTGTCTGTTGTTTTTGTGTCATAATGACACATAATGCGCCACAGATACCTGAGTGAAACAAACGGTAAGAAAATGTGATAAACAAAAAGTGCACATTGTGTTCAGAACTTCAATGTACCCCCAAATAAACATGGATTATTTATATAACAACCACTAGCGTCGCACCAGAGCTAAGTAAACACTCCTGTAACTGACAATGCTGACAGCCAATGAGAATCTTGTCTTCAGTTTCCTGAAGACGCTGCATGGCTTAACTTGCTCTAAGTATCAGACGTTCAGGACAAGTCGCATGGTGACGTGGTGTGAATGAACGCAAGAGGCTGAGACCACGTCTGATGAGTCTGGAGGGGGTGCTAGGTGTAGAGTCCTCACCCTGGAGCCCAGGTCGAACTTGAACCTGCTGTGCTCCTGCTGGCCAGCCTCCTGGCTGCTGAGCTCCTTGGTCTTCATGGCGTTGTAGAGCACAGAGCTTATCTTCAGCAGCTCCTTGACTGCGTAGCCCTCCGCCTGGTACAGACGCTTGGTGTTCAGACGGATGTGGGCCTTGGTAGCCTGTTGGAAACACGACACTAAGCTTGTTAGCAACACCACACGTAGCCTGTTAGCATTACCGTACAACAGTTGGCCTGTTAGCAGTAAGCAATACTGTAGCGTCATTGTAGAAGCAAATGCCACACCAGCTGCATTGTAGCCAATATGTTACTTACTACCCTTTGTCAAAATATTAATGCACAGGCTAAACTCTTGCCATCCTAATGTTTAAATGTGGGTCCAGAGAGTAGGGCTACAGGGAAGAGATTACATCACCATGAACTGGGCCACAGCCTTGATGAAGAAGACCCGGTCTGTCTCTGTGTCCACGTCGCTGGGCAGGTCCATCTGGGGCTCGTAGCTAAAGAGAGAGAGAGGGTTAGTCTGGTTTGGGACCGGGTCCAGGTCTGGTATGAGACCCTCTTGAAGTCTGGTATGAGCCCTGGTCCAGGTCTGGTATGAGACCCAGTCCAGGTCTTCTCAAAGATCGGTCTAGGTCTGGTATGAGACCCAGTCCATGTCTTCCCTTAGACCCGGTCTAGGTTTTTATATCTGCTACAAGCTAGTGCATTGGCTATAGTGCAAAATCATATAATCTATAGTATATTTACTGTAATGTAATACTAATCTATAGTTTTCCAGATAGACTACTCACCTCTTCACCAGCCAGATGAGGATCTCTGCTACCAGACCGAAGTTAGGGGTCCGGAAGTTCTCCATGGAGATCAGCCGGGGGTATCCTAGCGCCCGCATCATCTCAGTGAAGTCTTGAGAGACGTAAGGACACACTCCATCAATGGACCTTATTCACCTAGCAGCCATCTTGGTTCTAAACGCTAGCTGGGTGGGAGAACGCTCCTCCACCCAGCTGGCGTTTAGAACCAAAATGGAATAAGGCCACGTGAACAATCATATAAGTACAGTTTATAGCACCTAAACAAAATGATTCGATTCAAAATGTCTTACTTCTTAAGTCTCTGAAGGACATGATGGCTCCCTGCTGTGCAAAGCCTCCTGGAACCTAAAGTGTCATGTCAACTTTATTAGTACAGCCCTTATGTCACAGTTACAGTCCCAAAGGGCTCCACAGGGAACCACATTATACGACACCCCTATACCCTAAGTCCTAAAGGTTAAGGATAAACTCCCCAAAGCCTGAGGGAAAAAACCTTGAGAAGGAACACAAAAGAAGGAACCCTCCTTCCAGGGATAGTTAGGAGGGCAATAGGTGTAATGATATGTCTATAACTACACACTGACATTAGGTGACAGTACATTACTGTATAATATATTGATATACAGTAATTAGGTAGAAGCAAGAGGGAGATGTTCTGTCTTATTAGTGGTTATAAGAACATTACAATAGGTGGCCAATATAACGGCAGACTCAATGGTAGCATAAACAGTTGTTAGAATATAGATTAATAATTCAAATGTGGGCTATTTCATTTATAGGCAATTCGTTTGAGGTGTTATTCCAGCTTCAACTACCTTAATGTTTCACAGCTCTGGGATGTCGCGCATTAAATTAGCTTGACGACTGAGAATGGACAATTGTATCTGACTGAAACGTGAGAAATACACAAATAAACAACACAGCCTCAGCCCAGGTGCTAACGTTAGCCAGTTAGCCCTCAAACCGCTTTATAGTTAAAATAATCAACCGTTTTATCCTGCAAACTAACGAGATAGTCATGAGACATAAACTTACGTGTCAGTATATGAAAGGAACGGTATGCGGAGTTACATGTGGTTAATCTAGGGTTGTGTGGGTTAGTGTGTGGTTGTTTTATCCGTCACTATGGAAGCCAGCAGTACGGAAGCTTAAAGGGACAATACTAACGGGAATACGAACCGCGATTCCAGTAAATAAATAAAGCATGCACATTTTAAATACGTTAATCTGCAAATGTATACAGTTTGAAGGTTTAAAATCAGTGCATTAAATGCTGTTACATATGTTCCGGTCCTGTATAGGTATAGTGAGCACTTTAAATATAAAAACCAAGAAATATAGACCCACTTCATTAATCCCAGATATTAAACGCGGGTGTCACAGCAGAAAGAACAGGACAGGTAGATATACAATAAATTATATAAAAACGCCAAAGAAGGTATATACTTATATGGCAATCATTGTAGGTTTATCTGGGTGTGTTATTTTTACGTTTATTACGTTTTTGTTGTATTCGTGAGTTGTAATAATATTTACAGTGCCCGTCCATTGTAGCGTGCATTGCCGAGCAGAGCGGAGCTGCATGCATTGCCCCTGCAGGATCCACGCGCTTTCACAGTAAGGGCTCTTTGTTATTTTTGGAAACTGTATTTATTTAAAATGCATGTTTAGAGTAGTTGACGGTATGTTTTTTTTGTTTTTGTTTTTGTTGTAGGGACCACTTGTTGAGGTTATCCTGGGAATATAACAGGCCAAGTAACAGTCTCCATGTTGCGCTCCGGAGCACAACTTAATTTCGAGCGCAACTTAATTACGACAAAGTCACAAAAGCAAAGACCTTGTTTAACTAAATAATTTTAGTTTCCAAGGTGAGATGGTGAGAACGGAAAATTGTTGGCATGTTGATACGAGGTGATTTTTCCAAAAAGAAAATATTTCACTAATCATGATGAACGATGATGATTATCATTTGTATGGTTATTATTAACATATGAAGGCCTGCAGGCTCTGAATTTCAATATTTCATCTTGATGGAATAGAACAGCAGGAGTGATCCAAGCCCTGATCATACCAGCTTTGAGTCCCAAATGTACATTCATTAAAGTTCATCTTTCCTAGAAAATATTTCTGCGTCGCTGGGTGAAATACCATGACCAATCCGTACAGAATGACATTTCCACGCCTCGGCCTCTCATCCTCCCCTCTCAAACGTCTCTTTTATTCTTTTATACTGGCGTTTTGAGTAGAGAATAGAAGATGTCAATGTGTTTGTTGTGAAAGTCTGTGTCGTCCACCTGTGGAACTGACGGCCTTGTCTTTATATATTTTTTTTTTCATTCTTCAAATGAAGGAACGCCGTTCTGTAGTGTAACAACTTGTACAAGACCAAAACACACTCTGCACACACACAGCAACACACAGTTCATACACTCACACAGAAACTGCATAGCTTTATGTCTTTGAGGTTGTTGTTTTTTTGTGCCGGGGTGATGCAGCAACAAAGAGAATAGGGTCTATTTCTTAGGCTTCATATGTAGTTATGATTGTTGGGGCTTTTCTGTAATATTTCGAAATAATAGTATTATAATAGTATTAGCAAAAAAGTCTTAAAATATTATTATTAAAAATGATTTAAAGTATAAATAGATCTTGTTTTCGATCCATATGGATGGACGGGGCCCCTAGCCTTCGCCTATACTGCCTATGTCTAGGGCCAAATCCGCGACAACCTGTCTCTCCTTGACTTCAGAAGCTCTGCTTGGGTTGGTTGGTTCAGAGCAGGCAGTTTGTTTTGTTGAAGGATCCCATACAGAGAGAACAGAAGATCGTTCGTACTAAAACTATCTTGCTACTCAATTACATGTTGGATGTTGGATGCATTGTTGTGTAATAATTTAATTTGATTGGTGAAGAGATGCAGCAGTCTTCAATTGAATGGAACCTTACTTCTGATGTCTGTAGCTTTGGTTCTTGTGTTTACATAGCACTTTATTGATCTCGAAGGGATCTTCAGGCAATAAATGTAGTAGTGTAGCGTAGTGTTAGGGAAATATTCAATAGTACAACCATGGAAATGTCTTCAGTGTCTACAGAGATCTAACAGTTGGATTGGATTTCACATGGGGAAAGTAATGACCCTGTAACTCTCAGTTTACTCTGTTCATCTTTGGAAGTGATGGGTATCTGTATGTGGGTTGCCATGGTTACCGAAGGTCCTCTTTTACATTATCAATAATACATGTGACCTTTAGTCAGGGATGTTGAGGAACAGTCAGTTACATCAGGGGGAACAGTCTGAAAGTATTTTAGGGAACAGCCTGTATGGGAACAGCCTGTAATATTAGTCTGTTAGGGAACAATCTATAAGGAACAGTCTGTTAGTTAACGGTCTGTCAGGGAACACTTTGTATGATTGGTCTGTTAGAGATCAGTCTGTAATGAACAGTGTTAGGGAACAGTTTTTTAGGGAACAGTCTGTACTATTAGTCTGTTTGGGAAGAGTCTGTAAGGAACAGTTGGTTAGTTAACAGTCCGTTAGGGAACACGTCATATGTGGAATTTAAATATGAATACTCTCTTTCCATTAGTATTAATAAACTCCTTCTGGTCTATAGTAGTGTAAAAACTCTCCTTCTGCTCCCTATTAGTATGAATACTCTAGGCCTATTTCTTCTCTCTATCAGTATTTTTACTACCCTGCTCTCAATCAGTATTAATACTCTACTTCTGCTTTCTACTAGCATTAATACTCTACTTCTGTTCTCTACTAGTATTAATATGAATATTCTTCTACACTTCTGTCTATTATCACGGAGCGTTTATGGAGAAAGATAAACTCGTGAAGAGCCAACTTTACGTTCTCTGAAGTCTACCCAGCTCATTCATAATAATACATTTTTAATATTTTATAAATTATAATAAGGATAATTATAAGGCCAATGCTATCAAATGTCATATGTAACTAAATGCCATCACTAGGTAGGTCTCATCTATAATCTTTGATGAGTATTCACATATTTTATAATATAATACACCTTTTTCTTTCTCTATTTCAGCACACTGTGTCCTCAGTCGTAAAAAGCAGCCCGTGCCTGTAGTTATGGAGATTCATTGTGCCCAGGCCAGAAGATCTTGTCGCGGCATCACAGTAAGTTCTTTCCCTTTTCTCATTCAAGGTTCTCCACAACATAACGATTCTAAAGTACAGCTTTATAATACCACTTGATTGCCAAAGTGCTCTCATTAAAGAATCTCCTTTATGCCATTACAGAGTACTTTTCGGTAATAGCCGGTATTCTGTCAGTTCTAGGGTTGCTGCTGATCTTGTGCAGTACCAGGGTTATGAAAGCAATGCAGATTGCTATAATCAATTATCCTTTTCTCCTCCATCTCTTTAGATGCTCTCTCAGCCCAAACAAGCAAACAGAACATTCAGGGAGTAGAAAGTTCTTGGCCAGTGTTCATCTGCTTCATGCACTTTGTTTTCTTCAAATTTATTTGTATTACTATTATTAATATAATTATTCTTAATAATGGATAATTATTATTATCATCATATTATTAATAATATTATTATAAAATATATATAGATCACTAGCCTGAATAGCATTCCTTCTGTATGATGAGAGTGGTGCGTTAAATATTTTACCGCAGATCGATTAATTCTTAAACAGTTACAATTGTCCATGTCATATAAAATGGATACATCGAAACGGTTGAAAATAAAGTGAGGGGGCACCCGGATTTGAACCGGGGACCTCTTGATCTGCAGTCAAATGCTCTACCACTGAGCTATACCCCCACTGCTCTGAAGTGGGGAAATAACTAAAATTTGTATTTGATAATGTTCATTCGTACACATTGTATCACTCGTCGTATATTCCACAACGATAATAGCGACGTAAACACGCTTCGATATTCAACAGACGATATTTGCATAGACCTAGATGGGTTGCCAGGTACCTGACAATCCCTGAAAATGTGCAGTTACGGACAATCTACTTAATCATTAGTTAGGCCTAAACAAGATTCAAATGTAGCCTAATGTAAAAAAAGAAACCTGTTGGTCAGCCCTGCAATTAGTTTTATGTAGAACTGACAGTATTTTGTCTCTGCAATCCAAAATCAAAATACTGCAGTTCTAGATCTAACTGTTATAGGCCTACATCTGCTACAGAACAGGATCCGGGCCTCTCTGTCCTGGGTTCCTATATGCTTGTTGTATCTCCACTAGTCTACTCCATGTAAGGACATTCCCGAGACCTTGAGCTCACCCATCATTCATTCACATCATTCCTGCTCCCAAACTCAAACCCCAACAAGACTCCTCCTCGTCTTAACCCAGTCTCATCTCAAAAGTCCCGTCCAATGCAGCGCTAGAACTCACTGTTAAAACTTATCGCTACAACTTCGAGTCCAGGGGATTCTTGTGAACACCTTTCGCGATGAATCCACCGTGTGGAAGATGCAACAAAGCCGTGTACCCCACGGAAAAGATTAACTGCCTCGACAAGGTAGGCTAAGGACGCCACTGTCCCAAAGTTCTCTATAACCATTAACACATGTATTGACGTAGCCTACTATGTTGGAAAGATAACAAACCTTATGGAACTTTTGAAGGCCTTTTACTTAAGTTTTTTTTTTACTTTTAAAGTAGATTATTATTTCAAGGGAAATGGTACTTTTAATACAATAGTAGGTATTGTATGTATTTTATATAGCCTACTGTACATCGGATTGTGAACAGTGGTCCCAGAAAATGTTAAATAGGGGCCAAAACTAAGGGGGTGGGAGATTTGCATGATACCAATCATGTGTATGTATTATTATTGAAAAGTTATATTAATTTAAAAATAATATAATAACTAATATTATCA